>VXAX01006792.1:0-30591 GCA_013399835.1 Leptocoma aspasia
TCCCTGCGGAATTCCGACTGTCTGACACCCCGGCCATCCACAGTGGGGGAGAGATAAGAGCAGCTGGGGTCTGAGAGAGGTGTGAACGTTCTGGGAATGTTCCCTGCGTCCCCCAAGGCTCGGGGAGGGGCGGAGAGGAGGATGCCATGGGGCAGGGCAGGGCAGGGCAGGGCAGCTGCTGACCTTGTCGTCCCCTGGGATCAAACCAGGGAAGGGAGCTCCAGCAATTCAGCTCCGAGTCACAAACCCCACCCCGGGGCTGTGACCGTCCCGAGGGGAGCTGCCCTGCCCGAAATGGGGGGGGACAGCAGGAAAAGGTCCCCCCCCAGCCTCGGGCCGTGCCTGAGGGTCCCTGTCCCCCTGTGCCCCCAGTATATCGTGCTGTTCGTGGCCAAGGTGCTGCTGGGGCAGATGCAGGAGGTGAACGATGTCCGTGAGTACGACGTGGAGGAGAGCAGGAGAGCCGGGAAGGAGGCTGGGATCCAACTGCCCCGGGCTCTGAAGGAAGGGTACGTGGAATTCCAGACTGCTTTGGGCTGGACAACCCTAAAGCACCTCCAGTTCCACCCCTGGGACACTCCCCACGATCCCGGGGTCTGGCCTTGGGCACTTCCAGGGATCCAGGGGCGGCCACAGCTGCTCTGGGAATTCCAGCCCAGCCCCTCCCCACCCTCCCAGCCAGGAATTCCTTCCCAACATCCCGCCCAAATTCCCCTTTCCCAGTTTAAATCCATTCCCTGTGTCCTGTCCCTCCACCCCTTGTCCAAATCCCTCTCCAGCTCTCCTGGAGCTCCTTTAGGCCCTGGAAGGAGCTCTGAGCTCTCCCTGGAGCTTTTCCCTGTGGGAGCACCTCGTGCTGGATCCATCAAACTGCACAGACCCGGGGACAGGAGTGGCCTCAGCAGGGACATGAGGGAGGGGACTTTGGTGTGGACCCCGGGCTGACACGGGCTCTGCTCTTCCCCAGGCTGCACCTCAGGAACGGCCTCGTCAAGGACAAGAGGTTGTGAGGGCAGCGAGGGGCTGGCACTGCCAGGACCCTGCCCTGGGACCCTGCCAAGGACAGGCCCACGGAGAACTTCACCCCTGACCCCTGCCAGCCCTGCCCGGAGCCCAGGAGGACACACCTCTGCCAGGACAGGGCCCCTCGGGGCTGGGCTGTGCCCTGTCACCTGTCCCCTGGGGCTGGGGGCTCCCTGTGGCCCCGCTTGGCTGGGACACCGGTGGCTGTGCTGGCCCAGGTGGGATCTGGGGCTGGCTTTGTGTCCCCTGGTGTTGCTCCACCCTGTCGCTCCCCCTGGACCCTCCCTCTGACCCTTCCCCAGCTGCTCCTGCAGGGTCCAGCTCCAAACTGGCCGGGGGAAGCTCCTGCCCTGCCCTGGCAAGGGGAGCCCGAGGCCAGCTGTGCTCCAGCTGCCACCCAGGGACTGGAGAGGTGGCCCTTGGAGGAGTCACTGTCCCCTGCAGCTCCCACTGCCTGGAAATCCACCTCAGGAGCTCCATCCCAGCCCTCTGGAGGAGGTCCAGGAGGTTTAATTTGCTTGGAAAAGCCCCATGGAGGTCTTGGAGTGGCTTTAAAAGGGTCCTGCAGGTCCCTGCTGGGGAACTCCCTCCAGGACCATCCCTTTGCTGAAGGAAAACCGGAGAATTCCTGCTCCCAGGCTGGATTTCCAGGGAGAACAGAGAATTCCTGCTCTCAGGTTGGGTTTCCAGGGAGAATAGAGAATTCCTGCTCCCAGGCTGGGTTTCCAGGAAGAACAGAGAATTCCTGCTCTGTGGGCTGGATTTCCAGCAGTTCCAGCCCTGCAGGCTCCCAGGTCCCTGGGCAGCTCTGTGGGTTGGGGTCCCTCAGACCCCGCTGTCCCCTCGCTGTCCCCTCCTGTCCCATGCCGGGGCCAGCCCCACAGCTTCCCCCCCAGCAGCCAGAGGAGGGAGGGGGATCCAGGCCATTGATTCCAGCTGTGGGAGGGTGGGAATTTGTGGGATTTTTTTCCATGTTTGGTCTGCCACGGTGATTCCCTTCCAGACTTGTTGTGTCTGAGCCAGGGAAAGACCCTGAATGGGGCTGGTGGGAATGTCCCCAAGCTGTGGCAGGACTTTGTCCCTCTCTGTGACTTTCAGGGGCTCTCACAGAGGAGCTGTGAGACAGACATCCCAGTGCTGGAATTCCTTGGTTTTCAGTGGGATTGGCAGGGTAGGAAGGGAAGTGATACCCCAGGATGGGCCAGAGCAGAGCTGGGCTGACCTTGGGGTGATAAAACTGAATTTTCCAGTGCTGGCATTGAGCTGGGTGGCTCCAGCTGGTTTTGGGGGCTGTGACATCGATGTGGTGGTGGCAGCTCTGCTGTGATGGCCAGGAAGGGACTGGGGGACCTGGGGGTGCTTGGCTGGGGGAGACTGGTGGTTTTTTGGGGCCGATGGTTTTTGGGGCTGTGTGAAGCAGGACTTTGATGGTTTGATGTCTGGAGGTTGATGGCTTTAAGAAAGAAGCGTTGGACGCCGTGATTGAGTTTAAAAAGGGATTTTTTGGGAGGAAGAGCCGGCTTCGGGTCTGCCCCCGGCTCCGGGCAGGCTTTTTGGGAGCGGCGCTGGATTTTCCATCCTCATCCCTGACCCCACGGGCTGTGCTGGAGCCCGAGCGGCTCTGGGAGATGCGGGAGAGACGGAGAAGCTCCCGAAAGGGTTAAAGGGTGCCGGGGGGCCTGGAGGGCTCCCACCCTCTGCCCAGAGCCGGGAATCCCGCGGTGCTGATTGAGCACCGAGCCCATCAAAGGCTCCGCTCGGGGCTTCCCCCCCCAGCCCGGCCGCTCTTTGTCTGGGCCAGCAGAGCAGCGATGTGGCTCCTCCGCAGCCTCGCCTGGGCTCTGCTGAGCCCCATCCTGGCCACCGAGCTGAGCTGGCAGGAAAGCTCCTTGTTAAAATCGCTGGGTCTGAGCTCCAAGCCCAGCCCCAAAAGCCCCGGCCCGGTGCCGCCCGTGCTCTGGAGGATTTTCCACACCAGGAAGGCGCTGCCCCGGCCGGACAAGGAGCGGGATTCCTGCAGGGTGGAGGAGTTTAATGTCCCCGGGAACATCGTCCGTGTCTTCGCTGACCAAGGTACAGCCACGCCGCGTTCGGGGATTCCCCTGGGATGGAGCCTTGGCTCCGCTCCTTCCTTCCCTGTGCCCGGAGCTGGATTCCAGGAGAAATCCCGGCTGGGTGAAGTCCCTCTGGATGCTGGAGGTGATGATTGATGGGTTTGGAACCCCGAGGCGGGGGCTGAGGGGGGCAGCTGTGCCAGGCTCTGCTCTGGAGCCCCCTAAATCCCTCCCGAGGTGCTGGTTTGATCCCAGACCTGATCCCAGACCTGATCCCAGGCTTTGGGCTCCACGGTGGGTGGGAATGTGGCTGCAGCTCGGGCAGGGATGAGATGGGATGAGATGGGATGGGATGCTCGGGCCTCGGGCTGTGTCCCCCCCTCTCCTCACTGATCCCACGGCACATCTGGCTGCTCTGAGACGTTCTCAGTCCCCTGGGGACTGTTTGATTGGTGTCCCTGAGGTCTCAAGGCAGCCCAGAGCTCTTTTCTCTCGTGGTTCCAGTTTTTTGCTCGGCGGCTCCCCAAATTCGCTGCTGCTCGCCCTCTTTCCCCGTCCATCCCAAACAGCCGGAATGCAGAGCCTGGGGTAGGCAGGGGGGGGAAACAACGCCCCGAGATGTGGGGCAGCATCCAGAGGAGATGCTGGAGTGGCTGCAGCATCCTAGTGCAACAGCCCGGGGCCGGTCGGTGCCTCCAGAGCTTCCTGCAGGCTGGGACTCTTTCCATGGGGCTGGGAAACTTCCCATGGGGGCTGGGAAACTTCCCATGGGGCTGAGAGCCTTCCCATGGGGCTGAGAGCCTTTCCATGGGGCTGGGAGCCCTCCCCACAGCCTCGGCACCCCCACCAGCCCCAGCTGCCTCTTGCTGGAGCTTCGGTTGGAGCCCTGGAGCTGATCCTGCCCAGCCCCAGGGTTCCTCCAGCCCATCCCTGGAGCTGATCCTGCCCAGCCCCAGGGTTCCTCCAGCCCATCCCTGGAGCTGATCCTGCCCAGCCCCAGGGTTCCTCCAGCCCATCCCTGGAGCTGATCCTGCCCAGCCCCAGGTTTCAGCCACCCCCACCCCTCTCTCTCCTTCTTTGTCAGGCCGCTTCCTCCCCGAGGGGCAGCCCCAGGGAGGGCTCTGTCTGCGGAAACTCCTGTTCTTCAACCTCTCCGTGCTCGAGGAGGGCGAGCGCTTGACCATGGCCCAGCTGGAGCTCCAGTTCCAGCACAACTCGTACCACGTCCCCAGCCCGGGGCAGGTTTTGGAGCTCCGGCTGTACCCGGTGTCCTCCCGGGGCCCGGCCCGGCCCGGCCGGAGGCCGCTGGTGGAGCGGTCATTTGTCCGGCTGCACAAATCCCTCCTGTTCGAGCTGAGCGCGGCGCTGAGGGACGGGAGGGTCCCGGAGCGGGGCAGGAATTTGGCCCTGGTGCTGGAGATCTCGGCCAGCGGCCGGGCCGGGCCCGGCGGGACCCAGCGGAGCCGCTGCGCCGGCAGCGACACCTTGGCGGCCACCTCGCTGCTGGTGGTGACCCTGGGCCGGCAGTGCCAGGCTGGCCGCAGCAGGAGGAGCGCCCCGAGCCCCTCGGTGACCCCCAGCCCCCTGTGCAAGCCCCGCCGGCTCTACATCAGCTTCAGCGACGTGGGCTGGGAGAACTGGATCATCGCCCCGCAGGGCTACCTGGCCAACTACTGCGGCGGGGACTGTCCCTTCCCGCTGGCCGCCGAGCTCAACAGCACCAACCACGCCGTGCTGCAGACCATGGTGCACTCGCTGGACCCGCAGGGCACCCCCCAGCCCTGCTGCGTGCCCGTCAGGCTCTCCCCCATCTCCATCCTCTACTACGACAACAGCGACAACGTGGTGCTGCGGCACTACGAGGACATGGTGGTGGACGAGTGTGGCTGCAGGTAGCGGGGCTTTGGGGACACGGCCAGAGGGGTGGCTGGGGAAGAAACCCCGCTGAGAGAAATCCCCGCTGTGCTCGGGGCGTTTTGGGGGCTCCCCTCTGTGGTGGGGTCGGGCTGGCGCTAAGGGGGAGTTGCTGGAGTTGGTTTAGGGTTAGTTGGGATGGGATTCTGGGATTATGACCGAGCCTGCTGCTGGTTCCTGTCCCCACTGGGCTGTGAATCCCAGATTTCCCCCCTCGCTCGTGCCAGGCACCCCCAGGGCTGCAGCTTTTTGGGATTTTGGCTGAACTCTGCAGATTTCTCAGGGCATAAATGACTTTTCTGGGTGAAACGGGGCCGGGGGTTCCCTGGGGTGTGATCCAGCTGCAGGGACAGGGATGGGGTGACCAAACCCCTTCCCAGGGCAGGCAGGGCCAGGCAGGAGCTTTCTCTCGTGCTGTGGGAGCTGTTTTCAGGGTGTTGGGGTGTTTGGGGCTGTTTCAGGTTGGTGATGGGGTGGTTTGGGGACAGGGCTTGTGTTGGGTGGCCAAATGCAGTGGAGGTTTTGCCTAAAAAATGGAGATTTTACCTAAAAAACCCGCTGGGAGCCGCGTGCCAAGGGCAGGATCCTGCAGGGAATGTGGCTGAGGGGTCCAGAGGGTGTGCTGGGGGCAGTGGGGTCTCCTCCCTTCCCAGCCTGCTGCCAGTCAGTATTAATTACCTCATTTGCAAATCGATGAGCCCAGAGTGTCCCTGCGTGTCCCCAGTGTCCCCTGGGTGTCCTGGGCAGGAGCCAGGTGGCAGCCAAGCCTCAGGCAAGGGCAGAGCACAGAGCCCTGCACACTTTTGCTTTTTCGGGCTGTTTCTGGTGGATTTGCTGGGTTTTGTGCTGCCCGGCAGCCCCAGGCCCTTCGTGGTGTCACCGATGGCAGCAGGGACCCGAATTTGGGCCATTCCCATCCTTGTCCCGAGGTTTGGAGCCCGGGCCCAGCTCCTGAGCTGTCCCCTGGGTGTGTAAAATCACCAGTGAGGCTTCCCTGCCCCTTTTGGGATTTTAAGGGAACTGGGAATCCGAGTTAGACTTGAATTGTTCCTCTTTATTTCTGAACTGTGAACCCGTAGTGTAGCTCTGGTTTCTTTTTTTGCTGTTTTTGTACCCATGTTGTGTCTGAGCTCTGATGGAGTTTTCCCACCTCCTCCCCCCAGGGGAAGCACTGAGGGTTTAACCACTGGGGGGTCCCTTGTGATGTTTTTTTTTGTTTTAACACCCAAAATGTGGAGCTGAAGACCAAGCTGGAGCAGCTTTAGCTGGAGTCACATTCCCAAATCCCAGTGTTTCCCACCCAGCCCCGCTCTGCTCCATTTCAGTGTTTAAAGGGCTTAACTCCAGCCGGCAGGAGCCATTTAATTCTGATTTTAGATGGGCAGAAGAAGAAAACCTTCAAGTATTCGTGGGTTTGTGGCCACCCAGGCGGGAGTGACAGCCAGGACAGGACCTGGGCTCACCCTGGTGTGAGTTTATGCCCAGGGTGGTGCCAAGGCCAGGCCTAAACCTGACCCAGCTTTGAGCCCCCAGCTTTGAGCCTGGCAGGGCAGGGGGAGCTTCCGGGCTGGAAGCTTCTCCCAAATCCTGGGGCTGGAAGAGGGTGGGGGCACTTCCCAGTTTTCCCAGTTCTCCCAGTTGAGTTGCTCACCCCCTCTGCTATGCACACCCCCACTTTTGTACTAGTCTTGTGTTTAAAAAAAGTAATAAACTTGAAGTTTATACAATCAGACTAAAGCTTTAATGAACGTTGCATGGTTTCCTCATTGAAACTTAGGGGCCACCTTGAATGCAAGAGCTGTTTATTCTTTTTTTTTTTTATTGATGACAAACAGGTTTTAAAACAAAACTGAGACAAAAAAAATTAATTAAAAAAAAAAAAAGAGTTTTAACACCGTGCTAGCACTGATGTCTGGATTTGTAAAACTCAAAGAGTTTGAACTGCTACAAAGGAAAAAACCAGCACGAAGCAGAGGCAAGCATTCCCAGCAGTGAAATAAAGGGTGAGGGGAGAGGAGGGGGCTACATTACTCATGGATAGCTTTGCACAGAGGGGTTCAGCTTAAACCTACCCGAAAAGTCTACGCCACTACGCAGCCTACGAAGGAAAAAAAATTAAAAAGCCCTTCGGCAATGTTAATAAATAAAACAAGTCCATCTCACGAGGAAGGAAGGTGGCCTGTGTCTCCATTCTTTCACTGTTTTAGAAGTCTAAACTCTGGAGGCTTTGGATGAGAAAAGAATGGGTTTTGTGAGTTGAGTTTTTTGTGGTTTTTGCAGTTTCTGCAGCTCCCCCCGGGCTGGGGGAGCACGTCCCTCCCGGGCTGGGGCTGTTCCACACCAGGGCTGCTCTGGGGGCAAATCCAGGGCAGGGATCGCCAGGAAGGACAGGGATGGAAGGGCTTCCCCCCTCCCCAGGTACAAAAATGGGGTTTGAGCTGTTTGAAGTACATTCAGATGAGAGGTATTTTGAGTTTTCCCCCCCAAAAAAAGGACTAGAAACACTTGGAGCCCTTTGAGTGTAAAGCTTAACTCCAGCCTGAGGAACACCCAGGCTCTGGATCAATCTCTGCTGCTGCTGGCCAATTGGGAGGTAGAGGTTATTCTAATTCAGGATCTGCTAAAAACGGGGCTGGAGGAATCAATTCTCTCTCTGCACTGCTCCTAAAAAAGGTTTTGACAGAAATGAAAAGCTCCCAAGTGAGTGTTTCAGACATGGCTACAACTCAGAGCGTGGATGGCTTCTCCTCGTGGGCTCTCCTCAGCCCTGACCCCCAGCTGGGCTGAAACCTTTGCTTCAACAAAGCAAAGCTTTTTCTAACTTTTTTCCCCCCTGAAAACTTTGCTTCAACACCTCACTCTGTCCCTCTCCTGCCTTCATCACCCAAGAAGCCACCCCAAAGCCTGACCCATTGTCCCAAATTAAACCCAGCTCTCTCTCTCAGAGGCCACCACCTTCCACCACCTGCCTGCTTTGTCCGTTTGTCCCTCCTGCTCCTGCATTGGTGTGGAGTCTTTACTTCCTGACCAAAATAATCCCCAATTTCCACTACTCCTGCCCCAAATCCGTGGGGACCAAAGCAGGCCTGGCTGCACCTTCCCTCCAGGGCCGAAGGGCACAGGAACCCGTCCCCTTTCAAGCATAAAGTTCATCTTACAGAAAGGCTGTTTTTCACAGAGTAGAGTCCAGACAGTTGCCAATTAAAGCATACAGAAAACACTTTGAAACCCTCCTGCTTGAGCACGCAGGCTCCTCTCACTCTAAACTGCTATCCCATGTAGGAAGAAGAGGCTGATTGCTGCAACTTGAAATCACACTGAAAGTTCTCAAGGATGGTGCTCTAATTTTTGTTTGAAACTTTTTTTTTTTGGTTTTTTTTTTTTTTTAGTTTTTTGTAATATAAGCTTCTCAGAACAAGGATCTAAATCTCCCAGGTCCACCACTAAGAATTCAGAGACAAAACTTCTTAAAAAATTCAGTGCTCTTTTTGAAAGAATCTCTTTAAAACCACCTCGTTCAGAATGTGGGCGACACGATGACAACAAATTTCAGAGCCAGTGTTGGACAACAAAACCTGCACCTCAGAGTTGAGCAGCAGCTGGATTTCTGCTTGGCTGGCTGTCACCCAGGCAGGGACTTTCTTTCTTTTCTCTCCCCTCTCTCTCAGATACTAGGCTTCTAAAATGTAAACAGTTCCTGCTAAAATATTTGTAGTACCCCTCGCAAAACGAGCCCAACTCTGAGATGAGGGTTTTCCTCTCCCCATCTGCTCTGAAAAGTTAATGCCCTGCTCGCAAAGAGAAGTATGGAATGAAGTGAAACCTGCTTTTTAAGGCCCTTCTCCGGAGCTGGGGTGACTGGGGGAGCAGGGACTCAGCTGAGCACTCTGTTGGGGTGAGTTCCTTCCCAGTGAGGCGCCAGCCAGTCCTCCAGGGCTCTCTCTCCTCTCGTCAGTCTCCTTGTCTCAGTGAGCTCCAGCAGTGGCTCTCTCGCGCGCTCCTTTCTCTCTCTCTCTCCTCTCCGTTGGTTGGTTTCTTTCTCCTGTTGCTCTCACACAGTGGTGCTTCAGTTTTAGCAGTGGAAAACAGGTATCCATTTTATTTTATTTTTTTTATTACCCAGAATAAAATGCTGATGAACTAAGCTCCACACAAGCTTAGCTCTTCTTCCTCAACCTGGGGGCAGAATGAGAGCTTAGTTAGGGGGTGTCCCTGCTCACTCAGTTAGGGTTAAATCAGGGAGGGGACAGTTTAAATCAGGGGGAGGGGACACAGGGGTTCTTACACTCTAATACTGTGACAGTCCCGTCACTCCACCATGTTGATATGCTCGTTCCCCTTGGTAAGTTGAGTCCTGTGACAGCGCCACGTCAATCTGGGATTTAAACTCATCACCAAGGTAACTGTCCTGGAAGGGAAAAGGTGAGAGAAGCCTCAAAATCACTGTCCAGCTCAAGTGCAAAGCAGAACCAGGTTAGTGATTGTCCTGGATTGTAAGATAAGGGTGTATTCTATTTGCCATCTGTTAAAGGTGGGGCAGTTATCTTCTGTTAGTTGGGCAGTTTTCTTTATCTCTTCCACAAGCAATCCCCCCTCTGGGGAGATATCTTCTGTTCATGGGCCACTGAACCTCACTGCATGACTGATAACATTACATCATCCCATTGGGAGATGCTCCACCCAGGGGGAGGAGCCAAGCATCCCTACCTGCATAAAATCAGCTTTTGGGACAGCAAAGTAGCCCTTCTCCACTGCATTCCCAGAGGAGCAGCCTGCTCTCCACTGCATTCCCAGAGGAGCAGCCTGCTCTCCACTGCATTCCCAGGGGAGCAGCCTGCTCTCCACTGCATTCCCAGGGGAGCAGCCTGCTCTCCACTGCATTCCCAGAGGAGCAGCCTGCTCTCCACTGCATTCCCAGAGGAGCAGCCTGCTCTCCACTGCATTCCCAGGGGAGCAGCCTGCTCTCCACTGCATTCCCAGGGGAGCAGCCTGCTCTCCACTGCATTCCCAGAGGAGCAGCCTGCTCTCCACTGCATTCCCAGAGGAGCAGCCTGCTCTCCACTGCATTCCCAGGGGAGCAGCCTGCTCTCCACTGCATTCCCAGGGGAGCAGCCTGCTCTCCACTGCATTCCCAGAGGAGCAGCCTGCTCTCCACTGCATTCCCAGAGGAGCAGCCTGCTCTCCACTGCATTCCCAGGGGAGCAGCCTGCTCTCCACTGCATTCCCAGGGGAGCAGCCTGCTCTCCACTGCATTCCCAGAGGAGCAGCCTGCTCTCCACTGCATTCCCAGAGGAGCAGCCTGCTCTCCACTGCATTCCCAGGGGAGCAGCCTGCTCTCCACTGCATTCCCAGGGGAGCAGCCTGCTCTCCACTGCATTCCCAGAGGAGCAGCCTGCTCTCCACTGCATTCCCAGAGGAGCAGCCTGCTCTCCACTGCATTCCCAGAGGAGCAGCCTGCTCTCCACTGCATTCCCAGGGGAGCAGCCTGCTCTCCACTGCATTCCCAGGGGAGCAGCCTGCTCTCCACTGCATTCCCAGAGGAGCAGCCTGCTCTCCACTGCATTCCCAGAGGAAGACCAGGCCCATCTACACCACCACTGGACCTTCAGAGGAAACCTACACCTTTCTACAGGATCACTGCCCCAGCAGAACCATATCCGCCACTCCAGGAGGAGCAGCCACCATTCAACTGGACTGCTCCCAACACCCTGAGCCACAGGGTGTCAGGTTCTATCCTGCTCTGTCAGTAGTTTTGTTTGTACTAATTACATTTTTATTTTTCAGTTTTCCTAGTAAAGAACTGTTATTCCTATTCCCATATGTTTGCCTGAGTCTCTTTTAATTTCAAAATTGTGGTAATTCGGAGGGAGGGGCGTTTACCTTTTCCATTTCAGGGGAGGCTCCTGCCTTCCTTAGCAGACACCTGTCTTGTCAAACCAAGACAGTGATAAAGCTGAGAGCGTTTCGTTTTTTAAATCTGATTTTTTTGGTGCAGAATTTCCCCAAGTTAGAGGTTTTTGAGCTGCTTATCAGCTGAAGCAACATTTCACTTTCATGTCCCCAACAGTGCAGGGTGTAAATGCTGCAGCTGAGTCACTGAGAGCAGTTTCAGTTTCATTTCCCTCAGGAGGGAGGAGGTGTAGGCACGATCACCAACACAAATCCCAGGAAAAGCTCCCGATACCCCAAAATCCCTGCTCACCTGGGATAATTCCGGTTGGGAGAGCCCAGGCTGACTCATCTGTGAGGGCTGGCTCATGGAGATGTAGCCCTGGGTCAGGGGGCCCTGGGAGAAGGGCTGGGACACCACGTCCTGGCTGGCCTGGCTGTTGGGGAGGTTGGACTGGCTCGTGCCAGGAATCCCAAATCGGTTTTTCTGCCGCCCGCCACGGCCGGTCTTTCCTTTGGGAGCCCCACGGCCTGGAAAAGAGTTCATCCCACCCAGCAGTGAGAGGTGTTACAGGTACAAACCCATTTTTTAGGGAATTTGATCCCTCCCAGAAGGCTCCTTGGCCATTTCTCCCCCTTTACCTGCAGCGGGGCCGTTGGCCTGGCCGAAGTAGCCCGGGGGTGGCATCGGGGGCATGACGAGGTTGAAGGGGATGGGAATGTTCATGGCAGTGACGTGGCTGGGGCCAGCACTGATCATCCCAATCTGGTCGTGGGTTTGGAAGTACATGTTGGATGGACGCCCTGGGGAAGGGGAAAGCACAGGGATTGCAGGAATTCTGGCTGTTTCAAGATCAATTCCTAGCCCTGGAGCAGTGGTGGAAAAGGACGAGCTCCCACTGCCAAGAGCCAGCAGAGTTTCAGCCTCGCTGTTTATTCCACACCTGGAAATCCTCAAATCCATCTAACACACCCTCATTCCCACAGCTCCTCCTCACAGCACCATCTGAGATTCCTGAATTGCTTCTCACACTGCTTTTCTCCCCACATTATGCACTTGCTCTGCACATGTCAGGTTGGGATTCTATTTACAGAGAGCAAAATCCAGGCTAAATATTTTCAGCCCTCAAATTTGTCCCAAATATTTCAGCCTCAACTTAATCTCAAACATTTTCAGTCCGTAAATTCATCCCATTTTCAGCCCTTAAATTCATCCTCAACATTTTCAGCCCTCAAATTCCCTATTTTTCTGTAGTTTGAAGTTTAAATCTTGAACAAATTCAAAATTTTCACAAAGTTTAAAAGCTTTTAAGAGGTTTCAAAGTTTGAAGTGTGTAAGATGTGACCCCTCAGGGGCTGGTTAGGGGGAAGAAGCCCATAAAAGTGATTTTTGGGAATTTCCTTTACCTTGGCTGCTGCGGTCGTAGACAGAGCCAGGGATGATGGCCTCCCGTGCATCATACATGGCAGTGGTCATGAAACGGGCACCCTGCAGAGATTTTGGCAATTAGGCATTCATCCTCATTTTTTTCCCCAACAAAACCTTGCACTGCAACCTCAGTGGAAGCTATTTTGGGTAAAAAAACATAAAGCTGCGCAGATCACGCAAATGTTGAGGAAATGGATTAATTCTAACACATAATAAGCCTTTAATTATTATTTCAGCCTCATCCTGAACACCAAAAGTAAGATTTTTCCAGCAGCCTGTCCCAAACTGTGAAACATTTGATGAGTTTTCAGGCTATTCTGAGGCCCTGGCAATTCCCTTGCTCCATTCACTGTCCTGTGGTGGCTGCCAAGCTCCCCCAAGAATAATTTATGTTAAAAATCAAGTATAGAAGTTGCAGCTTGAGGGTTAAAAGTGAGTTTGCCCTTTCTACACAAATCAGCTCCTTGATTTCCTTCACCTCAGGATTTACCCCTAATAAAATCCTGCAACTAAGAAGAAATAATGAAGTTTGCTCAGCCTGGGACAGCAGCAGCTGCTTCCCCCTGAAGTCACGCTGCACCAAAAGGCAGCAAAAATGGAAACTTCTGGGGGCGTGAGGCTGTGTGGGTGGCTCATTCCACCCATTTATGATTAATTAATCCATCAGGGCCTAATTGGCTGCTGTCAGCAGCCCTGGGGGCCAGGGCAGGTCACTCACAGGGTTGATGGTGTTGACGAGCTTGCGGGGTTTGCTGAACTGCATGAGGCTCTCCCGCAGGTTGTTCAGGGGCCCCTCCACCAGCACCTTCTGCTCCTTGTAGTAATTCAGGAGGTGATTCCAGAGGGGCTGCTTGGACAGGGCTTTGGGGTTGCCCACAATGATCACCCCATACCTGTGAACAGCAGAGGAACCAGAATTAACCTGGTGATGTTAAAACCGTGCTGGTGTCACAGAACAGCCCCTGGGTTCTTCTCTCTAGCAGCCAAATGGGAGCTGCAGGAGGAGCCTGGTGCAACTGGGATTGTTTACAGCAATCACTCCAGATGTGGCTCAACACCTGGAAGGAGATTGCTGCAGCCAGCTCCTCCAGCAGCACGAACTTCCTCCTTCAGGGCTGCTCTGTGTTCAACCAAACCCCCCCTTGCTGGTTTTGAAGCTTGGAACACCAGGGAAGGCAAGCAGCATTGTGCTGGATTCCACCTCAGCCTTTTTGGAATTAAATCCATGAAACAAAGGCCAAATGGGAAAAAAAGGTTGCTGGAAGTGATAAAGAAGCAGAAGAAGGGAGGGGAACTGTGCTGAAAATGGGAAGGACGTGGTGACTTTTGAAATTTACTGATGCCAAATGGTGACAGGGTCTGAGCTGGGCAGATAAAAATGGCACAGAATGGTTTCGGTTGGAGGGACCTTAAAGCTCATCCAGTGGGACAGGGACACCTGTCCATGAGCAGGGACACCTTCCCAGTTGCTCCAACCTGGCCTTGGACACTTCCAGGGATGAAGCAGCCACAGCTTCTCTGGGAATTCCATCCCAACCCCTCACCACCCTCAGAGGGAAGAATTCCTTCCCAATATCCCATCCAACCCTGCCCTCTGGGAAGCCATTCCCTGTGTGCTGTCCCTCCATCCTTCTCCCTGTTTCCTGCAGCTCCCTCCATGCCCAGTTTCCCTTTACCTGGCTCTTGTCAGGGCCACGTTGAGCCTCCTGGGGTCGTTGAGGAAGCCAATTCCCTGGTGTTCGTTGGCCCTCACACAGGACAGGATGATGAAATCCTTCTCCCTGCCCTGGAAGGCGTCCACACTTGCAATTTCCACTTCCTGGAACACAGGAAAACATCTCAATCACGGAAGCAAAACAGCTCTGCCACCACCAGGCACTGCCAAAGGCCCTGGCCACACACTGAACCTTCCATCAGCTGAGAAAAATGTTGTTTTTGGAGTGAGGAATGATTTGGTAATTCCTCTGGGCACTGAGCAGCTTCCCCAGAGGGGAACAGAGAGTCTCAGTTTAGGAGAAATTCCTTTCATGTTCAGAGCTTTATGGCTCTCCTGTTTCCCCAAAACTGTGCAAGGCAGCTCTTTGCTGAGGACGATGCCAAAAAGTTCCGACTGTTCCAAAATTCTGTTGGATGAGAGGTCCAAATTAGCTCTGAGAAACCTCAGTGAGAGGGACACATCATTCCTGGCACAGAGAAAAATATTTCCACCCAGTTTCCCTGCAGTGAAAACACTGCTCGAGTCCTCAATCCTGCAAAACAAGACCATATGAAACACAGAATTGTCCTGTTTGTAGCAGCTCATTTTTCTGTTTGGTGGAGGAGTTGCACTGATGGCAGGATGTGTTCCCAAGCAAATAAATCGTGTGGCCACCAGGATTTATTTGCTTGGTTTCCTGCACGTCCCTTGGCATGGAGGGCTGATGAAGGCACAAGGTTTTCCACAGTGACCTCTCCCTTGTGTGCCTCAGAGGATTTGCTGGAGCCTCTTTCCACACAGATTTTAGCAGGGCTTCCTCTTCTCCCTGTTCCCACTGGTACCTCCTAACACACTTCTCCTTGATTTCAACCCAAACCAACTCAAGAATTCAAAAATCCATCAACACAGACTGAGCCTGATGATGGAATAAACATAAAAAACCATTGAGAATTTCACAATCTGTGACTTTAGGGCTTACAGTGTGCAGGCCAGTACCTGGTAGAGCTTGGTGTGCAGGGAGCCACTGAACTGCATGTACTGCACCAGGTAGGAACGCTGCCCCTCGTAGGGGGTGATGATGCCGATCTGGTCAGGCTTGGCCCCAGCCTTGAGCAGCTTCGTGGTGATCTTCTCCACGTTGGCAGCCTCCGTCCTGGAGAGGCAAGTTGGGTCAGCCAAGGAGGGTCAGGGCATCAGGGCTCAGTTTTTACCAAGTTAATGGCATTTAAAAGCCTCCCACATGAGGGTGCTTCAATGGAAAGATCAATTTTGCTCAATTAATTCGGCTCGAGCTCCTCACTCAGGGCATGCACAGGGAATTGGGGCCAAAACCAACATCTCAAAGGTCTCAGAACCACACAAATTTCACCTCCACCTTCTCAGAACTGCACAACAAACAGCAAAACCTCCTCAATTCCAAATGGAATTTCTTGCTGGAGTTAAATGTACATGTGGAACTTTTATAATCAGCATCATTCCAAACATCCCCCAGATCCTTCAGTTGCTTTATCTTAAAGCTTTAAATACAGAATGTTTTGAATGTCAATGCCCCCTATCAGCCAACCATTGTGCTGTTTGTTTGTGCACAATCTGCTTCACTGTATCCAGTCTTGCACATGCTGCTCAGGAAACAGACTGAGATTAAAAATATCTCAGCTGATATTCTTTTCACAAGTTGGGCTGGTTTCCCTGCCAGGCACGTGAACAATCACAACCCTAGAGGAGCAAATTTTAAATATATTTGTTGAAAAGAAGGTGGAACATGCAGAAAAAAGGGATAGGAAAAAAAAAAGTTAATTTCCATCCCTTTTGGACTAAATCTGAGACTTAGGATTCTGCTTGAGGAGTTATTGGAATTCAAAATGTGACTTGATCAGCATTTTCTGCTGGCCCAATTTCATCCACATCAGGCATTTTATCATCCCCTGCTCCTTCTACACCCAGTGAGGTAAGAACTCCTCCACACAACAATCCCAGCCCAGCTCAGCTCTGAGCTGCTCCCACCTGGTGCCTTTTCCTCCTGGTTTGCTATGGAAGGAGCCCAGGGAAAACCAACTCTGAAATGCAGCTCAGGCTGCACTCCCCTGATGGAAGCTTTTATTAAATAAAGCAGCACATGAGGATTTATCTATTGAGGAATCACCAGCCCTGCCCTGCACACCGAGGCCAGGTTAGATACCAGTTTTGCTCACCTGTTTAGGTAAGAGGTGCCTGAGCTGGCAATCTCCTCCTGTCCCTGGGTCACGTAGAAGAACATGGGTTTGTCAGGCTGGGGCCACTGGAAATCAAAGCCTTTCTTCACCCTGTCAGCTGAGGAGCACAGAACAGGGAGCAGAACAAATCAGCAACACCACTTTGCAATTTCCATATCAAAGCACCTCAAAATGAAGCGTGATGCAAATTTTTTATTAAAAAACCAAACCCAGATGAGAGAATGCCTGCTTTGATCCCTGCTGAAGATCTGCAGCTCTCCCCAATTTTCAGCTCTCCCCAAAGGCTCAGAAACCTTAGTGTCACTCTCTTTTCAGATGATCATTTTAATATAAAATCGTATTCACTCTCCAGATTGTTCCAACAACACCAACACCTTCCAGGCCATGGAAACAGAAACTAGCAGGGCTAAGCCCACAATGAACAGGGCTAACCCCAAAATGAACAGGGCTAACCCCACAATGAACAGGGCTAACCCCACAATGAACAGGGCTAACCCCACAATGAACAGGGCTAACCCCAAAAAGAACAGGGCTAACCCCACAATGAACAGGGCTATCACAAAATAAAGCCAGTTAGGTTTCTGTTACAGAAAAGGAAATATTTTATGTGCCTGCACTGGGAATGTGGCTGCTCAGCGCCGCTTCCTGCTGTGTTCCCAAACCCCCTTTCTGAGGGAAGAGCAGGACTTTGCTGCCTTGGCCCGTGGTGCTGCTGGGGTGGCAGCAGCCCTTACCTGCAGTGACGCCGTTCTGCAGGGAGCCCTCGTAGAAGATGTTGGAGGGGAAGGCGCTGAGCGCGGGGTGCATGCGGTACTGCACCTGCAGCCGGATGGGCCGGATGCCCAGCACCACCAGCCGCTCAAACAGCGACTGCGACAGCCCCGCCTTGGCTGCCTTCTTGCACATCACCACAGGCCCCAGCTGGCAGTGGTCACCCACCAGGATCAGCTGTGGGAACAGTTTGGGGACAGGTCAGTTTGGCTGCTGGAGGTTGTTGGCAATAATAGAAATATCCTGCTGGAAAATCCAGAATCGTGATTTGGGTTGGGAGGATCTTCAATCCCACCCAGTGCCACCACAGGACACTTCTCACCATCCCAGGTGCCTCCAAACTGGCCTTGGGTTCTTCCAGGGATCCAGGGGCAGCCAAAGCTGCTCTGGGAATTCCAGCCCAGCCCCTCCACACCCTCCCAGCCAGGAATCCCTTCCCAATATCCCATCCATCCCTGCCCTCTGGCAGTGGGAGCCATTCCCTGTGTCCTGTCCCTCCATCCCTTGTCCCCAGTCCCTCTCCAGCTCTCCTGGAGCCCCTTCAGGCCCTGGAAGGGCTCTGAGCTCGCCCTGAAGCCTTCTCCTCTCCAACCTGGCCTTGGACACTCCCAGGGATGAGGCAGCCACAGCTTCTCTGGGAATTCCATCCCAGCCCCTCCCCTCCCTCACAGGCAACGATTTCCCCTAAATATAAAATCCAAACCCACTCTCTGTCAGTTTAAACCGTTCCCTGACATATCAGGAATTCATCATTCTAACTTGTGATAAGCTTCAGCTCTCCCTAAAGACCTTTAGAAACCTTTAGTGTCACTCTCTTTTCAGATGATCATTTTAATATAAAATCTTATTCACCCTCCAGATTGTTCCAACAGCACCAACACCTTCCAGGCCATGGAAACAGAAACTAGCAGGACTAACCCCAAATGAACAGGGCTAACCTTAAATGAACAGGGCTAACCCCAAAATGAACAGGACTAACCCCAAAATGAACAGGACTAACTTTAAATGAACAGGGCTAACCCCAAATGAACAGGGCTAGCCCAAAATAAAGTCATTTAAGTTTATGCTATAGAAAAGGAAAAGTTTTGTGTGCCTACACTGGGAATGTGGCTGCTCAGTGTTACTTCCTGCTGTGTTCCCAAACTCCTTTTCTAAGGGAAAGCCAGGGTTTACCTGCTTTGCCCCCAGGACCACGGGCACCATGCACTCTGGCTCGGTGGCCTGCGTGCTCTCGTCGATGAGGATGGAGCGGAACTGCATCTTGGCCAGTCTGGGATCTCCAGCTCCCACGCAGGTGCAGCAGATCACATCAGCATTCTGGGACAGGGAGGGAGTAGGGGTCAGCACTGGCAGGGGAGCAGGGATTTGGGGTGGCAGCCCCAGGGCCTCACCATCAGCAGCTCCCGCTCCGCCGTGCGCTTCAGCGCCCGGTAACGCTTCTCATCAGCAGAGGAAAGCTCTCCAGTCTCATCCTTGAGCTGCTGCAGCTTCTGAAGCTCTGGCATGCTGAAAAAAAACAGGAATTCTGCTTTACAGCCCAACCAACTTTGTAGGATTGCAGTGAAAGTGATTTTTAACTGAAGCTAAATAAACCCATCAAGCAAACAACGGCGCTGCGGTGACAACATCCCTCAGGTGAACACTAGAACACTAAAAGGTTTTCCTTCACCCCTCACCTGTCCATGTTCCTGATCTGGTTGTGCAGGGCCAGGAAGGAGACGGGGGAGTCGATGGCCTCGCGGCTCTTGGCACACAGACGAACCACCTTGAGGCCAGTCTGGTGGATCTTCTCTGTCAGCTGATCCACGGCGATGTTGCTGGGGGCACACACCAGCACAGGCCTGCAAAAATCAGCCAAAAATCAGCCAAAACTCTCAACAAACTGGATTTTTTTTCCACTAGGCTTCCAATAAAATATAAGTAATAACACAGCCCCTAAAAATACGCTGGGGAAGGGTGTTTTGTGCAACGAGCCCAAGTCTCCCCAGAAAATACAGTTCAATGACACAAATGATTTTTGCTTTTAAAATCAAGGTGATTATTTGCATTAATCAACCCCATCCATAAAGGCTCAGAGCGAGCAGCTCTCACCCGTTGCCCTGCCTGGCCAGGTGATACACAATGGTGGCTGATGTCACTGTTTTCCCAGTGCCAGGGGGACCCTGGATAAGGCTCAAAGGACGCTGCAGGACAGTCTTGACAGCATAAACCTAAAAAAAAAAAAAAAAAAGTTTGTTGCTGTTTAACATTCCCAGCACAGGATTTAAGCTGTTTAACCTCTATTCATAAATCCTTTCTGTCATCCTGTGCAGTGAGAGGAGATGAGGTTACCTGAGAGTGGTTGAGATCAGGGAGCCCCTGGGCTGTGAAGCGTTTTGGCAGCTGGCATTTGATGATGACATCTTCCACCTCGTGGCCCAGCAGTTTGTGGTAAATGTACCCAGACACCGAGGTCTCGTCCACTGCAAATGTTTTCAGAGCACTCTGCATCCTGAAATGAAGGAAAAGCAGGAAAATTATTCCTCAAGAGCAGTGTGAAGCACCCACAGGTGTCCTACACCAGGTATCAGACACAAATGGGAAAGAGAACAACAGCCAACACTTATTAACAGAATTAAAATCACAAAAATTACACTCTGAGAACACAGATTTTGCTTCTTCCCCAAGTGAGCATTACAAGGTATTCCCTGAAAAATGTGGAGAGGAACACTAGCCTTTAGTGACAGAATCTGTGACACTAATTTGAGGTGCAAGAACCTGTGACAGAAATTTAGGTGCAAGATTTGAAGAAAATGTGCAGCCACAATGAATAAAATAATAGGATAAGAGGAGATAATAATAATAGGATATACTAGTAATAGGAAATTCTAATAATAGGATAAGAAGCCAACTCCTGTCTTACCAAACAGACTTGGCTGAAGCCTGTGGGCCCCAGAGCTGAATTTTGGTATTTTAACTGTTTAAAGCAATTTCAAGAAGCTGAAGCATAAACTTGTTTTTCTTCTTATGTTTCAAGTATTACTAAACATAAGGTAAATTTCTCCCTTTGATGTCTTTGCAACAAATCCTTCAAAATGATTAAAAATGGCCATTTTATGCCATTAATTCCATTTCCAGCCTCTCTGAACCAGGTACCAGATGTTCACCACACACTGAGATTTCTGATGAGCGGTGCCAAAGCAAGACAATTTATTTGTTGTTCAAAAACACTCAGTGAAGGCAATGAACAAAACTCTACACCGAGTGCATCCAGTGCCTGCCAAGCTGTGAGGTGCTGCCTCAATACCTGTCAAAGGAAGTGGATTTCCACACAAAATCCACCTGGAAGTTGTGGGTGACCTCCACGGGAGCTCCCACGCTGCTCCTCAGCTCGATGGCTATCTCATCACCATAATCTGTAGAACCTCGTTAAGTAGTAATTTCGAGAAAAAATTTGGATTTTATTCTCCCCAATTCTGGTGATTTTCTTCAGCAGAGCACCNACAGATTTTAAATTAGCAGAGAATTACTTTTGGACATAATTAATGACTTGTTAAGGACTCCAGCTTTGGCCTGGCCTTCTGAGGGCTCTCTAAGTAAAGGATACTATCAGGAACTTTGATCACGTGCCCAATTCCTTTCCAGAGAGGGGCCAGGTCTCCCTTGTACCTCAGGCAGATCTCATCTCCTTGCATGAGGCGCATGTCTGCAAAGGAAGGGGAAAAAAGCTCTGAACCACCCCAAAAACCTTCCAGAGCCACCCCAGGCCAGCCCTCGGAGTGCTCTGAACGCTGCTTTTGTTCAGGAGGCAGAACAAAACCCTGACAAAGAGACAGCCCAGGTGCCCTCACCTGAATCAGTCTTTGGCAAAGTGAAATAAGCAATTCTCTTCTTGTTCAAGCCCAGGTCCCACCTCACTGTGATGTTATCTTGGGTCTGAGGGTAAAAGAAACAGCATCTATTATTTTCTTGAAGAGCTGTTTGCCAACCACCACAGTCCTGTGCTTCAAAACAGTGCAGAAATGACAAAACTTGCTGTTCCAATGTCACAAAAATCTGTATTTGCTCCTGTGGCTGAGTTCACAGCACCTGCAGAAGGTGAATTCTGTTCTAGGAGTTAATGATGAGAAACAAAGTCCTGCTCACCAGCTGTGTAATTCTCCCCCACTTCAAACACCCATTAAATGTTTCCAGGAGCTCTCAGAACTCCCATTTCCCTGCCAGGGAACTGCAGCTTCTGAGGGTAACAAAAAGCTGCAGTTCTGGGAGAGAAGGTGGTTTTTGGAAAGAAAAACTTGAACACAGAAAAGGTGAGAAGTTCCCAAGTGATCCAAGCTCTTGAACCCCCCACTGTGAGGATTTTCCTCTCCTCTCCCTGCTATCACACAGCACCATCACTGCTGATACCCCAGTGCTGCTACACCACAGCAATTCAAACATTTATTTACTTTATTCAAGGCTTTGTGTTGTGCTGTGATTCCATGTTTGACCCCAGGACTGGTCAGGAGTCCCTCAGAAGGCAAATCTCACACATTTTACCTGAGACTCCTTGAGTTTCTTGTCATAATCTGCCTCCAGCTTGACCAGAGGACCAAATATATTTTGGTATTGATAAGCATCTTCATATCTAAGCAGGACATGCTGGGGTTCCTCATCAACACCAGGTTTTTCCAAGTCCTCAAGGGTTGCAGATGGATTTTCCTGGAAATTAAAGCAGAAATGTTTTGTTTCAAAGTTTGAAGTATAAAAATTGACAGCAGGACCTGATAAAACTTTGTTTTACTGATACAGGGAGTGATATAAAGGTGGAACCACCCTTAAAACTACACCAGGGCATTACAAATCATGTTAAACACAGTTTAAATTTTAAAGGATGCAGAAAAAACCTCTCCAAAACCCCAGAACTGAATGAAGCAACAACTCCCTGCTCTGCTGGGCATCACTTAAAGCAGAAATATTTGCAAGTCTTGATATGAGCAGGGAAGTTGTTTTTTAGCTCAGTGAAGCTTTCAACAATTTCCTGAATCCTCTGACCAATTCCCTGTGGCACTGCAGGATTTAAACTTTATGTGATTTCTGCCTTACAGAGTTCCTAAAAGCATTGGAAAAAACCTGCGAACTGGTAAAATAAACCCCCCAAAAATTGAGGCTGTACCTTCCAGAGCTCCTCCAGCTTGTTGATCTGCTGGGCTGTGATCTGGCGGGCCCGGAGCTGCTCCTGCTCCGAGGGGATCTTCACCAGCCAGGAGAGGAAGCAGCGGTCCTGGATCAGGGGCTGCCACTGGGAACTGTCCCAGTTGATGTCCTTCAAGCTGCTCTGGCTGGCACATGGCTGCCTGCACGACCAAAACACAGCCAGCAATTGTGAGATTAGACAAGGGTGAGGGAAAGTCTGGTGTGGAGGGTGAAAACTGGGCTGGTGTGCTGCTGAAACTGCTCAAAAACCAGGAAAAATCCAAGCAAAACAACCCCAGTCTGCTGGGAAAATTCATTTTCCAGTCCTTGTTTCAGTATTGTGAGAAATGTTGCTTGGGTGTTTCCAGGACTGAAAATGCATTTAAAATAGTAAATATTACACCTTTGGAGGTGGCTATAATCCATAAAGACTGTGCACACACTGATCAGAAAAAGAAGTTATTTCCCAAACAGAACTTCCTCCACAGCAATACAATTTCTACTGGGAAACACACAGTGACAGCACTGAATTAAAACACACAATTATAAATTTTCAGTTCTGACTGAGCCTGTCAGAACAATTTCTGATTTATTGTGGCCTCAAATGACTCTGTGAGCTGAGAGAAAAACACCCTGAGTGAGAGTCACTGTTCCATGGCTCCAGAGTCACTTCCTGAACTGAGCTGTGGCTCTTCCAAGGCTCAAAAAAGAGGGAAAAACACCTTTCTTCCATTAAGGAATTTAGGAAAAAAAATACTTTTCTACAGAACTAAGATGTTTACCCAACACAACAGAACTCCCTTGCTGCATTATCCATCTGCACCCCTGAACTCCGCACGACCACCTGAAGGAAAAAGGGTGGCAATCCAGAATAGAAAACGTATTTTGGGCCAAAATGAAAGCGAGGGCTGCTTTTTAAAAACCCAGACGATGAAGAGAGCTGGCAGCAGAGGCCTCCCCTCACCTGCAGAGCAGCACCACCACGGAGTCAGCCTTGGCTGGGATGAAGCCCAGGAGGAAGACGTTGCGGCAGCCGCAGTTGTAGCACTCCAGGACGGTCTCTCCCAGGGGCCCGTCCTTGTGCAGAGTCACCTCCTTGCACTTGGCTCTCACCAGGTGATTCACGATGTGGCTGCAAGCAAACAGCACAGATTTACAGCAATTCCACACCAAACTCCACCTGTTAGCAATTCAAACACCAATAAATGCATTTATCGTGGCAGACATGGGCAGGAGCTGGCTCTTGCCACCCATGCTGGGAACATTTCTCAGTGCATGCAAGGAAATGGGTACAAAGCTGTCTTTTTTATTTCCATTATTTCATCATTTACCTGCCAGAGGTGTTCCCACGCCCGTTGCAGAACCATTTCTTGCTGGTGTTGCAGTAAACCACACAGGCAGGGTCGTGGATCCCACAGTAACTGCAGTTCCAAAGGGAAACCAGGAAGTGATTGGTTATTGCTGAGAGAAAAATCCAATCCAAGCTCTAACTCCATTTACAGGGCACAAAAATGAGGGGAAATGAGCTTGGGGAACATCAGTGCTGGGAGAAGCATCAAACAGGAGCCAAATTTCTCAAATATTTTCAAACTTCCCATCACTGGGGTGGCTGAGCTGGGGTTTACTCCCCAGGGAGCTCCAAGCTGGCCAGAAGTGGACGTGGCAGCCCCAAACCTGCACAGGAGCTCCAGGAGCAGCCCAGGGAGCTGTTCCCAAAGCCCAGCTTTCCCTCCTGCCCTCTGGAATCCCCACCTGCAGGCGTGCACAGGGAGATCCTTGGTGTAGTAAGTGTCCTCCTCATCCTCCTCGAAGTTGAGCTCTGCCAGGAGCTGGCTGGTCTTGGCCACGTTCTCATCCACAGCTCCATTCTGCAGGATCCCATCAGGACCATTCACCTGCAGTGGGGGTGCACACCCAAAATTATCCCCAAACTCCTCCTCAACCCCAGCATCTTGTGTGGCACTGAAAAACCTCCACAGGAAAATGCTGCCAGGGGCTGGAACACACCCATTATATAACCAAGATTTGCTTCATCAGCTCCAGTTTTCCAGGATTATTTCAACTCCAGCTGATAAGTTGGGATAAAGTTACCAGGAGGAGATTGCTTTCCTGCAGACTGTATTTTTCCATACAATCCCACAATCAATACTTGCTCCATCACCTCCTGTTTCTCAGGATTATTTAAACTCCAACTGATAAGCAAGGAAACAAGGAGATTGCTTTTCTGCAGTTACATTTTTCCACAGCCTTACATAACAAAATTCCATTTCAACAATTCCAGCAGCTGTTTTCTCACCCTTCTTTTTATTCCAGGGATCTACCTGGGAACAGGAATTTTACTGCACAGGATCTTCCCCATCTATTCCTGTGTCCACCATGGACTGTCAGAACCATGGAATTCTGCAACATTTGGTGCTGTCTCAGCAACTTTCCCACCCCCAGCCTTTCTCCTGATAAAAATAACTCCATTTTTTGGCACTTTTACCACCAGGAGGTGTGGACATCAGGCTGGGATTTTGGCATGGCTGCTGCAGGTGTTGCCCCTTGGGCTTCCCAGGTGCCCTGGTTTAACTTCTCCAGCCCTGAGGGGCTTTACCACCTCAATATTGAGTTGGGAAAGACCCCAAAATTTGGTTTAATCTCTGCCTTCTTTAGCCAAGATCCCACCAAAAGCTGAACAGGCATAAGTTTATCCTAATCCATGTTGATTTTGAGTGAAAAATGTGGGAAAGGGGCCACCAAAGTGACTGGAATATTCACAGGACATCTGAGGGAGTGCTGGGGTCATTTCTCTATCCCAGGGATAACTGACAGCCCCCCAATGTTTGTAAAGTTGAGATTGATTTATAAATTTTAACCAGCCAATTAGGACAAAAATCACTCAAGGCCTTTGTCTCCGAATACAGTTTTTAAACAACTTAGATTTAATGCAATTTATCTAGGAGATGCAACTTAATTCTGACAGAAAGCTGCTCTCAGGGAGAACACAAGATCTTTAGTAAAAAAAATTTAAAAACTAAATAAAAAGTTGCCCTCTTCAAGCTGTAATGAAGCAAACTCAGCTTATTTCTCATTTAGAGAGATTCCACATTAAAAATTTAACAGCCAATTGCAAGAGTTAAACTCCAAAGCAAACTTCCCACTTGCCCTGAGCCATCAGGAGCTGCCCTCAAAGCCACCAGCTCCCAGCCCTGCAAATTAAATGAGGAGCATTTAAATAAAATAAATAAATGGGCTGACTTTTTACTGGTGTTATCTCCAAGCTCTGCCTTTTAATAGAAACAATCAGCCCAAAGGAACCGAAAGTGCAAAAGGGAAGATGGAAAAAGGAATCAAAGCCCACTGAAGGAGCAGCAGCAGCAGCACAACCCCATTAGTGGGATGAGGGCAAATCCCATCAGCATCTGCACAACTGCCAGCAGGTAAATACCCACTTCACATACCCATTTCCAATTGATAGAGCCATTCCATAAAAGATAAATAAGAACTGATCTGGCACAGGTGGAATTCCAAAGCCTGGAGTTTATCTGAGTTCCTCACAAGCATTCCCAGGCATTTCTATCCCCCAAGGCATTATTTTTCAAGATCAGTTGATTTTAATACGTTTTTTGGGTGCTCATATAAAACCGGCTTCCTGGGTTTTTTTTAAAAAAAAAAGCAGTAAAGTTTGGGTTTGGTCTGGGATTTTCTAAGGCAGAAAAGGAAGAAATGTCAAGTGCAGGAGTGGCTGTGCTGTGCCAGCCCTCGGGGAGGCAGCAGTGATGTCACCTGTGCTGTGCAATGCAGCCCCAGCCCTTGGCAGGCTCTGGATGAGGAAGTGATTGCTCCCAACGCTCCTGTGATGTCAGCCTGAGTGCACTGGATTAAAAACCTGGCACGGGCAGCTGCGGTGGCAGGGGGGCCACTGCTCTGCTTGGAAAAATGTTGGCAGCGACTTCTGGCACGGCGAGTTCGGCAGCTCCGGGCTGAGCACTGGGGTGCCACAGAACTGCTCCCAAAAACTGCCCGGCCCTCCTCGCTCCTCTGCTGGCCTCCAGAACATTCACTGGGACACAAAACAGGGCCAGGGACTCAGCTAAGGGACAGAAACCAGCGGGGGACGGGGAAGCTATGCCTGCTCCACCCCTCAAGTGCCCCAGGACAGCCTGGGTGGGGTTGGGAGCAGCCTGGGATGCTGGGAGGTCCCTGCCCCTGGCAGGGGTGGGATGGGGTGGGACTGAAGGTCCTTCCAACCCAAACCATCCTGGGAGTCCCTGATGCCATGAACGAGGTGACAAGATGGTGTTAACCAGGCTTCCAGCCCCTGAGGGGCTCCAGGAGAGCTGGAGAGGGGCTGGGGACAAGGGATGGAGGGACAGGACACAGGGAATGGCTCCAAACTGGGAAAGGGGAATCTGGGTGGGACACTGGGAAGGAATTCCTGGCTGGGATGGAATTCCCAGAGCAGCTGTGGCTGCCCCTGGATCCCTGGCATGCCCAAGGCCAGGCTGGATGGGGTCTGGAGCAGCCTGGGATGGTGGAGGGTGTCCCTGCCTCTGGGACTTTTAAGATTTAAGGTTTTCCAACCCAAATCATGCTGGGATTTTAGGATTCTGCTGCCTGTGAGTGCCCGGATCAGTGGTCACAGAATATTCCCATCTGCACTCCTGCTCCCAGCTCCCACACCCACCCAGGCCAGGAGCAGAGCCCCAGGTGAGCACACCTGCAGCCACCTCGCCGAGCTCTGCTTCCAAGTGCTGCATTTCAAGCTGCAACAAGAGCTGCAAGTGCACTCCAGCAGGCATTCTGCACCGGGGCTGCACNGGGGTTGGGAGCAGCCTGGGATGCTGGGAGGTCCCTGCCCCTGGCAGGGGTGGGATGGGGTGGGACTGAAGGTCCTTCCAACCCAAACCATCCTGGGAGTCCCTGATGCCATGAACGAGGTGACAAGATGGTGTTAACCAGGCTTCCAGCCCCTGAGGGGCTCCAGGAGAGCTGGAGAGGGGCTGGGGACAAGGGATGGAGGGACAGGACACAGGGAATGGCTCCAAACTGGGAAAGGGGAATCTGGGTGGGACACTGGGAAGGAATTCCTGGCTGGGATGGAATTCCCAGAGCAGCTGTGGCTGCCCCTGGATCCCTGGCATGCCCAAGGCCAGGCTGGATGGGGTCTGGAGCAGCCTGGGATGGTGGAGGGTGTCCCTGCCTCTGGGACTTTTAAGATTTAAGGTTTTCCAACCCAAATCATGCTGGGATTTTAGGATTCTGCTGCCTGTGAGTGCCCGGATCAGTGGTCACAGAATATTCCCATCTGCACTCCTGCTCCCAGCTCCCACACCCACCCAGGCCAGGAGCAGAGCCCCAGGTGAGCACACCTGCAGCCACCTCGCCGAGCTCTGCTTCCAAGTGCTGCATTTCAAGCTGCAACAAGAGCTGCAAGTGCACTCCAGCAGGCATTCTGCACCGGGGCTGCACTGCCACCCTGCTGAGGGATTCACCAGCACCCGGCCCCAGCTCGGGCAGCTCCCCAAACCCCCATTTTTGGGGCTGGGTGGCAAAGGCAGTGCGTGGTGTCCCCTGAGAGCTCTGATCCCAGCGAGGTGATCTGCTTTCCCCTTCCCCAGGAGGAAGCTGGGGAAAGCCTCGCCCCTGGGAGGGAGCGGCGCTCCCAGCCGGGACCTGAGCAACAAGGACTCGTCTGGCCGGGACAAAACAGCCTTTGTTAGCGCTGCAAATTAAACCCAGCCTCCCTAGGCTAGACCCAGCCTCGCTGAGCCCCTCCAGGAGCTGAGTTAATCCCCACCCAGGGTCCCAGCAGCAAAATCCCAGCCGCAGCAGTGAGAAAAGGAGGCAGGAGTGAGAATTGCAGCCCATGCCGGGTTGGTTTGGGCTCGAAGGGACCTCGGAGCCCACCCGGGGCACCTTCCCTGAGCCCAGGAGCTCCTCGGAGCCTCCCAGGGATCCAGGGGCAGCCACAGCTGCTGCCAGTGTCTTAAATTCCTCTTAAAACACTTCACAAAATCGATTCTTATGTGTATTTAGTTCTAGGAAACCATGGAAATAGAATTTTCTGTAGAAAAACCAGCAGGGAATGTTTGTGCTCTACTCCTACTTTTGTCAATTGACCACTAATCAATTGTAACACTTCTAAACTATTCATTAAATATATTGGGAAAGGAAGTTGGTTTAGACTAAATCCATCACATTTTCCTAAAAAATGAGGTGCCCTGCATTGTTCAACTCGTCTTTTTAAAAAGACCCCAGAAACAGCAGAGCAGAAGTTTCCACCTCCAATATGCCTCAGCTCCAAATAAAATCATTTCTTTAATTAGCTTTAATTATAATCACAGGCTAATATTTCATTAAGCAAAACCCAATCAATTTGAGAAGTTATTATTTAAGATGCCTCCTGCCAAAAACAACAACAAACTTCAATTACCTGGTGAGGGCAGCAAAGATTTTGCCCAGAACCTTTTAAAAATCCAGCGATTTTGTGATTTTATCAGCCCTGAGCCCGTTGAGAGGAACAGGTCTGAGCAGATCCTGGGGTTTGTTTTACTTCACTCAGGAGGAAACGGGGCCTGTTCCACCTCTGAGAGTCCCTCCCCAAAAATGACATTTCTAACGTCAAAATGAGCACCAGGATGACCACAAAAGTTTGCAGAAACCGACAACCACCCTGATTTAAAAAAAAAATCAACATAAAACCCCTTCTTTTTAGCCAGGAGACAAAACCAGTACCTGAAGGTGCTCTCCAGAGCTTTTATTATTTTTTTTTTACTTTGACTTCAAAGGTTTTTCAAACATGTTTAGACAAAAAAAGAAGGCCAATTAATAATCCTCTTGTCTGGACTTTCAGCTTATGAGGCTGATTTTGGGGTGGTTTTTCTTCTCCTTGGCCACAAATTCTCTACTGGGAGCTCAGGAGTGATCACAACCCATTAAAGGTTTAAAATTAAATGTGATTAAAATTCTCTTTTAATGTATAGTCTGAGTGTACACAGAGATTTTATTACTGGTAAAAAACAATTCTGATCTCTCAATGCCCAAATTGGATAAATTCTACCAAATCCAAAAGCTGCAAATAAACAAGAAATAACCCAACAGCTCAGAATTCTGCCTTACAAGCACAGTGACCTGAGCACATCCCTGCTGTCACTGAGCACTTTCAGCCATAAAAAATTAAATAATCTGTGCTGGGATAAAGCCCCAGGACAGGATAAATCCTCCCTGCACACCTGTGGAGCTGGATGTGTTCCTGCTCCCACTCTGCTGCACTCCCAGACCCAGCTGGGGCAGGTTTTGCAAATAAAAGGACAAAAACCAGCTCCAGGATGTTTGGTTTGGGGATAAAAACTCACCTAAAGCTCTCAACTCCTCTTTAAATGCATCCCTTAACACGGGGGGGATGTACAAGCATTTAATGGTTAATAAGGTGACTTCAGGAATCTGTGAATAACTGAATATTCCATGATCCTTAAACGGGAGAAAAGGGTGGCTTTTTTAAAAATACGGGAGAGTTCTTCGGTGTTTCTGTTGTTTACTACGGGCACACGGAGATTGTTATCTTCATTTGCAGCACTTCTTGTGAGCTGTAATCCTAATTCCTCCCCTGCCTACGAGTTGTGAATTGTTAAATAAATACAATTTCATTGTCTTTTAGGTACCAACCATCAACTGCAACAATAAAAAGGAAAACAAAACTAAAACCTGTTTTTAAGCCACGACGAAGCAGAGCTCAGAACTTGTCTCAGGCCTGTCCCTGCCACACAACCCCCAAACAAACCAGCCCAACAACCGTGCGGCAAAGAAAGCAGAAATTAAAATAAAAAATTAGCACCCATAGCAACAACAAGAAGGAATTAAAGCGTATTTTAGCGACAGCAAGCAAAAAAGGCCGAATTTCCTCAGCACCCAACTTTCGACAGCCGAACACCACCCAAAACCCGCGTTTGTTTTAAGGAGAAAAAAACCTGAACTGACATCGAACCTCGGTGGCTTTTTCCACCTCCCTATCGCGACGACACAACTATCGCGACTCGCCCAGCCGGCCGCAAGTTTCCTCCTCCCTGGGACAAGTCGCTGCGATTCCGGCCGCCGGGGCTGCTCCACCCGCGGCTCCCGCTCCCCGCCCGCCCCGGGGGGAACCCGAGCACCGACCCCGCCCGGCCCTCACGGACCCCCGCTGCTCCTCACGGCCCCTCACCTGCGCTTCCAGCGGGCCCGGAGCTCCCTGCCCCGCGCCGGGGGGCCCCTGGCCCTGTGCCGGCCCCGCCTGGCCGGGCCCGGGCGGGGTCTGGGTCTGGCTGGGGAGGGTGAAGTCGGTGAACTCGAACTCGGAGCCCTGCGTGTCCGCGCCGAGCAGCTCGGCCTCCTCGGTGTCCAGGAAGGTGAGGGTCTGCGAGCTGGGGCCGTACGCCTCCACGCTCATGGCGGCGGCGTTTCCTCTGGCCGGGAGCCTTCGCGTCC
>VXAX01006792.1:35197-48420 GCA_013399835.1 Leptocoma aspasia
TTTTTGCTTTTATCCTTCAGCAAATTGTGATAAATCTGATTAATTCTGATTTACCTGCAGGTTTAATTGGGGATAAATATTCCCAGAACAAGTCACAGGGATGTAACTCCATGAAGGAAAAGGAGGAGAAGATTTTGGCCAAAATCCAGGGATTTTGAATGAAGAAAGTTCTTAGAAATTAAGCATGGTGAGTGACATTAAAAGATAACAGATAATAAAAGATAACAAATAATAAAAGATAACAGCAGGAGATCAAAAGCAGGAAATGAAACTTGGTGCTCTAAACCAGCTCCAAATGGACACTAAAAATAAATGAATAAGATATAAAAATATAAAAATTCCAATAAATTGGAATTTAAGATTAAAATGAGAATTAAAAATACTGAGTTTCAGTAGGAAACTTGAAATCCTTCCCTCCAAAAATGTGTTAAAACTCCTTTTCCTTGAAAAGAGCTGAAACAACAGGACAGGACCTGGATTCAAGGAATTAATGCAGGGAAAAAAAACTTTTCATGGCCAGAACTTGTGGCTTCTGTGGGTCTTAGCTGCAGAATCACCACGTGAAGTTAAAACTCGCTGGGAGAAAGACAGGAGTTCCTAAAATCCAAGGCAAAAATGCTGGAATTCCTGAATTTATTCAAGGAGATGTCTGGGAGGATCTGTTCCCTATTAAAGCTGCCTCTGGAAGGAGCAGAATTGTTAAAAATCCTCCATTTCCAAAGGGGCATCGACAGCTCCTGGGGAAAAAAAACCCAAAAAACCAAAAAACAAAAAAAAAAAAAAAGGGATTTCTCCAAAGCAGATGTTGTTGGAGCTGAGCTTAAAAACAAAACGTGGAGCTGTTGATGGGCTCCAAAGTGTCCCTGCTTGTTGGGAAAGCTGGCAGCTTTCCTGGGCAGATGGAGGTGATTGTGGAGTAATGGAAAATCCAGGCTTCCCCCAGGCTGGGATGTGTGTGGGGCTGTGCTCCTGCACTAAAAGAGAGGGAAACAGGGAATTTTTCAGGTTATCCCGTGGAAATCTGGGAGTGTGGGCACTTCTAGCAGGTTTTTGATGTGCTGACAGCTGGTTGCTCCTCAGATTGTTGCTGATGTGGGTTTTTAATTTTGGGGCAGGCAGAACACTCAGGGTTAAACCTGAGGTTGGGTTTGTATCTTCAAAGAAAAAAAAAAAAAGCCCACTTAAAAATCAGGAGTTTTGGAGTCCCACCTTGGCTTTTTCTGTGCTTTTGGTGGAAGGGAATAACACATTTACATTCTCTGCATAGAAAATAAATCCTCCCAAGGAAATCCTTCTTTCCTGCTGTGGGAGAAATCTTAATTTGTCTCTTAATGATGAACTAATGTAAGGAATCAATAATTGGGGTTTGGCTGAGGGTCCCAACCTGTCCAAGGTGTGTTTGGCCACACCAGGACTTCCAGGAGGGTTCCAGGACCAAACACCCTCACCCAAAAATGCCCTGAAACAGGAAAATTGCATTTTCTGGCCTCCATCCCTGAAGAATTTTCCTTTTCAGTCCCTTTTGATGTTAAATTTGCCCAGCTTGGCCTTATCTTTTCCTTGCAAGTACTCTGAGTTTGGAAAACAAGGAGTGTAAAGTCATTTATGCTTCCACAGCTATAGGAAAAGCTGGTGATATTTCATCAAGTTTAAGTTTCTTTTTTCATTTTTGCTTGAATAAAAATCAAACAGAATTGAGGGAACCCAGAAGTGTTGGGAGTTGCAGTTGTTTTGCCATCATGGAAGGCCTTCCAAGGAGCTGTGTTTGTCGTGTCTGGGGGGATGGTTTTGGGAAGAGGAAGGAATGTTTTCCTTGCAGAATTTTGTGGATTTCAGGAGGAATCCAGCCAGGGCTGCCCTCAGGCCGTGAATGGTCCCAGTGTAGTTTTGTGAGGCCTTCCCAGAAGTCAGGAGTTCCTTGGAAATGAAGCCAGGAATGTCATCAAACAGCCTGGGACAAGATCAAGGGGGCTGTGGGCTCCCGGATTTTCCCACATTCCCAAAGGAGAACATTCACAGAATCACAGAATCTCAGAATCACAGAATCTCAGAATCACAGAATCTCAGAATCACAGAATCTCAGAATCACAGAATCACAGAATCACAGAATCTCAGAATCTCAGAATCTCAGAATCTCAGAATCACAGAATCACAGAATCTCAGAATCTCAGAATCACAGAATCTCAGAATCTCAGAATCTCAGAATCACAGAATCTCAGAATCACAGAATCTCAGAATCACAGAATCTCAGAATCTCAGAATCTCAAGGTTGGAAGAGACCTTTAGGATCATGGAGCCCAAGCCAGCCCCAGCACCTCACCCAAACCCTGGCACCCAGTGCCACATCCAGGCTTTGTTAAACACACCCAGGGATGGTGACTCCAGCACCTCCCTGGGCAGAACATTCCAGAACTTTATCACCATTTCCCATCCCACAATAGCACCAACACCCTCCAACAGAGGCTCCTTAAGCTCTGGCTCTGCCCCTCCGTGCTGGGGAGGTTTCCCCTCATCCCACCACGCTCAGGAGCCTTCAGGTGCTTCCCTTGCCAAGGCAGGTGGGTTTTCCCTTTTTCCCTGTGCTTGCACAGCCTCGGGAGGGCTCCTCCCCTGCTGCTGCTGCTGCTGGCTCCTGTCCCCAGCCCGGGCAGGAGCGTGATGGAAACACCTCAGCCCCTCCTGGGCCTGCCCCAGCTGCGCTCCCAGAGCCACAGGAGCCTCCTGGCTGCTCCTGCTGTGTGAGGAGGCAGCCAGCTGGGCAGGAGCCACCCCTGCAGGGCCATGGACACTCAGAGATAAGGGCTCTCTCCATGCTGTCCCCACCAGGGTCACCAGCAGAGCTGGGATTCACATTCCAGAGCCTGCCACAGGTGCTCTGTTGGAAGCTGAGCCTGGTGGAATTCCTGGATTCTGAGCAAGGCCTGTGGCAGCACAGCAAACCCACAGAGGAGTCTGGAAACTCTGAACTGGGGCTGTTTTTACTAAAAATGGCACTGCTGGCCTTGATTTATGAGCAAACAGAAGTTTGCAAATGGCTTCGGGAGCCTGCTCCAGAAATCCATGGGCCTGATGTCATGTGGAGAGGGCCCAGAACACAGAATTATTTTTATGGAGTTGTTAGCAAGTGTTATTAAAAAATTGAAATGTTCAATTGGAATTTTTTTTTTTTTTATTGGCTATAGGATGAGGGCAGAGCAAAAGCCCTGGAATGGAAGTGGACAAGACATTCCAGTTTTAGGCCACCCTTCCTGGCTCCAGATGAGAGCACGGCTTTGCTGGAAGGGGGGATTGCAAAAGGGGATGTGAGGGAGGTCTGGAGAGCAATTTTAATTTTAAACAGCACTTGAGCCATGATGTCATTTCAGCTGAAAAATAATGTTCAAGTTTGGGCAAGCAGAGCCCGGGGCCAGCAGCCAGGGTGGGGAGGAACTGCAGCAAAGTGGAAAGTCCAAAGCATGGAAGGTCATGGTGGAAAGCCAAACCAGAATAACCCTGAGGAAAGGTGGATAAAAACCCTGGAATTTTCTGTGAGCGTGAGGATTCCAAGGAAATGGAGGGGAGGAAGATGTTAAAACCCTGGACAGGGTTTTCACTCCTCTGTCTGGAAGTCAGAAGCCAAATCCTGGGGGAGCTGGAGCACAGGAGCAGCCTGAAGGATTGCTGTGACCCCAGACTGTGATCCCAGAGTGATCCCGAGCTCTTCTCCTGGGATTTAACCCAAATCCAGCCAAAATCTGCATCCACCTCCTTGCCTGAGGAGGCCAAAAGGCTGAAACAACCAAGGGTGGTTGTTCCAGTGGATTTGGACATCAAAAATATCATCTAAAAACTGCTTTGTGGGGTTTCTCCCTGGGCTGAAATGGAGGATCACCCTCAGGCTACAGGATCAGCCCTTTCCATAGAGTTTTAAATGAATTCCCACTGATCCAGCCCTAAAAAGCTGAGGCTTGGTCAGCCTTGGCTAAAGCCTCGCACATTTTGTCCTTTTTTTGTTCCCTGTTCCACCACAAACCTCACTCGGGGAAAAAATCCCAGCAAAGCAAGCAAGGGAAGGGGCACCTGCAGCTGGAAATGACAAAAAGCTCCTGTTTTAGGAGGAGATTTAGGACTTGGAGCTCCCCAGGAACAACTTCTCTTCCCGCTGTGCTGGGAGCCAGGAGTGAGCTCAGGCTGTGAGATCAGATTTTGCTGAGTCTACAGGGTTGGGCTTGTTCATTCCTCTTTTCCAAAAGTTCCCCTCTCCAAGCCATGCCTGGATATTTGATTTCCTTGGGAAATCTCGGCCCTCTCAGCAGCTTTTGCTGCGTTTTGTGTCCGGGACACTCAGCTCTGCCAGCAGAAAAGTTGCTTTTGTCATTCCCATTTCTCCACCTGAGGCGTGGGGTTCCTGGAATTGTGTGAGCTTTTCCTGGAAGAAGTGGTGGAGGCTGGAATGGCTTGTGCAGAAAGCACTCCAAGGCTGAAGAGATGTCCAGGAGGCAGCTGGAATTTAGGGAGAGCTCTTGGAATTCTCTCTCCTGGTGGGTATTTCTCTGGCTGTTGATGTCACACCCAACGTGCTCTGGCTCCAGGGGAAGTTCAGGGAAGAACCTGACCTTGTGCTGGCCAAAAGGAATTGGAATTTTATGGAGGGAACACTGCAGAAATGCAGAGGATTGATCTGGTTTCCATCTGGAATTTAAATTAAAGGAATTTGGAACCATCACAATCAGGCCAAACCTGTGCCCTTGCAAGTTTTGAGTGGGAAGAGCAGTTCAGATGAAGCAAGGACTGACTCTGGATCTCTCCACAGCCCAGGATCCTGAAAATTATTATGGAAAAAGAGCAGGTTTGCCCTTGAGGCTGTTTTTCAGCTCTGGGTGGGGTCGGCAGAAGGCACTGCCAGCACTCTCCAGGGCCAGGTCACTGCTGGGAGATTTCTGGGGCTGAGATTTTCTGGAAAACTCCAGAGGTTTGGGTCAGTCTCCATCCTCCTTCTTTCTGGAGAGCTTCCCACCCCATGTGAGCCTGCACACGCCGTTTTTCCATTTCTCTGGAAGTGACAAAAAACCCCAAAACAACCCCAGAGCCTGGATGATGCTGAATTTTCCTCTGAGCTCATCAAGGATGTCCAAAGCAGCACCATTTGCAGATGGGGCCAAGAATCTGTAATGTCTCAAAGCTGAGCAAAATAAAACGTGTGTGAGAGAAGAGATGGGTGATAAGGGGAGCTCAGGGAGTGGGAGCCAGGAAAAAGATGGATTTGGGAGCCAGTGGTTGTCCCAAAAGCCATGAGGGGGTGAAATGAGCATTTCCACGAGTGCAGCTGTTTGTTTGAACCTCTTTAATGAATTATTGTGATTTACATTTGTTGATTACCTTCAGGAAGGAGCTGCAGCTCCAGACCGAGAAGATTCTCCTGCATGGAAGTGTTTCCCACTGTTCCCCAACTGCTCCAGGTTTTTATTTCTGGAAATTCGTCTCTTTCTTATTTGGAAATTCATCTTTTTATTGGAGGAAATCTTTCTTTGGAGAGAGACAAAGTTCTCCTGCTCCTGAGGGTGTCCCTGTGCTTCCCCACATCCAGAGCATCTCTGTGCATTCACCCTGGTCACAGCCAGGATTATCCTTGCTGGAAAAGCTCTGGAATGCCTCAGGAAATCCCTGGAAAGGGGACACAGGGTGGGGAACTGGCACACCAGGGTCTGTCCTGGCATTGCCCCTCTCTGCTCAGCTCCCAGGAGCTGGAATCCTTCCTTGCTTGGGATTCTGGGAGCAGTTCCCAAAGGAATTAAAAGCAGTTTTTGGGAAGAAAACTTCCTTCTGTCTGCTGGGAATGAAATATCAGCTGAAAGGGGGGACAGGCAGAAAGGATCGAGACAAAGCTCTGCTCCACCACCCCCAGAAGAGGAAGAATTTTATAATAAATCCATTTTCTTATTCAAGATTCTCATTTTGCCTAAGGATAACGAGACCACTTCAAAGAACAACATGGAAAATTTGCTGGTGCTTCCTCTACCCCTCTTTTCTTTGTGTTCTTCACAAATCTCCCAATTCCACAGCAAAAAACCCACCTATCCTGGAGAATTCTCATTGTACTTCAGAAAGGTTTTCTCCCCCATTTTCCTAAATAAGAAAAAGCCCTTTTTCCTCACACAAATGTTAAATGACTCCTATTAAAACCGAATTTAAGTGAATTTAAGTGAATTTCTGCCCCTCCTGAGACGAGACAGAGAATATTACATTCAATAATCAATTTATTTCCCCCTTTTCTCTGCCCCACTCGGTATTTCCAGTTGGGAGAAAGGGAATTAACACACAGTGATCGATCCTTTCTTCCTCTCCTTACAACTTAAATCTCATTTCCAGCAGGGAAAAGGTTTCTGTCTCCTGCCAAGAACTGGCTGCAAAATCATTTGTACAGAGCACCTCTTTGATCACTGGTGTCCTGAAAAGACCTGATTGCTGGGTTTGCTTCTTTCCAGCTGTTAAATTATCCCAGATATCTTCCTGCTGGATTTGTTGAAGGCTTTTTTTAATGGAAAAAGGGAAAATTGGGAGGGGAAACGCAGCCCCTGTTGCAGTCAGTGAGAGGAAGAGGCAAGAGAAGTGGCATTAATTTGGAATTAATTAATTAAAAGTTGCTTTTTGCTGTGTATTCAGGAGATTTGGGCAGGTTTCCTGTATAAAACCCCTGGCAAGGAAAGTCTCCTGGCATTCCCTTGGGATGCCCACGGAAGGGGCAGCTCTGGGGGCAGCTCTGGGGCCGCAATTCCTGGGAGATGTGACTCCCACCTCCCCACTTCCCATCCCTCGGGGGCAGGACAGGCTGAGAAATCCCCATTTTCCCTGGGGGATGTGCCCAGCTCTGTCTCCAGGGGATCCATTCCTGGGCTCCCTGGGAAAAACAAGGTTTTCTCTGGAGTTCCAGCCCGAATATTTCCCTTTTTGCCCGGATTCGGCCGTGCTCCCTGTGCCTGTTGTTAGGGGTGAGCATTGTCAGGTTCCTTGGGATCCTTGCTGTGGAAAGGAGCCATGGGAGCTCTGCCCTGGATGTCCCCAGCTGTGCCAGGAGGCAGCGACCTCAGGACACCAAATCCTCATCCGGGGGACCCTTGGGGTCACAGAAATGCCGTTTTTCCGACACAAAATGTCAATTTTTGTGCAGCTCCAGAGCCCACGGTGTGCAGGCAGCTCCCGCAGCAGGAGATACCCGGGATCCCTCAGTTCCAGGGCTCTGCCTGTCCAGGGGCAGTGCCAGATGTTCCTTTGGAGTTAATAATTCTTGGGATGCGTTCAAAGCCAGCTCAGTGCTCCCTAAGAGAGGTCCCAAAGCTATTAAAGCGTGGACGTGCTGTCTGCCCACCTCCACCGTGATCTCAGAGCCCTGAGCACTTCCAGTCCTGCCTGCGAGGAGCCAATTCCTGTTTACTCCTGCCTGGAGACCCCTGGCTTCCAAAATTTAGGAGTTTTGACCACAGAGATCAATGGGATGCATCATTTAGGGGAAAAGGAAAAGCCAGGCTGCTTCGAAGGGCTTTTGTTTTTAAGCTCTGCCATCCCGGAGAGTTTTGGGAACACGGAGCAGTAAATCTGTGTTATTGTCATTATGACTCTGGGAAGTGTTTTTCAGGAGAAAATCCCCCAAAAGGGGGGGTTTTTTAAAGGACTTTTAGTGGGAAAAGCTGAATACCCAGAGCATTAAAGTCGCAACAATTCCCAGCAAGCCGTGATGGCTTCACTCTCATCACTTTGCACCTCTCTCAGACACAACATCCCTCAGCCTTCCCCGATTTTCCAGTACAATTCCAGTTAATTGTTCCCGGTTTCCTCGGCGTGTCTGAGCTCCCGCTGGCTGCCGGAGGAAGAGCAGCTCATTGTTACAAATGAGCTTCATCCAGAGCTCGCAATCTTTGATTGTCCCCGCTAGAAAACGCCGTGAATAGTGAAGGAAAAAATGCGGGCCGCTTCCTGCGGGGTTTTAGGGACTGTCTGGGGCTGGGATTGCGCCATGGATGTTGCCGGGGAATCGCTCGGAGCAGGGTGGCTCTGGCAGCGGTCCCACATGCCCACCTCCTCTGCAGGGCTGGGAAGGATGGGAGACAGCTCTTCCCGGTCCCAGCCTCCCCTGGGATTTGTCACCCCACGTCCCCGCCAGGGGTGGGACCTTCCTTGGCCTCCCGGCCTTGGGTTGGTCAAGTCCGGATGAATTCCAGGTGTTCTCCTGGGACGGGATCCTGCTGACACCAGGGCTCAGGTATTTGGGAAGGGTTGGGATCACCAGTGTGGGACCAGGAATGTCCGACAGTGCTGGGAGGCACAGAGGAGATTCTGGATCCAGCAGAGCTCCTGGATCCTGTTTTAATCCAGGGTGATCCAGGATCCTTGGGTCTGGATAGACCTGTGACCTGTCACTGGTGTCACCTCCTGCTGTTCCTGAACACATTCCCGGGATTTGCTGCAGGTGACCCAATAACCCAGCCCACCTGGAGGGTCTCCATGAGCCTCCCCATTCCTCCCTGAGCTCTGGGAGATCAGGATCACCCCAGTTCTCCCTGTGCGCTCCTTTTTTATCCCACAAAATCCCAGACTGGATTGGGCTGGAAGGGCCCTAAATCCCATCTCATCCCATCCCATGCCTGTTCCTTGCTGGCTCTCAGGAGATTCCCACCAGGCCAGGACTGGCTTTTCCTTGGCCCATTCCCATTCCCATTCCCATTCCCATTCCCATTCCCATTCCCATTCCCATTCCCATTCCCATTCCATCCATTGTAACCAGGCCAGGACTGGNTCCCATTCCCATTCCCATTCCCATTCCCATTCCCATTCCCATTCCCATTCCCATTCCCATTCCATCCATTGTAACCAGGCCAGGACTGGCTTTTCCTTGTCTCATTCCCATTCCATCCATTGTAACCAGGCCAGGACTGGATTTTCCTTGCCCCATTCCCATCCTGAGGAAGGAAGGATTCTCTCTCCAGCCTGGAATTGAGTCACTCTGAGGCTCAGCAGCTTCGGAGGAGCCTGGAAGGGCGAAAGCTCCTCCAGCTCTGGAATCATGGATCCGTCTCTTCCTGGAGGAGGGGAATCTTCCCTCACAACCTCTGGCAGGGAAAGACACAAAAAAAAAAAAAAAAAAAAAAAAAAAGAGAATTTTTTACAATTACTCCCAAAAACAAGGNGGGCCATACAGCTGACCACCTGTCCTGAATGAGATCCTACAAATGGTGTGAGAGGCTAGAGAACAGAAGAAAATGGATTAAGGAGACATTTAGGTCTAAGGTCCTCAACAACCTAAATGTCCTCAGGTAAGGAAAAAAAAAAAAAAAAAAAAAAAAAAAAAAAAAAGCAGAGGATTTTTGCACATTCATCCCAAAAATCAGTGTGCAGCTGATTTCCCTGGAAATGGCACCTCTGCCCACGTTGGGAAGGACACGGGACAAACCTGGAATTCCGAGGAGCAGCAGGACTTTAACAAGAGGAGAAAATATCAAATAATTATTGCCCTGCAGCAAATGGGCTTTAAATTTATAGAGGGTGAGGTTTAATGGGATATTGGAAAGGAATTCTGCCCTGGGAGTGGCTGGGAGGGAATTCCCAGAGGAGCTGTGGCTGCCCCTGGATCCCTGCAAGTGCCCAAAGCCAGGGAGGTGTCCCAGGGTGGAACTGGAAGGGATTTAAGGTCCTTCCAACCCAAACCAGCCTGGAATTCTGTGATCTGAAATGGAACCAGCCTGAGCCACTTCAGCAGGAGCAGATCCATCAGAAACCCCGCAAAGAAATCAGAATTTCACACTTTGGATGCTCCAGCCTGACATCTGCAAATTCCCAAAATGCTCCATGGAAACGAGCAGACACTGCAGCTGGAGGCAGGATCCTCCTTCTTGTCCCACCTTTCTGCCCCGTGCTCCCAGACAAAACAAAACCCTGCTCTTAAAAGCCTGCACAAACAGGATTTTCCAGCTTGATCTGTTCAAACCCCGATTTCATCCGTTGCTAAAACACAATCCCCACAAACAGATGCCAAAAGGATCCACTCGGAGCTGCTGAAGGCTGAGGTAACGACCTGGAGGCATTAACTAATCATGGAGAGCAGTAGCAGCAGTGATTATTTGAGATAAACACCCAGAGGGATGCCAATATTACAAATAAACCCATTAATCCATGGGAAGAGCAGCCCATCCATGGAATAATCCATTGGAGGCTGTGCTTTGTCACAGCTTTGAGGAGTCCCAGCCTGCTGCAGTCTGGTTTGTGTCTCTAACTCTGAATTCCTCAGGAAATCAAGGCATTAAAGACCTTTTTAAAATCACTTCAACGCTTTTTTTTCCCATTTAATCAACGACAAAGTGAATTAAACCTGGAGGCAGCTCTATTGTGCAACTTATCCTTAATTTTTTAACCTTTAGCCTGAATTTTTTTCACTTTATCCTTAATTTTTTCTCTTTATCCTTAATTTTTTTAACTTCATCTTTAATTTTTTAACTTCACCTCTAATTTTTTCACTCTGTCCTTTGTTTCTCCAGCCGTTTTCTTCCTTACTTGTGGAATTTGAGCCATGGCAAGGCTGGGCCACCAGCAGAGGAAGACAGGGACTGGCACCTTAGGACCAGGATGGTTCTTTCAAGTAAGGTTGGCCTTCCAAGCATCATTTTTATTAGGATTTATTGGGATTTATTGGAATTTATTAGGACTCCAGGATCCTAGGAAAGCATGGAATTGCAATGCAAGTTCTCCAAACTATGGTGAAGGGACAAATCTGCTCCTGGAGTCCATGGGGAATGAAAAAAAAGGAGGAATGGGCCTAAACTGCATCCCTTAAAACAGTGGGAATTTCACCTTGGATACTGCCTGGAGCCCCCTGACTGGAAGCATTTAAAAACAGGAAAGGGAAACCTTTGGAAGCCCAAACTGTGAGGAAAATGAGAAGTTTTTTGAAGTCTTTCCTTCTATCTCCTCTATAATTTGTTTTTTTACACCATAAATGCATCAGAGCCCCTGTGAAGCCCTTCTCATCCCATCTCCAGGCTGGAGATGTTTTCCACTTATTTTTAGAACCTGACCTTCCAAGGCTGAAAAATAACATTTTCCTTCTTCTGACTTTTGTCCTTCACTTGGCAGAGGCCAGTTCAAAACAGAGAAATGGAAAATATTTCAACTTTCAGGCAGCAGGAGCTTCGCTTTTTGTTGTTTGTTTGTGAGCTCCTCTCATTTGTGATGCCAACTCCAGGCAGGAAAAAAAGATGTAACAAACCTGGCAGTGCCCAGACTCCAAAAAACCAAATAAACATTTTCTGCTCCATATTTTGATTTTGTTTTCAATCAGTAAATCTTCAATAATAATCCTGCTCCAAGCTGGGAGATGTTTCCCCATCAGCTCCTTCTGAAGTTGGGTTTTTTCAACAGGAACAAGCAAAGTTTTCTGCTCTGCTCCTGTGCTGGGTTGGAGGTGATTTACAGGGAATTCACGGCTGGATTCAGAAAGGAACCAGATGAATCCAAGGAAAATAAAGGTAGGAATGACCTCAGCCCGTGGAGCCACCAATTGCTCAACTCAAGCCAGGAGGAACCAGCTCTGCTGGACTTTGCTGCTCTCAGTGGCCAGAGCTGATCCCAAAAATCTGCTGCAGCCTAAAGAAAAACTCCTTTGAGTTTCTAAAAGGATGAAAATGGGGCAGAAAAAAAAAAAAGTGAAAAAATTGCCTTGATATGCAGGAGCCTTAATTCCTTTTAATGTNGTTCTTTTTCCTACAGAATGAGGATTTTGGGTTTTCTTTGCTCCCCACACAAAGGAGATTTTTGATCAGTTGAGTCTCTCACGAGTGACCCCTGTCCACTCTTCATTCCATGGGAGTTACATCTCTCTCTTTCTGCACTTTTATGACTTTTCCACAGCTAAAAAAACTCCTTTTTTTCATGAATACTTGGCAAAAACCGTTTTTTATTCATGTCCTATCAGGCCTCCGATAAGTAATGTGCTTTTCCTTCACTCTGCACTGCCATAGCAGGGACTGCTGGCTTTCCTTGGAGTGGGAATGTGAAAATTCTGTGGTTTTCTGGCTGCCCCTGCCCTCCCCAGCTGGATGAACCCCAATTTTCACAGCTCTGGGTGAAAGATTTGATCCCTGAGGGATGTGGGACAGGGAATTTCTCCTTCACTCACTCCTCATTTGTTGCTGGTAAATCCACATTGTAAATCAGATTTCCCAGGACATCATGGGGGAAAAAATCTTATCCCTTATCTTTAATAATAATGACAGGGGGTTAATTTATCCAGAAATGCTAAAAACAGGGAAATTCCAAAGTTTTGATCCCACAAGGCTCAAATCCTTCAGTCCCTGGCTGGATGTGCCAGCAGAGCCACCCAAATGTCACTGAGTCCAAATCCCTTAATTTCTAGTGGGAATTTGCTGCAGAAAAGCAAAAAAAACCCCTAAATTCCAGCATTCCTGGGACACCAAGCTGGGAATATTCCGTTTATTTTGGGGCCTGTGTGGGCCCAGCAGCGCCCTCAGGGCTGGGCCCGGTCACCGCAGGGACCCGGAGCATGGGAGGTCTGAGGTAAAACAGGGAAAAAATCCCATCTTTCTGTAAATATCCCAAATTCCTGCTGCTCCCACAGGTTAAAGACTGAGCTGCTGTTCCCTGGGGCTTCCCTGAGCTCTCCCGGGGGGTTTGTGCTGCATTTCCCGGCCCGGATTTGTCTCCAGGCCTTTCCTCCAGGTACAGCTCCCACCTGGAATTTTCCTTGGAACTGGGACGTTCCTGGAAGGTTTTGCAGCTTTTCCTCAGCTGCTCCGGGGTGGATTTCTCAATCCTGTCTGTGTTTCCTGATGGGAAATGCTGGATGGAGATAAAAACCTGCCATTTCCCTTTTTTCCCCTCATTTTTGCACTTCATCCTTCCTTCAGGAATAAAAATTCCCCTCCAAGGATGTGCCCATTCCTTTTGGAATAGGATTTGGGAATAAAACCACGATCCAGTGGAAATGGATCCAATTTCATGGTGGTGAAATGTGCCTTTGGGGAGTTTAAAGAGCATTTTTCTGGAATTCTGGAGCACTCCAGATGTCTCAGAGCAGTTTCAGGAGGCAAATCCGCCCGTGAATCATCGTCTGCCCCGCGTCCGTGAGGAAGAAATAAACCCCTAAAAAAAAATTTTTTTAAAATCTAGAATTTTCTTCCCTATTTTAGCACCAAAAAAAAAAAAAAAAGGGCAAAAAAAAAACACAAATTTCAGCTCCC
>VXAX01006792.1:52488-67073 GCA_013399835.1 Leptocoma aspasia
AGGGAGGGAGGAAAGGAAAAAATTAGAGAGGAAAAAAGAAATTATGGGAAAAATAGAGAAATGATGGGGGGGAAATGAGAAATTTTAGGAAAAATTGAGAAATTATATAGAAAAAACAGAGAAATTAGGTTGTACATCCTCATGGCCAACGAGGAATTTGACACTGGGATTTTGGGAGAATCCCTGAATTAAACTGGGATGTCCAGTTACCCTTTCACTACTAAATGATCCCTAAAAATCCCCTAATCCCAAAACCACGAGCTCCATCCCTCCCTGCCTTGGGCAGATCCCAGAATTTGACCCCATCCCAAAGGGACCCTGCGAGCCCCAAATCCCAACGGGAGGGAATCACCGGGATCCGCTTCCCTGGCTGAGCTCGGGGGCTGCTCCCGACCCTCCAGAATTCCCGATTTTCCCCTGGAGCTGCTCCAGACCCTCCAGAATTCCCAATTTTCCCCCGGAGCTGCTCCAGACCCTCCAGAATTCCTGATTTTCCCCCGGAGCTGCTCCAGACCCTCCAGAATTCCTGATTTTCCCCTGGAGCTGCTCCAGACCCTCCAGAATTCCCGATTTTCCCCTGGAGCTGCTCCAGACCCTCCAGAATTCCTGATTTTCCCCCGGAGCTGCTCCAGACCCTCCAGAATTCCTGATTTTCCCCCGGAGCTGCTCCAGACCCTGCAGAATTCCCGGTTTTCCCCCGGCTGAGCCCACCCGTGTCCTTTGTATCCCAAAGATCCCAGCCGGCCATTCCAAAGTGCCGCCACCCGCAAAGATCCCGTCTCCAGCAGGAATCCAGGGAATGCCTTGGGAACAGGTGAGGAGGCAGCAGCTGCCGGGCCCCTGCTGCACACTTGGGAGAGCCTCAGGCACGGAGCTTTCCCGGGATTTGCTGCTTTTGGCACCAAATCCCTTCCCAAGTGTGAAGCCCGGGGATGGTGCCAGAGGAGATCCCGCTGTGCCAGCCCCGAGCTGCTCCTGCACAGCAAATCCCACTCCATGCCCAAATTCCAGGCAGAAACTCCTTGGGGTGGAGGCTGGATCCTGGATGTTGAGTTATTCCATCAGCTGGATTATAAACCTGGGATCCTCTGGGGTTTTCCCAACAATTTTTGGGGTTTTTTTAGGAGGAGAAGTCGGGCCAGAAATGCTGCAAGAAATGAGGGAAACCAACCGGGTGCTGCTGGAAGTTCGGGATTTGTTGAAGCAGCAGGTGGGTGAGAAATTCCTAATTTCTGATTTCCTGAGGTCTGGGGATCCTCTGCTCGCTCTGGAATTGGGGAGCTGCTTCCTGGGCCTAATTCCTGATTTCCTGAGGTCTGGGGATCCTCTGCTCGCTCTGGAATTGGGGAGCTGCTTCCTGGGCCTAATTCCTGATTTCCTGAGGTCTGGGGATCCTCTGCTCGCTCTGGAATTGGGGAGCTGCTTCCTGGGCCTAATTTCTGATTTCCTGAGGTCTGGGGATCCTCTGCTCGCTCTGGAATTGGGGAGCTGCTTCCTGGGCCTAATTCCTGATTTCCTGAGGTCTGGGAATCCTCTGCTTCCTGTGTGGAGTGAGCAGCAGATTATTGCTACAAAACAGAATCCAGAGGTGGTTTGTAATTGGGAGATAAAGCTGGGAAAAACTCTCAAGTTAGGAGAAACTTCAAGGTGAAAAAAACCTTCAGGTTGGGAAAAAATTCCAGTTGAAAAAACCTTCAAATTGGGAAAAATTTCAAGGTGAAAAAAACCTTCAAACTGAAAAAAAAACCACAGGGTGAAAAAAACCTTCAAGTTGGGAAAAAAATTCAACTTGAGGAACTCAAGTTGAAAATTAGAGTTGGAATCACTGGAAGTTCCTTTGAATTCCCAAATTCTCCAGCAAACGTGGGCAGTGAACCCTTAAAACAGGGATGTGGCAGGATGGATTTCACTGGGGAAACAAAGTCACTTTTCCCTTGGCTTTGTGGGCTCAGGAGATCAGAGGAGAGGCCAAATTTGGGAGATGGAGGAGCCCTTCCAGCCCTTTTCTGTGGTCCTGGGGAGGGAGGCCCCATGGAACTCTCCATTCCCTCTTTCCTGATGTTGTTCTGATCCTAAAAGGATTTTAGGGTTTGGTTTAACTCCTGGCTCCAGCAGGTTTGGGGTTTTTTTTGGGAATTTGGAATTCCTTGGGTGCTCTTTCCTTGTTTTAGGGAGGATTTCAACCAGAGGTGTGCCTTCCTCTCTTTGAGGGGACAGAAAGGTTCCATTCTGCTGCTGTTCCTGGTGGAACTGAGGGATTCCAGAGGCAGGGAGCTGGAATCCTGCAAAAACATCGGAGCTGCTCTCACATTCCAGGCCCTGCATAAAAACCCAGTGTTTTTTGGGAATCGGGGCAGCCACGGCTCCTGGCAGCCTCCAGCAGTCATTCCAGTGCTCCCTTCCAGCAGATTTTCCTGTTTGTTCTTTCCCCTCTTGCCACCTTTTTATTTATTTTATTTTATTTTGTTTTGTTTTGTTTTATTTTTAAAAAATTTATATTTTATTTTGTTTTATTTTGTTTTGTTTTATTGCAAAATGATANTTCACCGGCAACCCAGGGCTCCCAGCCCCGCCCCGGCTCAGCCCGGCTGTTGTTCCCTTGCAGATCAAGGAGATCACATTCCTGAAGAACACGGTCATGGAGTGCGATGCCTGCGGTGAGTGCCAGGCTGTGCCCTCTGCCCCTCTGGGTGCCAGCAAGGAGGGAAATTCCAGCTGTGCCCCGTGCCCAAAGGGAACACCTTGGATCACGGTTATTCCGGGGTATTCCCGATTTTTGGGGTGGTTTTTTACCCCCTGCACACAGGGATTGGTGCTGTTCTCATGGCTCCAGGGCACCTGGAGCTGGGGGGCTTCCAGAAGCTTCTCTTTCCTTCCAGCAAACCCCCAGAATTCCAGAATTCTGGAATGCTTTGGGTTGGAGGGACCTTAAAGGTCATCCTGTGTCACCCTGCCATGTTGTGCTGGTGGCTCTGGGACACCCCGTGGTGGCTCTGGGACACCCCAGAGCTGAGCCGGTGGCTCTGGGACACCCCGTGGTGGCTCTGGGACACCCCGTGGTGGCTCTGGGACACCCCAGGTTGTTCTGGTGGCTCTGGGACACCCCAGAGCTCTGAGCCGGTGGCTCTGGGACGCTGTCCTCACGCCCCTGCTGTCCCCCAGGGATGCGGCCGGAGGTGACAGGTCCTGTCATCACCATGACCCAGTTCAACCGGTGTGTCCCCAACCCCTGCTTCCCGGGCGTGCCGTGCACCGAGAGCGGCGGCAGCTTCCGCTGCGGGCCCTGCCCCGCGGGCTACTCCGGGAACGGCACCCACTGCAGCGACATCAACGAGGTAAAACCCCGGCACGACACCGGCCCGGCCCCGGGACTGCCGGAGAGCCCCGCAGCCCTGCAGCCCCTGCAGTTCTGTGCCTGCCAGACGCTGCAATTCCTGCAGATGCCGGAATTCTCTGCCTGGCCCTCCCCCGGGAGGGTTTAAGGCCAGTCCGGTCGGGATCTCTCCCAACAAAATAAATCCTGAGGTTTGTGCCACACAGGGAGGGGTTTGGAGCACCAGAGCAGCCTCCTTTGCTGAGGAGTTGTTAGATAAGATTTATTAGGTGTGGAATGGGATCAAACACTTCCCAAATAATCCTTGAAACAGCAAATCTTAACCACAGGGCTTTGTTTCTGCCCCTAAATCAAACCTTGCTGGGCAGATACTGTGTATTACTTTTAGGAAATTTTCTCTTTTTTTTTAGGAAATGTGGCATTCCACCAGTTTTAAGCTCTGTGTGTGTGCAAAGCTCTGCTCATCCATGGATTTTTTTGTAGGGCTCCTGAGCTCTGTGCTTCCCAAACCATGTTCCTAAACTTGATTATCCCACTCTTGCAGAGCCTCAGTTGCATTTCAATTTAAAAACCTGCCGAAGGCTCCATGGGAGTTTTTGGGATTGTCAGTCCAAAATATGGGATCCACTGCACTCCTGTGATGCATCTGCCAGCACAGAGCATAAAAATCCAGGGAAATAAATGAAGTGTTGGAGGAAGGAAAGCATTCAGAGCAATTTTGGAAAGAGTGTGGTGGACAAACAACTGGTGTTGTGTTTGAAGGCCAGGGTGAGGAATTGTCCCTGGACTCTGAGGGTTCTGGGAAGGAAAAGGTGAAGCAGGAGCAGCCCCCTGCCCGGGCTCTGCTGTCCCCTGAGGAGAATCACAGCTGGCAGTGCCTTGGATTTATTGCAACCCAGGGGGACACCCGAGCTGGGGAAGCCCTCCAGGAACTTCCCTGCCGTTTTATCTTCCTTAACACTAAAAACCCAAGAGCTGGACGTGGCCCAGGGCTGGAGCTGCCCCCTGGCACAGCCCTGGGCACCCTCTCTCTTGTTTCAGTGCAATGCCAACCCCTGCTTCCCGAAAGTCCAGTGCATTAACACCAACCCCGGCTTCCGCTGCGACCCCTGCCCGCCCGGCTTCACCGGGCAGCTGCTGGAAGGGGTGGGACTGGCCTTTGCCAGGGCCAACAAACAGGTGAGGGCCTGGAATGTTCTGTGTCCCTCACAAGCTGGGAACTCTCTCCCCTCTGCAGCGGGACTCAAAGGTCTGCGAAGGAACAGGAGGGAAACGCGAGGTGATGGCTCCTAAAGATGGAAGGGATTCCTGACTGGGAGGGAATTCCCATCCTGGAAGTGTCCCAGGCCAGCTTGGAGCACCCTGGGATAGTGCAAGGTGTCCCTGGGGGTGGGAATGGGGGATTAAAGGTCCCAACCCAACCCGTTTTGGGGTTCTGTCATTCCATGTATTGGTGGGAATGCAGGGAGAGGAGAGTGCCCAGCATGTCCTGGCACCTGAGCCCCAGAGCCACCTCTCTGTGCCAAACTGGGGCTGGACAGAGCATCCCAACAGCTCTGGGGCTGTGCAGCCATCCCGGGGGTGGGAATGGGAATGGGAATGGGAATGGGAATGGGAATGGGAATGGGAATGGGAATCCTTCCTGCTGGGACACAGAAGAGTTCACGCAGCTGCTGCCACCCCCTCCTGGCTTCTCTGACAGCTCCAGACAGATTAAAAATCCCAACAGCCTGGGCTGATTGGGGTTTTTAGGGATGATTGTCCCACATGTGGCTCTGGGAATTTGGGGCTGGTCGTGGGATGCAGCCATTGACCTTCCAAATCCATGGAGCCCCTTCCAGAGTGAGGATATTCCAGCAGCTCTGCTCAGAGCTCAGCTCTGTTCCCAGGCTGGAATCTCTGCTGGCTCTGGACATGGGGTCTGGAATCCTGCTGGGATCTGCCTCAAGCTTGTCAGCAGGAAAATTTACTAGTCCTGGGCTAGTGAGGTGTGCCAGGGCTCTGCTTCTGCACCTGGCCCTGCCCAAATCCCGGGATTTGGGGTGGAGTGAAGGTAAAGGTGTGTCCTGTTCTCCCTGGGCAGGTGTGCACTGACATCAACGAGTGTGAGACTGGAGCTGCCAGGAATTGTGTCCCAAACTCCATCTGCATCAACACTCGGGTAAATCCTCAGGGATATGGAGAGGATCCAAGGGCTGGAGCCCCTCTGGAGCCAGGCTGGCAGAGCTGGGAATGTTCCCCTGGAGAGCTCAGAGCCCCTTGCAGGGCCTAAAGGGGCGCCAGGAGAGCTGGAGAGGGACTGGGGACAAGGCATGGAGGGACAGGACACAGGGAATGGCTTCCACTGCCAGAGGGCAGGGCTGGATGGGATATTGGGAAGGGATTGTTCCCTGGGAGAAGCTGTGGCTGCCCCTGGACCCCTGGCAGTGTCCCAGGCCAGACCTGGGACAGTGGGAGGTGTCCCGAGGAGGGGCTGCGGCAGAGATTTGCCAGGATTTGCGTTGAGTTCCTCCTGCCCGTGTTCCCGCAGGGATCCTACAAATGCGGGGCCTGCAAGCCGGGCTTTGTGGGCGATCAGATCAGCGGCTGCAGGAGCCAGACGGCGCCAGGGACACGGCGCTGCCCCAACGGCGAGATCAGCCCGTGCCACGAGAAAGCCGAATGCATCGTGGAGAGGGACGGCTCCCTGTCCTGCCAGGTGCGGGGCTCTGGGGCCACCCTGGCAGCGGGGATGGTCCCACCCCATCGAGACTGGGGTCAGGTCCCAGCCCATCGAGACTGGGGTCAGGTCCCAGACCCCGAGACTGGGGTCAGGTCCCAGCCCCCGAGACTGGGGTCAGGTCCCAGCCCCCGAGACTGGGGTCAGGTCCCAGACCCCGAGATTGGGGTCAGGTCCCAGACCCCGAGACTGGGGTCAGGTCCCAGCCCATCGAGACTGGGGTCAGGTCCCACCCCATCGAGACTGGGGTCAGGTCCCAGCCCCCGAGACTGGGGTCAGGTCCCAGCCCATCGAGATTGGGGTCGGGTCCCACCCCCCGAGATTGGGGTCTGATCCAGCCACTCCTGCGATTGGGGTCTGGTCCCACCCTTGTGCACTTGGGGTCTGCTCTGATCCCAGACTCCCTGGGGCTGGGGTCGGTCTGCTCGCTCCCCGTTCCCTCATCCCGCGCTCCTCTCCCGGGTCTGCCACTGCCCTCTCCTGGAGAACGCCCTTCCCAAACCATCCCTGAGCTCCTCCCCGGGCTGCTCCCGGCACCTCCGACCCGCTCCCGCTTTTTGGGGTTTTGGTTTTCCCTGAAGCGCTGCGGATTTGGCGGGCACGGAATTCCCTGGAGCTGAGCAGGGAGAATCCACCCAGCAGCCTCAGAGCCAGCTGCTGCTGCTGCCCCTTCACGGTCCCAGCAGCGAACAGAGTCGGATCCGAGCTGCTGGAATTCCAGAAATGTTTCTCCCAGGCGTTATTTCCCTGTAGGGTTTCACATCCCTGGATTTGCAGCGTTTCGTGCCGTTTCTCTTATAAATCCTTGGATTTCGGAGGGCTGTGGCCATGGGGGGGCTGATTTTGTGTGTCTGCCCTCTGATTTTGTGTTCCAGTGCCTCGTGGGGTGGGCAGGGAACGGTTACGTGTGCGGGAAGGACACGGACATCGACGGCGTCCCCGACGAGAAGCAGCGCTGCTCCGACAAGAAATGCCGCAAGGTGAGGGCAGGAAATCCGGGAATTTCATTCCAGTTTCACTGCAGGACAGGCCCGGCGTGCTGCTGAGACCTCCAGAACTCAGGCTGGGTGACGTTCCCACATCCCCGTGTCTCTCTCCTGGCAGGATAACTGCGTGACCGTCCCCAACTCCGGCCAGGAGGACGCGGACAGGGACGGCATCGGAGACGCCTGCGACGACGACGCCGACGGAGACGGGATCCCAAACGCTGAGGTTCGGGATCGGCTCCCCCCCAGGGCTCCTGCAAGGCAGCAGCGCCTGCAGGGGAAACTCAGGGGTCCCAGGGGGAACTCAGGGGTCCCGGGGGAATTCAGGGATTCCAGTGGGAATTCAGGGGTCCCAGTGGGAATTCAGGGGTCCCAGTGGGAACTCAGGGGTCCCAGTGGGAATTCAGGGGTCCCAGGGGGAACTCAGGGGTCCCAGTGGGAATTCAGGGGTCCCGGGGGAATTCAGGGGTCCCAGTGGGAACTCAGGGGTCCCAGTGGGAATTCAGGGGTCCCAGGGGGAACTCAGGGGTCCCAGTGGGAATTCAGGGGTCCCAGGGGGAACTCAGGGATTCCAGTGGGAACTCAGGGGTCCCAGTGGGAATTCAGGGATTCCAGTGGGAATTCAGGGGTCCCAGTGGGAATTCAGGGATTCCAGTGGGAATTCAGGGGTCCCAGTGGGAATTCAGGGGTCCCAGTGGGAACTCAGGGGTCCCAGTGGGAATTCAGGGGTCCCAGTGGGAACTCAGGGGTCCCAGTGGAAACTATGGGGTCCCAGTGGGAATTCAGAGATCCCAGTGGGAATTCAGGGGTCCCAGTGGGAATTCAGGGGTCCCAGTGGGAACTCAGGGGTCCCGGTGTCCCTCACTCTGGGGATCTCAGACCAGGCCAAGAAAGCTCTGGGCACCGAAGGGCCCCCCCTGGGCTGGGAGCTGGGGAGCCTGTCCTGAGGGAGTCCTGGCTGGGGACACCCTGAGGAGGTGCTGGTGTCCCAGCCCCTGTCCCCTGTCCCACAGGACAACTGTGTGTACACGAGGAACACGGACCAGCGCAACGCCGACAAGGACAACTTTGGGGACGCGTGTGACAACTGCCGGCAGGTGAAGAACAACGACCAGAAGGACATCGATGGTGACGGCAGGGGCGACGAGTGTGACGATGACATGGATGGGGACGGTGAGATCCAGGCACAGCCCGGGCTCATCCTGCTGGCATCAGGCCCACCTCAGTCCCTGGGGTGACAAACCTGGCAGTCCCCGTGTCCCCGAGCTCAGCCTCTCACAGGGTGCTGCTCACAACCTTTGATTTATTGTCATTTTTATTGTCCACAATCACAGCCAGCCTCGTTCTGACTGCCTTGTGCTGCATTTTAAGGGGGAAATTTGGGCATATCCAAGCTGCCAGCAGCTCCTGGCTCGAGGCTGGGGGAGTCAGGGCTGTCCCCTGGGGCGGAGACAAACCTGGCTGGCTTTGGAAACGGAGCTGATCACAGTTTGCACAAAAGCTGCTCCCAGCAACCACCTCCCCCAAATCCTGAAATCGTTGCTTTATGCATGGATTCACCCCCCTGGATTTTTGTGGATTCACTCTCTCCTGTTTTCCAGGGATCAAAAACCCCATGGACAACTGCAGGAGAGTGCCCAACCCTGACCAGAGGGACGGGGACGGGGACGGCGTGGGGGATGCCTGTGACAGCTGCCCCACCCTCAGCAACCCTGACCAGGTACAGAACCCTCCCAGCCTGAGTCTGCAGGGTCACTCCTGGCACCCCAGCCATGCCTGTGTCACTGCCCAGGTGACAATTCCACCCTGACAGGAGGTGTTACCCTCCTGTGGCACAAAAGGAAATTCCCTCCGGAGCAAATATCAGCCAGGGAGGAAGTTTGGCACTCTGGGCTCTCCCTTCCTTTCCTGTCCCCCTGCTGGAATTCCTCAGAATCCCCCCAAAAACCCCACAGAAATTCTTCTGCTGTTGGCAGCTCTCTGTTCTCTTTCTTGCCTTTTTCTCTGGAAAATTTAAATTATTTTTCCTTTATTTTTCTAGAAAGACACTGACCACGACCTGGTGGGAGATGTCTGTGACACCAACCAGGACAGGTGAGCTGCAAAAATTAAGAATTCTATTTATTTGCATGAATTCCTGGGGATGAAGGGACTGAAGGGCTGTGACAACCTGGCTTGGCCTTATCCTATAAAAAATTGAGGTTTAGAGGTGGAATTTTCTTCAGACTTCACAAAAAGTGACCACTGGAAGTGAGGCCCAGTCCCAGAGCTGTCCATTTCCAGCAGGAGCACTCCTGACCCGTTCTTGGTGTGACAAAAACCTTTGAGGCTAAAACCACCAACCCAGCTGAGGATGCCAGCCCCGGGGAAGGCTTCCCGTGCTGGTGGCCGTGGGTGACGTGTCCCTGTCCCTGTCCCTCCTCCCCCAGCGACGGGGACGGGCACCAGGACTCGCGGGACAACTGCCCCACAGTGCCCAACAGCTCCCAGGTGGACACGGACGGCGACGGGCTGGGTGACGAGTGTGACGAGGACGACGATGACGATGGCATCCCCGACTTCAGACCCCCAGGCCCCGACAACTGCAGGCTGGTCCCCAACCCCGGCCAGGAGGACTCGGATGGTGAGGGATGGATCCTCCTGGGGGCTCCTTGGGGTCGCTCCAAGCTCTGGAATCCACAGGAATCTGGGTTTTCTCGGGAGTGACTCGTGCCAGGCCTGTGACACTTGCAGGTGTCCACAGTGCCAGCATAGGGATCAGGTTTGGGATCATGTTGGGGATCAGGTTTGGGATCAGGTTTGGGATCAGGTTTGGGATGATGTTTGGGTTCAGGTTCTCTCTGAACCTCAGGGGTTGAGGGGTTTCTCTGCCATCAGGAGAAGCCTCCAGGTTTCTCTGCAGCTCCTCGGGGTGTCCCAGTCCCTTGGTGCCCTCAGCTGGCCCTGGTGCTACCCTCAGCTGAGCAAACCCAGGGCAGGAGCTGCTGCTCCAGCTCGTTCCTCCTCCTCCTCCTCCTCCTCGTGCCCAGGGGACGGCGTGGGGAACCTGTGTGAGGATGACTTCGACAGGGACATGGTGATCGACAGGATCGACGTCTGCCCCGAGAACGCCCAGGTGACACTCACTGACTTCAGGGCCTTCCAGACCGTGGTGCTGGACCCCGAGGGGGATGCTCAGATTGACCCCAACTGGATTGTCCTCAACCAGGTAGGGAGAGCTCCAGCTGGGAACAATCCTGGAGGGTTTTCCCTGACAGGCTCCGCAGCCTCCGTGGTTCTGCAGTGCCCAAATCCTGGAGTCGCAGCCCTGGAGCAGCACAAGAGGGAATTTGGTGTGTCTGGAATTGCACTAAAGAGTCACAATTCCTCTTTCCCAGGGCATGGAGATTGTCCAGACCATGAACAGCGACCCTGGCCTGGCTGTAGGTGAGGAATTCCCCTTTTCCCTTTGGGAAATCATCACTCGGTGCAGCTTTGATCAGCCACTGCTTCATGACTCCATCCAGTGTTTCCTGTAGTGCACAGAGTCCAGATTCCCCTTGGCAAAATCCACCTCCCCAGCTGAATCCTGGCTCTGTTTTGTCCTGGAATGCAGAGTCTCTGTTCTCCTGCCCCTGACAGGGTACACAGCCTTTAACGGGGTGGACTTCGAGGGCACCTTCCACGTCAACACGGCCACAGACGACGACTACGCCGGGTTCATCTTCGGCTACCAGGACAGCTCCAGCTTCTACGTGGTGATGTGGAAGCAGATGGAACAGACCTACTGGCAGGCAAACCCCTTCCGGGCAGTGGCAGAGCCTGGCATCCAGCTGAAGGTAAAGGAGCTCTGCAAAAGGAATTCCTTGGTGGATTTTTGCCTTGGGATAAGCAGCTGTGTTGAATCCTGTCTGCACACACTGACCAGGCTTTCCTCCGTCCCAGGCAGTGAAATCCAAAACCGGCCCTGGGGAGTACCTGCGGAATTCCCTGTGGCACACGGGGGACACCACGGACCAGGTGAAGCTGCTCTGGAAAGATCCCAGGAACTCGGGCTGGAAGGACAAGACCTCCTACCGCTGGTTCCTGCAGCACCGGCCTCAGGTCGGCTACATCAGGTGAGCTCAGGGCAGGACCATTCCCACCAGCAAAATCAGCCTCAGGGAATCCCAGAAAGGTTTTGGAAGGGAGCTCATCCATGGGCAGGGACACCTCCCACTGTCCCTTGGCACTCCCAGGGACAGAGCATCCCTGAGGCCTGGGGAGCTCCTGTCACTCCCTGCCTTGTTCCCCTCCAGGGCTCGGTTCTATGAGGGCCCCGAGGTCGTGGCAGACACTGGGGTTGTTCTGGACACCACCATGAGAGGGGGACGCCTCGGGGTCTTCTGCTTCTCCCAGGAGAACATCATCTGGTCCAACCTCCGCTACCGCTGCAACGGTGAGTTTGGGAAGGCAAACATGGAATTCTCCTCCATTTTCCAGTCATTCACGTGGACACCTGCACAGCCACGGGAATGGGGCAGCAAACAGGACCCGAGTCCATTTCCCCTGCTGTTCCTGCCCCTGATCTCTCTTTGCTTTGATCCTCAGACACCATCCCAGAGGACTACGAGACGTTCCGGTTCCAGCAGGACTAATCCCCGCGGGCCGTCCCTGCTCCCCACACCGTGCTCAGCCACCCTCCTCCTGCTCTGGAATCCCGCCCCAAGAGCTGTCAGCACCTCCCACCGCGCCCGCACAGCCTCCCGCTCCCCTTCCCCAGCAGCAAATCCCTGAAAACCTTACACAACTCGTCTGGGAAAGGCAGAGGTGGAGACGGGGAGTGTGACCAGAAGCCTGAGCTGCTGCAAGCCCCGCGGCCGTGCTGGGAGCTCCCTGCAGCAGCTGGGATGGTTGGAGTCAGCTTGGCGTGGATGATTCCCAGGAATCTTCTCCCTGCTCCAAGGCTCCTGAGTGTGAATGTTGTTTTGCTTTTCAAGACCTGCTGCAAAGCAAACCCAGCACGAGTCTGAGAAAGACGCGCGGAGCAGCCTCGGTGCAAGTTGCTCATTTTAATAAATGAAAAAGCACTTTAAGGAGAGTATCTTTGTTCTGGAATGTTGGAAAATAAACACTTGGAATGCTGGATAATAAATTCTAGATTTCTCCTTGGTCATGTGTGTGTTCTCTCCACTCTTCTGAAGCTTTTCCCTTGGAGATGTGGAAGGGAGGAACCCTCCAGGACTGAGCTCAGTGGGGCTGAGAGAGCCCTGGGCTGGATTGGGAATTTTCTTGGAAATGCCAATGCATGGAGGCACCTTTTCCTCAAGAACCTCCCTCTCCTTAGGCCTGCCCTGCCTGTTCTTGCTGGAACAACAAATTAAAGCTTCGTGCTGGGTTTGTCACTGTGCCAGGGCTCCCACAAACAGCTGAGCTGGGAAAATGCTCCTGCCACTGCCACGGGAGCTGGGAAAGGTTTTCCATAGCTGGAAACCTGGGAAGCCTTAAATCCCTGTCCCTGCCAGGTAACCAAGCCCCTGGGGAACATTTTGGGGACAGTTTAAATTCAGACCTCACAAGGTTTTAGAGCAGCTGAAGTTTTCCCTGGAAGAGTCTCCAGTTCGGTTTTCAACCGAAATAATCTGATTTTGCCATTTCCTTATCGACACTGAACCCCCACCAAACCAACAAAACTCACAAAAAGCTGAGCAGCCGGAGGCAAAAACATTTGAACTTTTATTCCATTTCCTTTACAAAGAATGCAAAGATACAATGACAGAGAAGCCTTCACACAAAAAAATCAGGGTAGGAAAGGAGTACACAGAGCTGAGCTGCGTTTTCACATCAGGTCTGGTTGCAAACACTTAAAGCCAACATCAGTTTTCCACTTTACCCAGAGAAAAACACAAAAAAATAAACCTTTGCTGGCACAGGGATGACTTTTCCTGCATTTCTGTGCCCCTGCTGCTACATTGAGCAGGGTTTGTTTGCACAAACCAATGCCACCCACAAATTATCTGAATAGGAAAGGTTTTGCTTGTCCAGAGCAGCATTATTTAGGCTGAAAATGCATAATTTTGGTTTTTTTCCCCCAAACTCAACCCCCTCCAGGTCGGGTTTAGCTGCCACTGAGGCAGAGATGCTGCTGGGTTGGGTTGGGTAAAATCAAAGTTTCCCTTCAGTACAAACACCTTCACCTCCCCTTCAGGGAACCTGGTCAGGGATAGGGCCCCCAAAAGGTCAGGAAGAGCTCAAAGTCCTGATTCCTCCCCAAAACAACCCTCGGGCTCTCCTGTCCTGTTTGATCTGGGTTTTTGGGTGCCCCAGGGCTGTGGATGTCCAGGGGATGCTGCCCCACCCCGGCCCCTCCGGCTGCGCCGCTGCTCCTGCCAGGAATATTCAGGATCCCCCCAAAATTTCACCCCACAAAATCACAGAACTTCGATATCCAACATCTCTGCAAGGATGGAAATGTCACCTCTATCTCCTCATTTAATACCTTAAAAAAACCCAAATTTGAGCCAAACTGAACTTCTTCCTTTCAAAGGTGGCATCAGACAGAAGCCAGGATATTTGGGAAAGGCTTTTCCTGCTGGACAAACAGGAGAGAGCTGGTTGAATTCAAAAAATTCCCCTTTTCTGGCATAATTCAACTCAATTTCTACAAGCAAGTTCAAGCCTGTTGGGTTTTCCTTCAGGAATTTTACAACTCCAGTGGCTCACGGGGACCAGGAGGTGACACCAGCGTGGACTGACCTGGGTGTGTCCCTTGTCCCCTCAGGGGTTGGGACACTGGCAGGAAAATCAAGGACCCCCAGACAGAACCATCCTGTGTGTCCAATCCCAGCTCCAAGGTTGGCTCCATCTCAACTCACCAGTGCAGGGAAGGAAGGAAAACACCAGAAATTGACCCAAAGGGCACTGAAATCCAACAGTTTTAGGTCTGACCCAAAGCCACCAGCACAGCCAGGCCCTCAGAGCTGCCTGCCCCTGTCCCTGTCCCCAAGGCCACCACGGCTCTGGAATGTCCTGACAATGCTCCCAGGAAGTTCCACCTCCACAGGGGGAGAACTTCCCGTGAAGGTGGCAGAGCCTGGAACAGCTCCAGAGAGGGCCTGGGGACATCCCAAACCCACCTGGGGACATCCCAAACCCACCTGGACACGCTCCTGTGTCCCTGCTCTGGGTGGAGTGGGGGGTCTCCAGAGGGGGTCTCCAACCCCAACTATTCCAGGATCACGGGATCCTTGGGGTGTCCTGTGATGAGGATCCCTGTGGGTCCCTTCCAGCTGGGGATATTCCAGGATTCCAGGGCTGGAATTCCACAATTCAAACTCAACCCCCTGCTCTTCACTCCCAGGAGTAATTCCCACACAGCCCAGCCACGTTTGGGATTCTCTCCCTTTTTTCTTTGGGATTTTCTCCCTTTTTCCCACACTTTTCCCATCCCACCCCCTCCACCCCCTGAAGAAAAGAGCCAGTGGATTTTACCCCTTCAGGCCTTTATTTTGATAAAATTGGTCAAGCCCACATAAGGCAACGCACACACGGCTCCGCCCGCCCCCCCCCCGCCCCCACCGCCCCCGGA
>VXAX01006793.1:52518-62646 GCA_013399835.1 Leptocoma aspasia
GCCAGCGCGGCCGTGTGCCCGCTCATCCCTGCTGCCGGCCCGCAGCCCGAGCAGGAGGCGCTGGGCGCCGGCTCACCTGCCTTCGGGGAGGAGGAGGAGAAGGACCTGAACAAGGCCCTGGGCGTGGAGCGCTTCGAGGAGATCCTGAACGACGCTCACCCCCGCAACGCTGAGGAGGCCGGGCGCAGCTACGGCGAGGAGGACTTCGAGTGTGAGCGGGGCCAAGGGCGGGCACGGAGCAGGGAGCGGGCAGGAAGCGGACAGGGGGCAAGCAGGGAGTGGGGAACTGGCAGGAAATGGGCAGGGAACACAGCACCAACTCCCAATCCCCCCAGACCACCGCCAGTCGTCCCACCACATCCACCACCCGCTCTCCACGCACCTGCCCTCTGATGCCCGCCGCAAGAAGGGGATCTCGAAAAAGGGCAAAAAGAAGGCCCGGCGTGCCTCTGTCCCCGGAGAGACCCCCACCATCGAGGAGGCTGAAGAGGATGAGGATGACGTGTGTGACACGGAGACGGAGCGGTCGGCGGAGGAGCTGCGGCAGCCCGGGCCAGCCGAGGCAGTGCAGGTGAGGGCAGGCTGGGGTGGGGGCAGCGCTGTGCCCCCCGGCTCAGCATGTCTGGGCACAGCTGGGGCACCAGAGGGGCTGGGGCCGGTGCTGCCCATGGCCAGGGAGACATGGCTCCCCAGCAGCTGGCTCACCCGCTGCCCCCCCAGTTCTTCTTGCAGGAGGATGAGGTGACCGACCGCCAGGCAGAGGAGCCGGCAGCCCCCGCGGCACTGCCCGGCTCCCCCCCTGAGCCCCGAGGGGGCATGGCCCCGAAGGAAGCCCAGGCCAGCAGGTGAGCTGGGGTTGGGCGATGCTGGGGTTCTTGGGGAGTGGGCAGCATCCTCTGGCCGCCCCATGGCAGGGTGGGGGGCTGGACAGCCCCTTCCAGTACCCCATGGCGGGACTGGGGTGCAGAGGGGGGCTCAGCACTGAGGTGGGCTCCCGCCTTGCAGCCCCGATGCAGAGCAGGGGGCTCTGGGGGAGGGGGCAGCCGCTGAGGCCGGGTCCCCGGGTCGCCCTGCGCCGAAGTCACAGCCGGGGCACCGGAGCTACAACCTGCACGAGCGGCGGTGCATTGGCAGCATGACAGCTGCCGAACAGGACCGGTACCAGAAGATGCCGACAGACGAGTCGGAGGCACAGACGCTGGCCTCGGCTGACCTGGACTACATGAAGAGTGAGTGGGGGCTGTGCACCTGGGGCTGTGCTGGTGGCCAGTCTGTCGGGCAAGTGGGCTGGGACAGCAGGTCAGGCAGTTCCAGTGGAGTGGGGCTGGGATGGTGGGGCTGGCATTGCTGGGGACAGTGGGTTTGGGACAGTGGGGCTGGCAGTGCCAGGTTGCCTTGTGGCTGCAGCCAAGCTGGGCTGAGTGCAGGCACTGACCCTGCTCCCAGTGCTAGGCACAACCACAGGGGACGCATCCCTGGCGCCAGGGCTGGCTGAGTCCCTCTGGAATGTGGCCAGGAGCTGAGCCTGGGGCAGCTGGAGCCAGTGATGGCACTGGCAGTCATGGTGGCTCCCCTGGGCATTCACCAGCCCCAGGGATTCACAGCCCGTGACTCTCACGGTGGCAGGTGATGCTTTTGCTATGGAGCTCCCAGGGGAGTGCAGCCAGGGCAGAGCCCATGTGCCAGTGGGCATGGGTGGGCCTTGGCACATAGGGAGCAGGTGACCCCGGTGCCAGGAGCCACCTCCATTGGTGGCATTGCTGGTGGTGACCAAGTGACCCCCCCGAAGCTGCAGCTCTTGCCCCCAGCAGCGGGATGATCGCTGTGCCCTGAGCTATCCCAGGCAGGATACGTCCCACGGCTCTGTCCATGCCAGGGCTCAGTGTCCCCTGTGCTGGGGTTTGAGATGCAGGGCCCCACAGATTGGCCGCCCCCCACCACTGCTGACCCCCTCAGGTCACCGCTTTGAGGATGTGCCGGGCGTGCGCCGGCACCTGGTGCGGAAGAGCGCCAAGGCACAGGTGATCCACGTCAGCAAGGACCACAAGGAGCCCAGCACGCGGCAGCGCAGGCAGGACCGGCAGCCCCACGAGGTGCGGGGTCCTGGGGCAGGGGACGGGCAGGGACGGGGGGCCCGGGGGTCCCGGCACTGACCCGGCTGTGCTGCAGGTGTTTGTGGAGCTGAACGAGCTGGTGGTGGACAAGAACCAGGAGCTGCAGTGGAAGGAGACGGCGCGCTGGATCAAGTTTGAGGAGGACGTGGAGGAGGAGACAGACCGCTGGGGCAAGCCACATGTGGCCTCCCTCTCCTTCCGCAGCCTCCTGGAGCTCCGCAAGACCTTGGCCCACGGTAGGGAGGCAGAGACCACCCTGTGGGGCCCGTGGGGAGGGGGAGTCCTGTCTCTGCTGGCCTCAGCCCCTCCTCCATTGTCCAGGAGCTGTGCTCCTGGACCTGGACCAAAAGACGCTGCCGGGGGTGGCTCACCAGGTGGTGGAGCAGATGGTCATCACGGACCAGATCCGGGCCGAGGACCGTGCCAATGTGCTGCGGGCGCTGCTGCTCAAGCACAGGTGGGCATGGGGGGCACGAACACAGCCCCTTTCCCCTGGGCTCTGCTCCCTGAGCTGTGGGGCTGATGCTGTCCCTGGGATCCTGGCAATGGCTGTGCCATTGGGCCACCACGGACAGCCCTGGCCCTGTCCCACAGCCACCCGAGCGACGAGAAGGAGTTCTCCTTCCCGCGGAACATCTCGGCGGGCAGCCTGGGCTCCCTGCTCGTGCACCACCACAGCACCAACCACGTGGCTGAGGGCAGCGAGCCGGCCGTCACCGAGCCCCTGATAGCTGGCCACGCCGGCGAGCACGACACGCGCGTCGACGTGGAGCGGGAGGTGGGTGCCACGGCCCCCCCGGCCCTGCCCATGCCCTGGGGAAGGGCCCTGACCCCAGTCCCCCACTCTGTCCCCACAGAGGGAGGTCCTCACTCCCACACCCCCAGTCGGCATCACTCGCTCCAAGTCAAAGCACGAGCTGAAGCTGCTGGAGAAGATCCCGGACAACGCTGAGGCCACGGTGGTGCTCGTGGGTATGGAGAGGTGGGCAGGCCAGTGGTGTGGGGACCACGTACCAGGCACCCTGGTGACCCTTGTGCCCCTTGTGCCCCCCAGGCTGTGTGGAGTTCCTGGACCAGCCCACCATGGCCTTTGTGCGGCTGCAGGAGGCCGTGGAGCTGGACGCGGTGCTGGAGGTGCCCGTGCCTGTGCGATTCCTCTTCGTGCTGCTGGGCCCCAGCAGCACCCACATGGACTATCACGAGATTGGGCGCTCCATCTCCACCCTCATGTCCGACAAGGTCCCTGCCCCAGGGCATTGGGGTCCTGCCAGGGTGGGGGGCTCAGGCTGGGCCGGGTTGGGGGGTTTGGGGCTGTACCAGGATGGGGGTTCAGGGCTCTGCTGGGGTGGGGGCTTGAGGCTGTGCTGGGCAGAGAGCTCAGGGTTGTGCCAGGGCTGGGGGTTCAGGGTTGTGCTGCGACTATGGTCTTGAGACACCACTGGATTGGGGGTTTGGGGCTGTGATGGGGCTGGGAGCTCAGGACTCAGATGGGATGGGCTGGAGGGCTCAGATTCTGCCAATGCTGGGATGTCAGAGAAATGCCAGGATGAGGGCTTGGAGTCCTGTCGGGGCTGGGGGCCATGCCAGGATGCAATCTGGGCCTTGCCGTGTTGGGGTCTCATGGCCATACTGGGGTGGGGGCCGGGGCTCTGCCAGGGTTGGGGGCTCGGGGCTGTGCCAGGACCAGGGCCATCCTGAGGCCGTGGGCTCAGGGCTGTGTGATACTGGGCTCTCAGGGGCCACAGAGCTGTCGTGTGGGCACTGACCCTGCCGCTGCCCCCCAGCAATTCCATGAGGCTGCATACCTGGCTGACGACCGTCACGACCTTCTGAATGCCATCAACGAGTTCCTGGACTGCAGCGTGGTGCTGCCGCCCTCCGAGGTGCAGGGTGAGGAGCTGCTGCGCAGCGTCGCCCACTTCCAGCGGGAGATGCTGAAGAAGAGGATGGAGCAGGAGCGGAGGCTGCTGCTGGAGCCCAAGTCCCCCGAGGAGAAAGGTGCCAGGGCAGGGCTGGGGCCAGGGCAGGGCTTGGGGGGGTGTCCCAGCTGTTGGGATCTCACTGTCTGTCTGTCTGTCCGTGCATCCGCCCGCCCCCAGCGCTGCTGAAGCTGAAGGTGGTGGAGGATGAGGCCGAGGAGGACGACGACCCCCTGAGGCGCACGGGCCGCCCCTTCGGGGGGCTGATCCGGGACGTGCGGCGGCGGTACCCCCAGTACCTGAGTGACTTCCGTGACGCGCTGGACCCCCAGTGCATCGCCGCCGTCATCTTCATCTACTTCGCTGCGCTGTCACCTGCCATCACCTTCGGGGGGCTGCTGGGTGAGTGGGGCTGTGGGGCCTGCCAGGGCTGGTGCAGTCCCGGGGCGCTGGGTGCTGCCCGCTGTGTGTGCTGCGGGGCAGGGTCGAAGGGCCCCTCCTGATCGGGCCTGAGCCTGTGCTGCTGCAGGGGAGAAGACGCAGGACCTGATCGGGGTGTCGGAGCTGATCATCTCCACGTCGCTGCAGGGCGTCCTCTTCTGCCTGCTGGGTGCTCAGCCCCTGCTCGTCATCGGCTTCTCGGGGCCACTGCTCGTCTTTGAGGAAGCCTTCTTCACGGTGAGGTGCTGGGGTTTGCCCTGGGGGCTAGGGGAGACACCCCCACCCCAGCCCCACTGCCCAGGGCAGACATCCCCACAGCCCTCCTGCCAGGGCTCTGCCCCACTGCCCAGGGCTCTGTCCAGCCCTGCGACCATCCTGACACCCATCTGTCCATCTGTCTGTACGGCTGGGCAGTTCTGCACATCCAACGAGCTGGAGTACCTGGTGGGGCGCGTCTGGATCGGCTTTTGGCTCATCCTCATTGTGCTGGTCATGGTGGCCTTTGAGGGCAGCTTCCTTGTGCGTTTCGTCTCCCGCTTCACCCAGGAGATCTTTGCCTTTCTCATCTCTCTCATCTTCATCTATGAGACCTTTTCCAAGCTGGCCAAGGTGAGCTGTGGGGGTGAGCCGGGGGGGGGCTGCAGCAGGGCCAGGCAGGGTGGGGCTGAACATCCCGTCCTGCTGCTCCAGATCTTCCAAGAGCACCCTCTGCATGGCTGCCTGAGCGCCAACAGCTCAGCCGAGGCCTGGGGCAATGGCAGTGTGGCCGTGGCCAACACCACAGCACTGGCCACCAGCCCGGCTGCCCGCGGTGCCACCAAGGTCACAGGGCAGCCCAACACAGCACTGCTCTCACTTGTGCTCATGGCTGGCACCTTCTTCATTGCCTTCTTCCTGCGCAAGTTCAAGAACAGCCGCTTCTTCCCCGGACGGGTGCGTGGGGATGGCTCTGTGGCCGTGGGGCTGGGGTGAGCCTGGGGGCCATGGGGCTGGGACGAGCCCAGGGGGGCTGGAGTGAGCCAGTAGGGCTTTGACCATGCTGGCACTGGTGTTCCCCCAGATCCGGAGGCTCATCGGGGACTTTGGGGTGCCCATCGCCATCCTGGTGATGGTGCTGGTGGACTACAGCATCCAGGACACCTACACACAGGTGAGCAGCCACCCATCCACTGCCTGGGCAGGACACCTAACCCCACACCCTCCTAGGGATCCCTGTGCCCCATCCCACTCTCCTGGCTGTGGGTCAGCAGCTCCATCTGTCCCCAGCATGGCTGCACCTGCTCAGTGCCAGCATCTGACCTTCCCTCTCCCTCTGAGTCTGGCTTCTGGGGGTCCCGGTGCCTCCATGGCCCCCCTTACTCTATGGGGCACAGCCAGTGCCCTCTCAGCATTTGTCTCCCCCTCCCCCTGCAGAAGCTGAGCGTGCCCAGTGGGTTCTCAGTGACAGCCCCAGACAAGCGAGGTTGGGTGATCAACCCCCTGGGTGTGCAGAGTCCCTTCCCTGTGTGGATGATGGTGGCCAGTGGCCTCCCTGCCATCCTCGTCTTCATCCTCATCTTCATGGAGACCCAGATCACCACGTGAGTGCAGTGGGGCCGGGCAGGGGGCACTGGTGGGGCAAGGGGTGCCCGTGCTGCTGTGCCAACCATCTGCCCTTGTTCCCAGGCTGATCATCAGCAAGAAGGAGCGGATGCTGCAGAAGGGCTCTGGGTTCCACCTCGACCTCCTGCTCATCGTGGCCATGGGTGGCTTCTTTGCGCTCTTTGGGTTGCCCTGGCTTGCCGCAGCCACCGTGCGCTCGGTCACCCATGCCAACGCCCTCACCGTTATGAGCAAGGCCGTGGCACCTGGGGACAAGCCCAAGATCCAGGAGGTGAAGGAGCAGCGGGTCACCGGGCTGCTGGTGGCCATGCTTGTCGGTAGGCGTGACCCTTGGGTCCTGCAGTGCAGTGGGGAAGGGGCAGTGTGGGGAGGAGGGCTGGGGAGCCATGGGGGGCTGCAGTGGGGAAGGGGCAGTATGGGGAATGGAGCTGGGGCACCCTGAGCCCTGGCCAAACTGGTGTGGCCATCCTGTCCCCAGTGGACACAGGGATGTGGGACCCTTCCCATATGAGGGGGTTAAGTGGGCAGGGGGAAGCGGGGCTGTGCTGAGCCCCTTCCCCAGGCTGACACTGCTCTGGCCCAGGGCTGTCCATCGTCATCGGGGACCTGCTGCGGCAGATCCCACTGGCCGTGCTCTTTGGCATCTTCCTCTACATGGGCGTCACCTCCCTCAATGGCATCCAGTTCTACGAGCGCCTGCAGCTGCTGCTGATGCCCCCCAAGCACCACCCTGATGTCACCTATGTCAAAAAGGTGGGGAGGGGGCCTGGGGAGGATTCTTAGGGGCAGGACCCTTGTCTGGAACAGCAGCTAGGCTGCGCTACCCTTGCAGTGTCTGCAGGACAGGCTGTGGCCGAGCCTTGTTCAGGGGGGCAGAGGAGGACCGAGTAGGGACTCTGGGGGTGTGGGTGCCCCCGGGCCAAGCCGTGCCCGAGGTGGGAGGGGGACGCAGGGCCCGGCTGGGCGCTGACACCTCTCCGTGCCCAGGTGCGCACGCTGCGCATGCACCTGTTCACCGGGCTGCAGCTGGCCTGCCTGGCCGTGCTCTGGGCCGTCATGTCCACTGTGGCCTCCCTCGCCTTCCCCTTCATCCTCATCCTCACGGTGCCGCTCCGCATGTGCCTGCTCAGCCGCATCTTCACCGACCGGGAAATGAAGTGTGTAAGTGGCCGCGTCGCTTGTCCCCGGGGGTGGGGGGGCGCTGGGCTNGACCCCAGGCCCTCCCCGGGCACCTGCCAAAGAGACGCCGGCCCCAGGCTCGGCCCCACGGTACGGCGCCTCGGCCAGCTGCTGTCCGCGCCCCGGGACAGAGCCCCCCACCCGGGACAGAGCCCCCCACCCGGGACAGAGCCCCCGGCCCCTCAGCAGCCCCTCGGCTCCCGCCCCACACTCAGGCGTCAGCTGAGCCCCCCCGGGGGTTTTGGAACAAGCAATTCAAAGGCAATAAACAGCTTTATGCCGAGCACAGGGCTCAGGGCAGAGGGGCTGGGGACCCCCCTGCCAAGGGCAGCCTGCTTGGAGCAGTCCCTGGGGGGCTACCGGGGTGGGGGCTGGGGCCCTCCGCTGCNCGTCACCTCCCTCAATGGCATCCAGTTCTACGAGCGCCTGCAGCTGCTGCTGATGCCCCCCAAGCACCACCCTGATGTCACCTATGTCAAAAAGGTGGGGAGGGGGCCTGGGGAGGATTCTTAGGGGCAGGACCCTTGTCTGGAACAGCAGCTAGGCTGCGCTACCCTTGCAGTGTCTGCAGGACAGGCTGTGGCCGAGCCTTGTTCAGGGGGGCAGAGGAGGACCGAGTAGGGACTCTGGGGGTGTGGGTGCCCCCGGGCCAAGCCGTGCCCGAGGTGGGAGGGGGACGCAGGGCCCGGCTGGGCGCTGACACCTCTCCGTGCCCAGGTGCGCACGCTGCGCATGCACCTGTTCACCGGGCTGCAGCTGGCCTGCCTGGCCGTGCTCTGGGCCGTCATGTCCACTGTGGCCTCCCTCGCCTTCCCCTTCATCCTCATCCTCACGGTGCCGCTCCGCATGTGCCTGCTCAGCCGCATCTTCACCGACCGGGAAATGAAGTGTGTAAGTGGCCGCGTCGCTTGTCCCCGGGGGTGGGGGGGCGCTGGGCTCCCGGGGACGGCAGGGCCGGGGGCCCTCGCTGCCCCTCAGCCGCCGTGTCCTGCAGCTGGACGCAGCCGAGGCCGAGCCCATCCTGGACGAGCGGGAAGGTGTGGACGAGTACAACGAGATGCCGATGCCGGTGTGACGGCGCCAGCGGCTCACGGCTCGCGGTGGGCGCGGGGCACGGCCGGACCCCGCACCGGGGGCCGGGACAGCGGCTGTGCCCCGCGGGACCCCAGGCCCTCCCCGGGCACCTGCCAAAGAGACGCCGGCCCCAGGCTCGGCCCCACGGTACGGCGCCTCGGCCAGCTGCTGTCCGCGCCCCGGGACAGAGCCCCCCACCCGGGACAGAGCCCCCCACCCGGGACAGAGCCCCCGGCCCCTCAGCAGCCCCTCGGCTCCCGCCCCACACTCAGGCGTCAGCTGAGCCCCCCCGGGGGTTTTGGAACAAGCAATTCAAAGGCAANATCTCACATTCCCCCAGCCCCACAGCAGGAGCAGGTGCCCACGGCCTGGCCCCACAGCCTGGCCCCCCAAGATGGGGAGCATCTCCATATCCCCCTGACCCCCGGGATGGGGGGCAGCTCCATATCCCCCTGCACAGGGGAAGGGGCTGGCAGCACCCACCTGGCCCCCCACACCCCCCGGATCCGTCCCTCAGAAGCGCAGCTCCCTCAGCTTCTGCCGCAGGTAGTGCTTGGCCTCCTCGATGCCACTCACCTTCTCCAGCTCCGTGTACGGCAGCTGTGAGGGGACAGGGACAATGTCAGAGCGGTGACAGCATCCTGTAAGATGCTGTACAGGCCCCACCTGTACCCCCACTACCTCCAGCCCCCAGCCCCACTCAGCCTTCTGTGGTGGTGGGAGGAAGAACCAGGACACAGATCCCTCCCTGGAGGAGAGGGGAGTGGGGTTCCTGCCGAGGGGATGGACTGAGCTGTGGACAATGGCATGGGAAGTGTAGACACCCAGCTCCAGGCTCGTCCAGCCTGAGCTCAGCCCTGGACAGGTGGTGCAGGCACACAAAGGGAGGAATCTTGAGCCTCACCCCACCCTGGAGCCCCTGTCAGCACCCTCCGTGAAAGGTGACAGGGTGTTGGGGGAGCTGAAAACTGCGGGTCCAACAGCCCTGAGGGCACCACCAGCACTCACAGAGCAGGACTGAGGGTCATTGGGACCCATGCTCCAGCCACTGGCAGCGCAGGGGAGGAGTAAAGGTTCTGAGGGCTGGAGCCCCTCAACCCACAGGTGAGAGCTGGGGGTGTTCACCTGGAAAGAGAAGGCTCTGGGGAGACCTTTTAGAGCGCCTTCCAGTGCCTAAAGGGGCCCCAAGAACGCTGGAGAGGGACTTAGGTCAAGACCCTGGAGGGACAAAAATACGGGGGATGGCTTCCCGCTGCCAGAGGGCAGGGATAGGTGGGATATTGAGAAGGAATTCCTGGCTGTGAGGGTGGGCAGGCCCTGGCACAGGGTACCCAGAGCAGCTGTGGCTGCCCCTGGATCCCTGGCAGTGTCCCAGGCCAGGTTGGACACTGGGGCTTGGAGCAGCCTAGAATAGTGAAGGTGTTCCTGCCCATGGCAGGGGTTGGCACTGGAGGGGTTTAAGGTCCCTTCAGCTGGGTCCCTGCTGTGCCTTCTGCAGGAGGGACACAGACAGCCCAGCCCTAACACCAGCTCAAGGGAGAGCTGACCCTGCTCCTGNGGGAACAGCCCCATATGCACACCCACTCCTGGCCCTGCATACGATCCACTGCAGCCCCCGGGACCCCTGTGCCCCACGGAGGGGCCAGGCTCAGCGTCCCATCCCAGTAGCCCTGTTTGGGACACGGGGGTAGCCCCCAGTGCCCAGGGAAGCCCAGGCCAGGCCCAGCCCCTGCAGCAACAGACCGGGCTGAAGTGGCAGAGTCAGGGCAGGGGGGCCATGAGGGACCTTCCCCCGTAAC
>VXAX01006793.1:80575-109132 GCA_013399835.1 Leptocoma aspasia
CGGCGGGCGGGGGCGGGCGCTGGTCCGGCATCGGCGCGGGGGGGTTTGCGCTCAGCGTCGACGGGGAACGGGATCCGCCGGAGCCCGTTAACATCAGAAATGCAGAACACTGCAGCCCGGGTACCGGCAGCCGGCAGCGAGGGGAGGGATGGAGCCGAGGAACTGCAGAGGAGCCGAGGAAATGCAATGGAGCCGAGCGGCTGCGATGGAATTGGGGGACTGGGAGGGAGCCGAGGGGCTGGGCTGGAGCTGGGGAACCGCCGTGGGTGAGGGACCGCGGTGCAGCCGATGGGCTGCGATGGAGGGGGCTGGAACGGAGCTGGAGCCAGGATGGGCGAGGGGCGGCGGTGGAGCCGGCAGGCTGCGGTGGAGCTGAGGGGAGGGGAAGGTCGATCGTGCTGTGCTGAGGCCCACTGTGGCCCCGCAGGCTGGCGCAGCCCCCCAGCCTAAGGGTCCCTCTGCCCTCGGTGAGCCCAGAGCTCCGGGTTTCTGCAGCTGGCCCACAGCAGGGAAGGCATCAGGGCCGCGGGTGCCTTTGGTCTGTGTGAGGTCCCCGGTCCAGCTCGGTGCTTGCCAGGCACTGCCGTTTCCCTGCCCTGGGTTTTGTTGTCCCAGCTTGGTGGCAGTGTGCTCAGCTCCGTTCCTGCTGCTTCATGCCAGGAATGTCAGTGCAGGGGCACACGAGGTGGTTTTGGGGAGTGGTGGCCCCTCAGTAGGGATGCTGGCCACCATGGTGATGCTGCATGGGAACAGCAGCCTGGGTGCTTCTCCAGAGGCCTGCATCCCACTTTTATCCTTTTGGGTTTCTGTGGAAAGAAGGAAAGGAAGATGGACTGTAAGAAGAGTCTGAAAGATTGCATGGGTTGAGGGGATGTAAATCCCAGAATTGGTTTTATTGGCCTCATGCTGCAAGGATAAAGGACACTCAGTGGAGTTAAGACAGGGAGGATGTAAAACCCTGTGCTGATGCTGGAGGGGCCTTTGCAGCTCTGTGGAGGTCTGCAGCCACAGAAGGCTGTTGGGTTGATGGGATTGGAGGAGAAGAGGAAAGGGACTCGGGCTGGATGGAGATGGGTGGGAGTGCAAGGCTGGCACAGGCCATGGCAGTGGCTCAGTCAGGTATGCTGAGGTCCCACCAGTCCAACTAGGGGAGTCACAGTGGGCTGGTGGGGGAGGACTGTGCTGTGCCCATTCCCATGGGGCTCCTGCAGCTCTCCCTTGTTTGTGCCTCTGATGACAGCTGTGATGGGACCCCCGAGGTCACTGGTGACATGATCTTACCTTGTGTGAGGTTCCTGCTCTGTGGGACAGAGGAGCTGCCAGCTGAGACATGGCAGGGCTATGCCTGAGGTGCTCCCAGGGTCACCTCTGTGGGCAGAGCCATCCCGGGCTCCGTGTCCCTGCCCTTGTCCCTCTGCAGGGATGCGGAGCCGCTGGGGCTGTCCCGGTGTCCCCAGCCCCGGCAGTGGGTGCTGGGCACGGTGGTGGGAGGCGCGCGTCTCTTAGCAACTCCTCTGGTGCGTGGTTCCTCCTGGCACTCGGGAAGGTGGAACACACACACACCGGCCTCTTGTGTGCTGCTGGTGTGCTCGTGGCTTCCCAAAGCACCCTGTGTCACCCAGAACGAGGGCTGAGGGGTGCCCTGCGCCTGGCTGGCCGTGACACGGCTCACCTTTGTCCACAGGGCTGTGGGATGGTGCCAGACGCTGCATGTCCTCGGGGGCTTTGCCTGCTCAAGCCACAGCCCCATCCTGTCTCCTCTGAGCCTTCCCTGTGGATTTGTAGCAGGAATTCCACAAATTTCCTTGTCTGGGCTGCATTTCCTTAGTACCTGCCAGGCACTGGGATGAATCCTGATCCTGGTGAAACATGGGCTGTGATTACACAGTTACCTGTGACCTGTTACAAGGCGTGTGTGAGTGAATTAACAGGGGGTAATTAACGGCTGGAAGAGCCTTGCTGGAGATGTTATCATTCTGTGGAGTGCCTTGGTCTGGAAGGGAATTTCTTTCTAAACTGCAGGTTTGGGGCTTGATACAGAAATGTCTGAAAGAGGATTTTGTTTGTTGATGTTCTGGATCTGAAGATCAGAGTTGGTGACTGGAACTGAAATGGTCTGAAAATCCATGATGGAAGTTGCCAGTGAAACCCCAAATTCAATTTCCTACAACTTGAGCACTGGGTCTTACAAGAGTTGCTCATGTCCTCCTGCCAGATTCCTTTCCTGTAGGCAATTCCTTCATTTTTGAAGGGCGAAAGTCGAAAGCAGTGCTGTGCTGCAGCGGGGGCAGGGGGTCCAAGCTGCCCACCCTCTGCTGCGGCCAGGGCTGCCAGTGTCCCTGCGGGGGTGTCACCGCAAGGGTGTCACTGTTGCAGCCGTGCCAGCAGTGGAGTCAGGGGTGTTGGCAGAGCGGTACAGAACCGGGGGAGAGGGGGCTCTGTGACAGTGTGGCTCTGACAAGGAGCGGGGTGGAGTGGCTGCTGGGGGGCTGCTGAGCCAGAGCCCTGCCAGCCCCCCAGGCTTGGGGAACAAGCCTTTCCTGAGAAGTTTGGAGCCCAGGATGGGTGAGAGCCAGCTGCGCCTGCTCATGGGTCGGCACTGGCGGTGCCACTGTGGGAAGAAAGGGAAATCTGCTCTGTGTCGGTCTCCTCCTTGAGCTGGAGCTTTATTCGGAGGTGATGGGGGCAGAGGGCTGAGGGGCACTGGGGCTGGGGGAGATGGCACGTTGGGTTGGTCGCCAGCATCAACTGCATCACAGGCAGGACCTGGAGTTTTTTGGTAGTTTCTAACAACCAAATTTGGACAGATTTTCAGGGGGCTTGCAAAAAGCGATTCCCTCATCCCAGGCTGCTTTCCTTGCCAAATTGTGGAGACTGCTGCAAGCTGCTGAGTTCTATAAAAGATTTCATATCTGCATAAAGCAAAATGATACCAACCTGGGTCTGGTGCAGCCCTGCTCACAGTAAATGTGGCCTCCAGCACCACAACTCTGGGACAGGCTACAGACAGAACTGTATTAATAGAATTTGTAATTAGAGCAGTGATTGCACTGTGCTTAATTTCTTTGCTAGAAATGAACTTTGAGCAGTGACCAGAATGCGTGTTTGAGGAGGATGAGGGTGTCTCTGGTGCGGGGGGTTACCTGAGGGACATGCAGGACAGGCTGCGAGCAGCATGGGGCTGCAGGAACCAGATCCACGGACAGGTGGGAGAGACAGCACCAGCAAGGTGGAATAGCAAAAGGAGATCATGATGTGGGACTGAAGAGATGGTTACACAGAGGTTTTCTGGGTGTGTGAAGTCGTGAAGGCAGGAGGGAGAGGTAGAAGGGAGATAAGAAGTAGATGAGATTCCCTCAACAGAGCTTTTGCCAGATGATGGGAATATTCTTCTGATGTTTGTGGTTGTGCACATGCCTTGCAGCCCACCCAAACTCAGCTCTCTATGAAAGCTTGGAAAGGGTTTGAGCCATGGTGAGGACTCGGTGTCCAGGGAGCAGGACCAGGAATCTCTCTGTAGTCAGCTTTACCTGGAGCACATGTTTTTTTCCCTTCATTGTCCTTCCTCACCTCTCCACCTGCCTCTAAACCCATGTGGGTTCCTCTCTGCAGTTTAAGAAGCAGGGTTAGTTTGGGAAAGCTCTCCTTTACAATTTCCAGCAGTTGCTGCTCTTGCAGAGGCTTGGGATGAGAGAAGCCCTGCAGAAGGTCTGTGGTGGCTGGGAGCAGCCTGGATGTCTGTGAGCTCCACATCTGCTCTGGGGGGCAGGGGCTACCCCACTGCCAGCTCTACATCACTGCAGGGCCTGGCTGTTGGCTAGTGTGAGGCCAGCATGGACCATTGGCTCACTTGCTGTAAATAGCGCATCCCAGGATTTTAGCCTTAAAAAATAAGGCCTCTGGCTGAGGCCTGTTGGAGGTACAGACATGGGCCTCTGCCTCAGGAGTTTACTCCATCATAACCTGTCTTGCTGTCAGTAATTGCTGTGACTTTTCCAGCTGGTGTCTCCAACATCCTGGGTATTTTCTACATTTCTCTCTTAGGAAGGACTGGTTTGATACTGGGCATTTTCATGTTTAAAGCCGCTTGTACCAGTTACTGAGGCCACTTTGCTGTCTCTTTCTCATGAGTTAAATTGGCTGAACTTCATAATTCTGTTGAGTTCCAGCACAAGTCTTCCAGCTCCACGCTCCATCCTTTCCCAATGTCTTCTGAAACTGGCTCCTGATGTGCTGATTCACAAAGCAAACTCCCAGTGGCAGGAGCTGCCACTGGTGCAGGATCTTCTGGAGAAGGATGAGGACCCTCCTTGCTGGGGGAGCCCTGCACTGCCAGGCTGCACTCAGGGCTCGCCATGTCTTCCTTCTGCTGAATCAGCCTCGAGTAAATTACACCCTTTGGGAAGGAGAGTGTTCTGCTTAGCCAGCTTTTTCCTGCTAATTCCATGACCTCTGCAGAAAACTGCCCTGTTTATGTATGCCTGTGAGTTCCCGAGGGCTGGGAAACCACAGGCCATGGTGCTGGGGTGCCGTAGGGGGAGCTGCAAACTCCAGAGCCGTCGGCACATCCCTGCTCCAGGGCTGGAGCTGGGCATTCTGGGCAGCTGTGTGCCTCGTGCTCTATTACCCCTGCATTCAGGGCAAGGCTCCTCTCACTCTGTGCTCTCCAGATTTGCTGGAAGTTAAGTGCAAAGATGGTTAAAATGAAAGGTTGGGAAAATCATAGAATCAGGGCATGGTTTGGGTTACAGACCGTCTTGTTCCACCCCCTGCCATGGGCAGGGACACGTTCCACTAGACTAGGTTGCCCCAGGCTCCATTCAATCTGGCCTTGAACACTTCCAGGGATGGGGCAGCCACCACTTCTCTGGGCAGCTTGTAACAGGGCTTCACCACCCTCACAAGGAAAAATGTCTTCCCAATATCCCATCTAACCCTGCTTTCTTGTCTGTGGGAAGCCATTCCCCCTTGTCCTGTCACTCCAGTCCCTTATCCCAGGTCCCTCTGAAGCTCTCCTGGAGCCTCTTTAGGCACTGGAAGGAGCGCTAAGGTCTCCCTGGAGCCTTCTCTTCTCCAGGTGAACATCCCAGCCTGTCTCCAGAGCAGGTCTCCAGCTCTCAGAGCAGCTCCTGTTCTGATCATGCACTCTGTGTTGTTTGGGTGAGGGGTGCTGTGTGCTCCTAAGGGCACTGGGAAAGACTTCCTGGGCTGCCTTACCTGCTGGAAAGGGAGAGCCCTGGGTCCTCCACCACTGCGTGTGTCCTGGCCTGGCTGAGGTCATCGGCAGGGCTCATCATCTTATGGCACTGCTCAGCATCTTATGGTGCCAGTGCCTGGCATGAGCAGCACAAACAAAAGGATCTGCCTGGAAAGAGTCCTGGAGCAGATTCTGGTGTGATGGGAGACATTGGACCCCCAGGATTGATGGGCAAGAGCCAAAGCACAGCTGAAGGAGCCTTTAGCATGCTTGAACAAATACATCCCCTGTTTTTACTGAGTTTTATATTGTGGCCCAAGTCTTCTGGAGGCATCTTTGCTAGGTGCAGCTCTCACCTTGCTGAGCGTACAGATGGAGAATCTGGTCTTGGGGAAGAATCAGAAAAGGCCATTGCTTGATGCCCTGGTCGATAGGAGTTGAGAGAGATGGTGAAGCTGTAGCAGGAGGGCTGGAGGATGGTCCTGATGGCTGGGAGCTGAGCAGGATGGAGTTGCAGGTGCTGTGCTGGGGGAGGTGAAGGTTCCTGGTGCTCTGGGGGCAGCAACTCGGTACTGTGGCTAAAGAGGAAAATCTGGGGGTTTGAAGGTACGCAGGGCAAGAACAGGATTTGGAAGTGGGGTCAGGAGAGAATTGGGAGTCTCTGTGGCTGCAGTTTCAGTTCCCTTGATCCAATACAAGCGTGGTTGCTGTGGGCAGGGACAGTGCAGCTCTTCCCACTTGGCAGCTCCACCTGCCTGTCCCTGTGATCAGGAGCTACTCTGGCAGGAGCCAGGCATGTGTTGGGCTTGGTTCAGTCACTTCTCAGCTGCTTGTGGTGTGACCACGTGAATGTGGGTGGTGAGGAGGGGGCATGCATGGTCAGGCCTGGGGGGAGCAGCAAAGGCCTGGATTGCGCTGATCTGAGCTGTGTGACAGCTGATGGCAAAGCTCTGTGTGCTGGTCTGACCATGACAGCAGCACCAGCAGTACCTGGGGAGGAGCTGGGAGCCTGCTGCCTGTCCCAGGGACACGCTCGGGGTGTTTGGCCAGGTGTTGGCTGGTCTCCCTGTGCTCGCTGTGGGTCGGTGTGATGTCAGTCCTTGGTGGCCCTCTGCCTTCCCAACACAAGTATTGTGGGAAGTCCTCATGTAGCTCTTATCTCAGGATAAACCCCAGATTTCTCAGGCGTTTCACAGCTTGGTTGCACAGAGCCTTTTCCAGTTTAGGGATGCTCTGCACTGACTGTTGCTCCAAGCAGCAATGTCCTGCTGACCTGGGCCTCTGTCAGAACGGGGACATCAGTGACACTGTCCTCAGAGCAGCAGTGACCCTGTCCTCAGAGCTGCCTCTGCGTTGGCTGTGGGTGAGCCCTCGTGCATTCCTGCTGTGTTTGGGCTGGAGTTGCCAGGCTCTGCCTGGGAGTACCCCGTGAGAGCAGTGCGAGTGGGGCCAGCTTTGCGCAGTTGACTGTGAATCATTCATCTGCCGTTTGCTTTCTGGAGCTTTCCCAAAGCTCCTGACAGAGCATGACCACTTTCTGCATAGACACCTTCCAGTGCTGGGCACTGCTGGGCCCTCACCTCCTCTGGAGTCTCACTGAGATGGGAATGTAAGGTGTGGCTGCATTCAGGCTGGTTGTTCTGAGCCAGTGGTGGGACTTTTGCTTAATTTGGGTGGCCAGATTAGATCTAAATGATGTCTGATCCGGTCCCAAACTGTGTTTCCAGCTGGGTTGGCTGACCTGGGATGGTCCTACGCTGGGGAATACTGGGTGCTCTGGTGCCTGGGGCAGTGGGGTACAGCCTTGGGACTAAAATCCCCTCGTAGCTGGCGTGGATGTGGGGGGAGTAGGCAGTGGCCACATGGTCTGGAGGAGCAGCTGTGGGCTGAAGGGCTGGCACAGAAGCCTGGCTGCTGGGAATTGAGGGATGCAAGAGCTGCCCCAGCATGTGATCAGAGCTCAGCAACTTGATGGGCATCTCGGCAGTACCACGATGCTCTTATCACACCCCTCCCTGTCAGGAGGAGGCATTTTCTCCTTGTGATCCCACCTTCCTGCTTTGACATCAGATTATTTTTAAAAATTGTTCTCCAAGGCTTCCTGCAAGTCATTATCTCACTGTGCAGCAGCTGCAGGGATTGGGAATCCACGTCTGTTGTGTTCCTGCTGGCAGTGCCCTTCCTGGAAGAGACACCTGTCATCTCCTGCTGCCTTCTGCAGCTCTGGGCAGCACTGGGAGCATGGATCCCGTGGGTGCCTATTCAAGTGGATTTCCTAAAGTGGGGTAGTGAGTGGAAGAAATCTTCTGGGGCAGGAAAGGTAAAAATTAAGATAATTTTGGCTGCTTCCCGACTGGAAGGAGGTTTGTATGTTTAAGACCTGTTGTGTGCCTGCTCACCTCTCCTGCCTCAGTGACTTTCAGACCTGCTGTCCAATTACAACCAAACCCTGCTGCTTCTGAATTCCAACAAATCCTAAGGAAATAGATTTCCAGACAGAGCAGAGCACCCCAGCTCATGGCATGCAGAGGGAAAGGGAAGTTTGCATCTGTCCAGGGTGTCTGGCTGCAGTGGGACTCCGCTCTGTAAGCCCTGGCTGTGAGTCACCGGGGAATTCCTGCCCGGGGTCATGTGTGAGATCTGGTTCTGGCCATGTGATCTACATGATGAAATCCACTCCAGCCTCGGGCTCTGTGCCACGCTCCCAGCTGCTGCATCTGGAATCCCAGCTGGGTCCTGCTCGTGCTGGAGTTACAGGGGTGGGAGCCGCTGACTCCAGGTTGCCATGGTGGCCAGTGTGGGCTCTTGGCCCTGGGCCAGTGCTCGCTGGTTCCTGCTCTTGGTTTTGGGCAGCTTTGGGTATTTACTCCAGCAGTGACTCCGGTGGTAGAGAAAAGGGGTCTGGCCTTCAGAGAGGGACTTTGAACAAGGGACTCGAGTGACAAGAGAAGGGGGAATTCAGCTTCCCATGCACAGAGGGCAGGGTTAGATGGGATATTGGGCAGAAATGTTTCCCTGTGACAGTGGTGAGGCCCTGGAACAGGTTTCTTAAAATGGCTGTGGCTGCCTCTGGATCCCTGGAAGTGTTCAAGGCCAGGCTGGATGGGGCTTGGAACAACCTGGGATAGGGGGAGGTGTCCCTGCCCATGGCAGGGGCTGGGACTGGACGGACTTTAAGGTCCCTTCCAGTCCAAACCATTTGGTGTTTCTATGACCAGCCTTTGGCGAGTGCTGTCCATCCCCAGTGTGAGGAGGATGGAGCAGGGCTGGAGGAGCACGCTCCTGTGCAGGATGCCACGCTGGCAGCGGGTGGCCGAGGCCAGTGCTGTTCCTGGGGGGAGGTGGGTGCTGCAGGGCTGATGGCACCATGGCCCTTCTGCTTGGGAGCGGTTCAGTGGGAGAAGCTGCTCCTGGTCCTGGTTTTCCACTGCAGTCAGCCTTGGAGCCTCACCTGGTCCTGTCCTGTGTATGGGAGCACAGGACAGGGCCAACTTTGCCATGGAGGGCTTGGAGTTGATTTAAAAGTGAGAGGCAGGTGCTGATGAGCACATGCGGGACTGTGTCAGGAAAGCCCAGGTCATCCACCTCACCTGGGGTAATTGGGGTGTTCCTGGTGGGCACAGAGCTTGGGGGAGCTTCAAGGAGCTCTTTAAAAGAGGAGAAAAAGCGATTTCAGGTTGTTTACATAGGGCTTTTCCAACATGAAGCACAAACAGGAGGAAGCAAAGAGGTGTTTGCTGTAATTCAGCATCTGGGAAGTGGAGCTTCTGGCAGGGTTTGGGAGGGAGGCAGTGGAGGAAGGATGGTTGTTATGGAATGAGGCAGGGAGAAGACACGCAGCTCGCGGTTGACGTGACAGGAGAGGAGGGCCCAGAGGGGGATTCAGAGGGAGCATTTGCCTGATGAAGAGAGAGGTTAGGGAAATAATTCCAGCAGCAGCAGCAGTGTTGTGGCTGAATAGGGATGAGCCAGGATTTTATGGGTTATAGGCACTTTTGGGGAAAAGGAGCAGTAGTGGTCAATGCAGAGTGGACCGTGCCGTGGGCCTTTGGCTGCGTGGCCAGGGGACAAGGAGGTTTCAGGGACTGGAGTTTGTGTAGCTGTGCAGTGGTTTAGGGACAGCCAGGATGAGAAGTGAGGAGAAGGAAAGGAGAATCTGTGAACTCTTACTGTCTGAGTCATGTCCTCAAGTCCCAGACAGGGTCTGAGTGACGTCCCTAGTCCCTGTGCAGCAGGAGCTTGGGGGGAGATGGGACAAAGCTGGGATTAGCAGCAGCTCTCTTTAATCATGTGGACCTTGGGCTTGTGGGTGCACACTTGAAATGCTGCAGGGGAAAAGAAGCTGAGACTTCATTTTGGACAGGAGACAGTCCAGGAATAGAAAAGCAGAACTATGAATCATCACACGGAGCTGAGGGATGGCGCTAAATTAAAGGCTGGCTGGAGGAAGCGTGGAAGGAGAAGGGAAGGTGCTATGGGCAGAGCCATGTGAGACACCCAAAAAGCAGCAACACTGGAGGTGGAGAGTGAGCATGGTCTGTCTGAGGCTGGTGAAGGAAGCTGTAGAGAACCAGGAGGAGAACAAAGAGGATGAAAGAATTGCTCGGATCAATGAGGACAAGGTGTTGTAGTCAGTTTGGCTCCTGAGAGAGGAGCTGCAGGGTCCAGAAGAGCCCAGAATCTGCAGCTGAGGCAGGAACAACCTTGTGCAGTCCCCTGGTGAGACAGAAAAGGGCAGTGGGAGGTCCTGAGGTGGGGATGTCTGTCCTCATGGGAAATGAAGGTGGAGACATCAGACACCTTCCCAGGAGACTGGAGAGAATTCAGAGAGAGATGGGTTTGGTGGATGGACTGTTGGATGGGTGGGGGATTGCACAGATGGCCACATCCAAAGGATTATGGTCAGTGGCCAAATGGAAACCAGTAATGAGCACTGTCCACCCCAGGTCTGTACTGGGGCCAGTACTGGTTAATATCTTTATTAATGACACAGACAGTGGCACTGAGTGCACCCTTGGTGTGTTTGCAGGTGACACCAAGCCGAGGGGTGCAGGTGAGAGGCTGGAGGACAGGGCTGGCATCCAGAGGGACACTGACAGAGGAGTGGGCCCATGAGATCCTCACAAAGTACAGCAAGGCCAAGTGCAAGGTCCTGCACCTGGTTCTGGGCAATCAGCTGTACCAGTACAGGCTGGGACACCTTCCACTGTCCCAGGGTGCTCCAAGCCCCATCCAGCCTGGCCTTGGACACTTCCAGGGATGGAGCAGCCACAGATTCTCTGGGCACCCTGTGTCAGGGCCTCACCACCCTCACAGGGAAGAATTTAATCCTACTATCTAATCTAAATCTCCTCTTGTAGTTTAAAACTGTTACCCCTTGGTCTGTCACCGTCTGCCCATGTAAAACATCTGAAACTGCATTTTTTACTGGAAGTTCTGTTGAGTTCTTTGGGCTCTGCCTGTGCTGGCCTCCTCTTTGCTCTTAGTTACGGAAACTTACACAAAGAGGCTTAAACCTCCCCTGTCCTCAGTATCATTCCTCAGTTTCTTCTCTGAATCCTGTGGAACAGGCCAAGCTTTCCTGTGTCCTTGTGTTGGTCCCTGATGTGCCTGGGATTTGCCTCCAGTTTTTGCTGTTTGTCACTGGTCACCTCTCGCTCCTTGTGTAACTGCTCTGGGCTCAGACTAGGGTGCTGCTGCCACTCCTTTATATTTATCCTTGTTAATCTGACCTGATTTCCAGTTTCCCTGTGCATGCCTTCCCGTGCCAAGCCCGCTATGGAGCTTGGGTGAGCCAGGTTGGTCTCCTACCACGCTGGTTTCCTCTGCACTGGGATGATTTCTGTGTGTGCCATCACTGCTGCTTCAGGGGCCCAACAGCTTTTTGTAGTCTTTTTTGTTTTCTGTTTTTCTTTTTTCCTTGTGGATTTGCTTCCAAGAAGATCTTGCCTATGGAGTCTGGTAATCATAGAATTCCAGAATGGTTTGGGTTGAAAGGGACCTTAAAGCTCATCCAGTTCCATCCCCTGCCCTGAGCAAGGACACCTTCCACTAGACCAGGTTGCTCCAAGTCCTGCTCAGCCTGGCCTGGAGCACTTGCAGAGAAGAGGAGTCCACAGGCTGTCTGGGCAATACCTGCCTTGGTGGAGTCTCTGCAGTTTGCTGATCTTCCTCCCACAGACTGTAGGAACTTGTGGACAGTCTTTCCTGCTCTGCCTCCTCCCATCAGCTTCCCTCAGAGGGTCAGCTGAAGGGTGCTCTGGTGGACTGCAAGACCTGGAGTTTGAGTTGGAGAGAGTTGAAGAGAAAATCAAGGACAAAATGACACATGGCCTGGTACAAGTGAGAAATGGGCATGAGAGGAGGTGCCCAGCCCCTTTGCAGGGCTGGGAGTGGATTTTTGGGGAGGGGATTGCACAAGGTGTTTGAGGAGCTCTGGTGGTGAGAGGTGAGGGAGGAGACCAAGATACTCCCCTTGGAGGAGAAAATGCCTAAACACGTGTTGGGCTTAGTCAGGTGGTTTGCAGGCTCTGTGGGGTTTGTGGGGTTTGATTTTGAACACAAACTTTGATACTGGAGTGTCTGTTCTGCTACTGGCCATGTATCATGAATAATAGCACCATCCCCCTGTTCAGTTTAACAGCTCTGCCATCCAGGCAGATTGGGAAGTATTTTGTCCAGCTGGAAAGGTCTTGGATCCCCCATTCCTGGAGGTCTTCACACCCACCCAGGGCAACAACTGAAGGGAGCCCAATCACTGCTTCTTCACTCAGTTGTTCCAGTCATTAATTCCTCCAGCTGCTGATAGTTCCCATTTAATTCCCAATTTACATTCATCTGTTTTAAAGTTCATTTTCTCATTTGTTTCTTTAGACTGGACTAAATAAAACTTTGTTACCTGAATGTTGTTCCCTGAGAAGTTTACCATTACTTCATCATCAATTACCTCTTGATGTTCTTTTTGGGAAGTAGATAGCATAACTCTCATTAAAAGTCTCTTCATGAGTTCATTTTGTGTGGTCTTTAAATAATTTTTATGGCTCTTCTTACCCAGTGTTCTTAAAATGAAAATAATCAGATTATAGGCAGTGTGCTCCCACTTGACCCAGCCACAGTAAATCCAGTTCCTTTCTCTGCTGGCTGCTCTTTTTTATGAAATCCCAGAGTGGTTTGGGTTGAGAGGAACCTTAAAGGTCATCTGTGGCCTGTGTGCATTAGAGCTCTGTTGTCCAGCATATCCATCTGCTGGTTTCTGATGGTGGATGATGTGAACCCACACTGCTGGCTCCAGGTCACCCAGTCATTTCTTCTGTATTGGAAACGGCCCCAAAAGGACGTGGTCTGTGGTTTGGGGCTGGGGGATCTGACTGTCCTGGCATTCCTGGCATTTGCCATTTCACCTTTCTTAGAGCTGGCATAGTAAAAGTGTTTTCCCAATTGTCTGAAGCTTCTCTACATCACTGGTAAGGCTCCAGGTGTCACTGGAATCCTCTTACCTGTTGATGGGTATCTCTGTCTCTTCTGAGCCTGGTCCTACTGTGTTTATTGTAAATGACTTTGCAAAGTGATGGTTTATAGAGGGAATGTTGTATTGGTATGGGTTACATGATCACGGAAACATGGACAGAGTGGTTTGTGTCATGGAACCATGGATCACTTTGGGCTGCAAGGACCTTCAAGGTTGTCCAGTCAAACCCTGTGTCAGCAACACCTGAACCACCCAGAGGAGTGCAATCAGCTGTAACATGAATTGTTGTTTAAAAACATCCAGTTCCATTGACTCCATCCCTTCCCAGGGACTGGTGTCATTGGGGCAGCAAGGGAGGTCGGGGGGTTCCTTTCCCACAGGTACTGCTGTCAGCAAGGGCTGCTGGGGGGTATGAGGTCCCTTCGCTCTGTTCCAGCCGTTCCTGAGTATCTCTGTTATTTCAATATTTATTAAAAATTAGGATGAGCGGGAGTCTGAGCTCACTCTTCCTTTTACCAATTGTATTCGGGTTGTTTGTGCCTTTAAATGAAAGTTATGTTTTTTTGATGACATTTTAAAAGCTGTTTCTGCTAATGGTTTTGCCCTTCTGCATTTGCCTGTGTTTGCTGTTGCTGGGTGTTTGTGTCAGTGCCTCTGGTGCTGTCTGTGCGAGGCCTAGCAGAGCCCTGGACCTGCTCCGGGAGCGAGCCGTGCCTCCCTGTAGGGTCTGTGCTGCACACAGCCGCTTCCTGCTGCTCTCAGCATTGTTAGAGACTCGTTTTCCTGAAGGCTTCAGCTTCCTACACCATTTCTGATGCTTCCTGCCTTCGAAATCTTATTGACATCTGTTTCCTCCTCTTTCTTCCTACTTTTTACCCTTTTTTGGGCAGTTTGGATGTCACTTGCCTCCAGGCGGGTTTGGGAGTTTTAGACAAATTGTTGTCCTGGTGTTTTCATGAAGTGTCAGCATTTGGACTGTCTGATTAATTATTATGGAAGTGTAAAAACACAAACCACAGCAAAAGCCCTGTACTGGGGCTTAGAATCCTGGAATGGTTTGGGTTGGAAGGGACCTTACATCCCCTTCCATTCTACCCCCTTGCCATGGTCAGGGACACTTTCCACTAGACCAGGTTGCTCCAAGCCACGTCCAACCTGGTCTTGGACACTTCCAGGGATGGTTCAGCCACAGCTGCTCTGGGAAAACCCAGGTTGCCTGCTTTTCTCTCCAGGTGTTGGGTCCTGCTGCTGCTCCCCCATTGTCCCTGGCTGGCACTGTGCCCATGGCTGTGACTGGTGGGCTCCTCACAGTGCTGGCCCTAGTGCAGCATCCCTTCCTCTCCTTGAGCTAGTTTTGCTGGTCCCAGAGTGCAGCAGTGCTGCCAGATTTAGGTGGCACAGTAAAATAAGTGCAGTTACTGAGAATTTGGGTTACTTTATTATGGGAGTAGGTGCTAAGTGGTTTTGTCCAGGTGAGGAGGGTGCAGTGGTCAGAGGGACAGGGCAGGTCCAGTCCCCTCAGTCCCCCTGCACTGAGTGATGTGTCCCTGTGCCCTGGCCATGTGGATGTGGCACTTGAGAACATGGTGGTGGCCTTGGCAGTGCTGGGGGAACACTTGGTTTTGATGGTCTCTGAGGGTTTTTCTGACCTTAATGATTGTGTGATTCCATGACAAGCTGTGCTTGTGGCACAGCCTGGCCGTTGGGCTGCCCCATGCCCAGGGCAGGGGATGTTGAGGCTGACAAGTGGGTGGGCGTGTGGGGCACGGGGTGAGCCCCAGGCTGGGCATAAGAGCCAGCAGGGCAGTGGCAGCTGTGGTCAGGCTGAGGGCTCCCCTGATCTGCAGCGATGAGGGCCCTGCAGCAGGGCCACTGGCGTGTCTGGGGACAGGCACAGCACTCCTGCTCGGTGTCCCTGGAGCACCACTGTAGGACTGGGAGACCCCTGCCCGTGCCACTGCCAGGTCCGTGCTCTGTCCGGTGCCAGCGACCTCGGGGAGCTGCCGGCAGCAGCAGTCTGTGAGCAAAGCTGCAGCTGGAGCTGCTGTGGCTGCATGTGCTGGCCTCAGCCGTGTCCGGGGTGAGTCACCGGCCACGCTGTGACTCAGCCGCAGACTCTGCTGTGCCGCTGGCTCTGGCACCTGAGTCACTGCCTGGCAGCCCCAGCCCTGCTTGGGCGGGCTGCAGGCAGGGTTGGGAAGGACAGAGTGAGGAGTCCAGCTGGGGCTGTGGCATGGGGGTCCAGCACGAGCGTGAGAGGAGCCCGGTCCATGTGCTCTTGCCGAGTGTCCTGCAGCATGTCCCCTCCACAGCAGCTCCCCAGTGCCATGTGTGACATGGAGCAGCAGCAGGGCCTCCTGTGTGACACGAGGAACTCGAGTGGGTGACTGCAGGGTTCAGGGCGCTCACGGCCTCAGGATGGATCAAAGGTCACAGTGGCTCTTCCCTGCTGGTACCTGTCTGTACAGGCAGTCTGGGCAGGCAGGTGTGTGCAGCTGTGTCCCGGGAAGTTCTCTCCAGAGGCTGGAGGAGAGTCTCGCCTGGAGCACACCCTGCTTTCATGGGAGATCAGCTGTAGAAGTAGTTTCAGCCCTGGAGCCTTGCCAGTCTGAGGGTGGGGATGGCTCCACATGAGCTCCTGATGGAGCAGGCACTTGCTGTGTCCCACAGACTCCAGTGTAGAAGATGATATCCTTCCAGCTGCCCCAGGTCTGGGCTCTTGGAGCCAGGTTGGAATTTTCTGTGGGTGGGAAGTTGCTTTCCTTGAGGTGGGACATCAGTGTCCAGACCCGCAGGAAGGGCTCTAGGAGTTTGTCTGTAATCATGGCAGGAGTGTGGCTCATGGCCAGGTGTCCATTGTCTTCCAGGCATGGGCAGGGCAGTGGAGTGCATGTGCCATAGAAAACTCCTCTCCATCAGCACGTTGCCCACTGTCTGACTCTTGGTCTGTGCGGTGGTACATGATCAGAGCTGAGCTGTTTCAGTCCTTGGATTGGGTGTAACAGCAAGAGGAGACCTGGGCCCATCAGCTGATTGTCCTGCTGACTATGTCGGGGCCAAGGCATGGAGCACGTGGAGAGGATTTTGGGCAGTGACCTCTCAAAGTGGACCCCTGTCTGGACAGAATGCAGAGTGGCAGCTGTTCTCTCCTCTTCTGGGAGATGTGTATCTGTTAGCTGAGGGCTTCCTGGGCACAGGGATCTGCCCCCGATCTGCCTCAACAGCGTTGCTGATGCTCCCAGGGTTGCAGTTTACATTGCGGTGTTCTGCAAACCCAAGATATGAGTCCGGCGAGTTCCGTGGTGTGCTGCCAGGTCCTTCCCAGCTTTGCTTTCAGGAAAGGTTCATGGCTGCATGGTGGAGTGATGAGAGTCGGGTGGGACAGGGTATGCTGTGCCAGTGATGGTAATTAGCACCTTGGCTCCACACTGTCCTTGGCTGACCAGAAGCACTATGGGGCTTTGCTGTGTCAGGGAAAGGGCCTGCCCTGGGGGGCACTGGGCCAGTGCTCCCTGTAGTGCCTGGAGCCACCCCGTAATTCCCTGAGTGACTCACGAGCACATAAAGCCTTTTCCTGCTGCTGAGGCACTGGGGAAGCCTTGGTCAGCAGGATCACTGTGTGTGCTCCAGGATCAGCTGCTGACAGACAAGTCAGCACTGGACTGAGCCCCCATGAGTCGTGAGCTTCCATCCCCTGATGTGCTGACATGGGAGCTCTCTGGAAACCCAACTGGCTGTTGAAGGAAGCTGGTGCAAACACTTGAGTGTGGCTGGCTGTGGTGCTGGGGCCGGGTGCAGGGCAGTGGTGTCGGCAAGCACCGTCTCCTCTCCTGGCACTGGGGATGGGAGTGTGACAGGTTTAACAGTTAAATTCCCAACGCTGGTAATTGCCGTTCTGTCGAAGTCTCTAATTCTGCCGTTTCCATGGAAATAGAATGATCTTGTGATTAAGATGTGAGGCTGAGGTGGCAGCTCTCTGGTCCTTCGGAGCCGCAGGCCCTTGTTTGCTCCCACGATTGTGTGTCTCTGTGAGAGGAGACACACGCCTGCCCTTACATGGCAGTCTGGGTTCAAGCCTTCAGAAGGGTGTCCGGAAGCCCTACCTCTGCCCCGAGGATCCTGGCAGAACCTCCTCAGGTGCATCGAGCAATGGTATTGCTTGTTCTGTGTCAACTGAGTGGGTTTTCCTCTATGGAAACTGTGGGATCCAGAAGTGGGGGAGTTGGCTAATACGGTGTCAGGGATGGAGGTGACATCACCTGAGTCTGGTCCCCCAGGCTCCTCGTCATCGTCAGTGGTGTCAGGCTGAAGTAGGAGTGATAAGTAGGTTGGGTGACTTGGGCACTAGAAGTGCTGATTTCTCTCTGTGCTGTGGGAGAGCCGACGGTGCTGGATCAGATCTGGAGCTGTAAACCGCAGATGGCTGGAGTTCAGCTTGAGAGGAGGAGGAGGAAGAGTTGTGATGGGACCCACTTTAATTCTGGCACCCTCCTGCACAGGGTGGTGGTGCCAATGAGACATGGGGCTGGTGGGGCTCAGCAGGGCCTCTCCCTGCAGAGCTGCCTAGGGAAACTGGGCTCTGCAGAGCAGATCCATTCTTGGGAGGCTGGGGAACTGAGGTGTGCAGCCTGCCTCTCCCAGGTCCCCAAGCTTTCTTATCTGGCTGAGTGGCCTTGGCATTTCTCCTGCTTCCCTGTCTCAGGTAATGCCTTGGAGGGAAATCCTGCAGTCACCATGGCCATAGAACCCAGAATCTAGTCCCACCCCCTGCCATGAGCAGGGACACCTTCTACTAGACCAGATTGCTCCAAGCCTCATCCAACCTGGTCTTGAATACTTCCAGGAGTGGGTGGGGTAGCCACAGTTTTTCTGAGAAATATTTTCATAGTGTCGTTGAGAAAACCCCCTGGATTTCATCTGAGAAATGCTGGGACTGGAGATGCAGGAAACACTTGCTGGGCCCCAAGCAGAGCCCACTGTGGCTTGGCAGATCAAAGTCTAGAGTGCTGGGCTCTAGCCTGGAGCTGGGAGGTTGATCAGCTCTTCAATCCCTCACTCAAAGCTGGAAAAATGTACAGCTTTGGCCAAGCTGCCGTGTTTTTACCCAGCCTGCTTTTGGGAAGTGTCTGAATTGCTTTTGCTGAAACTTCTATAAATACCACTGCTCCCGATGCAGTGAGTGAGCATGGAAAATGTCAGTGGGAATGTGGGTTTGGCAGCCCTGGGCCCCGCCGCCGCGGGGACGGTGTGACAGCCCCAACCATGGCGCTGCTCGGCGTGTGCACACGGGGACAGGGGGCAAGGGGCCCCTCCTTGTGCTGCTGCCAAAGGGCTCCAGGGGCTCCTCTGCCCTCTGGCCAGCCTGTGCTGCTGCCGTGCCGTGCGTGGGCTGGGCTCTGCCTTCCTGCTCCCAGGAAGCTGTTCCCCATCCCAAAGCTGCCTCTTGTGTTGCTGTAGCCTCGCGTGGAGCTTTTGTCCTTGGATTTGGCCGAGCGTCCTCTGAGTGCGTGTGCGCTGGGCGCCGCCGCAGCCCTGATGAGACATTTCACAGTCATGCTTTATGTGAAAAAATCTCCTGGTTTGGACCTGCTTAATTGGATGTGATGTCCTCAAGTTCCTGCTTCAGAAGAAACAGTGAACAAATTGTTCCCTATTGGCCTCTTCCTTTCTCCTCCCAGCATGGAAAACTTCATTCCCCCTCTGCCATCTTCCTTTCCAGGCTCCCTGTACAGTAGCTGTTCTGTCCTGTCAGTCATCTCCTTCCCCTCTTGGTACCTGGTGAGGACTGTGGGTCAGGATGAGAGTGTTGGGGTATTCCCTCTCTTGTTCTCCATTCTTTATTTAGTAATGGCTGGCACCCTCTTTGCTCTTTGATTGCTGCTGAGCAGTGAACTGATGTTCACAGAATCATGGAATGGTTTGGGTTTGGAGGGACCTTAAAGCCCATCCGGTTCCACCCCGCTTCCAGGTTGCTCCAAGGCCCCGTCCAACCTGGCCTTGAACACCTCCAGGAATGGGGCAGCCACAGCTTCTCTGGGAAATATTTTCATAGAGTTGTTGAGAATAACCCCAGGATTTCATCTGAGTGGTGAGAATTGCATCTTATTTTTGCAGATGGAGAATCAGAATTGTTTGTTTCTGATGATTCCACTTCTCATCGGTCACCTGCTGTTGTGGCAGCTGGACACTTGGGATTTTAAGGTCCTTTTGCCACGCATTCTCTTTGTTTCTGCCGCCTTGAGTAATGCTTTGAGCTGCTGGGGTTTCCTTGCTTTGTATTGTTCTCCCTGTGCCTGTCACACACCCCATACTTGTTCTGTACCTTCCTCCCCTGAAGTTCCAGGGCTGCAGACCAGGGCTGCACTGCCTGTGAGAGCTGTGCGACCCAGCAGGCAGGCAGAACTCCCGTTGAGCCCGAGCCTTGGTCTGAGCACCCCTGGATCTGTCCCTTCTCCCAGGCTCTCCCAGGGCAGCCAGCTGCCCGTTCCCTGTGTGTCTGCGGCCAGGGCAGGTTTCCTGTTTGCCAGCCTTCTAGCAGCACAGCATGGCAGAGCTTTGCAGCCACCTCCTCTGAAAGCAGAGTTCTCCCAGGGAAGGATGCCGTGGTCCTGGGGAACACACTGTGGTCCTGGGGTGCACACTGTGGTCCTGGGGTGCATGCCATGCTCCCTGGTAGCTCTCCTACCATAGTGGTGGCACTTGCTCCCTGGTAGCCCTTCCTCTAGCCTTGATGTCTCCGTGCTGTTCATTCCCACCTTCTCCCCAGCACAGCACAGAACCAGTGCATCTAAAGAGCCCGGTGGAGGTGTGAACCCCATAGCCTTGCCCAGGACTTGCTCCAGGCAATATGCAGGTGCCCCAGCTGTGCCGTGGATTTTGAGGTGAGCAGCAGTGCACAGTGAATGCTGGAGTTACTGGGACTGCTGTCGTGGTGTTACCAGTGGTACCGGTCTGGTGCCAGCCTTGGGCATCCCCAGGGAGGTTCCCAGCAGTGTTTCATCTCCACCAAGGTCATCTCTTGGGAGCCATCCCAGCCCTTTCTTCAGTACCAGATTGCCTGCAGATGGGGACGGATGTTCCCTGTCCCTCACAGCCCCCATAATGCCCTTCAAATCTGGAGCAGCAGTGCTGTTCCTGGGCAAGGTGTTTGGGTGACACTCACCCGTTCCATTTGGTTTTGGAGGCTGGTGTGACTAAAGCCAAAAAACCAGTAAAATGACGAGCTGCAGGAGTTGGGAGAGAAAACACAAACAGCAAATGCAGCAATTCCAAAGAATGTCATGTTTGTGCCCAAATCACATAAAGGCCCATTAATGAGGGAGGCTGTGCCAACAGCCAGCCTGGCACATGGAGCGGGTGGCACATCCGAACAGCAGGACTGGCACAGAATTGATCCTAAACAGAGGAGGAGTTGGTGTTACAGAGCACAGACCAAGAGTGGAAGTGAGAAAAGAGGTGGGACATGAGTGGCCATTAGCATCCAGCTGGTCATTGCCTATCGGGCATTGGGAGGTTTATTGAGAACAGGAATGTTTTTAGCTGTGATGTTCATGGAGAGGCCTCTATGCATGTCTGAAACATGGGATGTGGGGAGCTGTGCAGTGTAAGCATCTCCATCCCTGCTTGGAGAGGTGGAATACGTTCTCTGGAATGGTTGTTCAGTTCTGAACAGCAGCTGCCAAAACCAGGTGTTTTCAGATTCTCAGCTTTGGGCAGCTGGCACCCAGGGCTGGCTGCAGAGCTCCCTGCGAGCTGGCTGTGAGAAGATGAGCAAGGGTGGAGTGGGTTGATGCTCTGCCAGCCTTCAGCAGGATCCGTGGATGACTCAGGTATTTAGGATACAGTTAGGCTGATAGCAGTCCCTGAGAGAGCAGCGGAGTGCCTGACATAATCCGAATTAGTGGAGAATTAGAGGAGGGAAGTGGGTGCTGAGTGACGTAGTTTGATGGGATCTACTTTCTATGACATTGAGAACAGCTCCTGAGCAGTGGGATTAGTGAAAGGTGTTAGTGATTAAATAATACCTTGAGGCTTCTTCATGGTATTTGGGTTAGTCCAGAGTGACCTCAGGAAGAAACTGGAGGAGTCAACAGTCAACATGAGATGTGTGAAGTGGACTAAGAACTGGGGCCCTCAGTGTGTGGTTGTGAATACAAACTGGGCTGAGGCAGATTTGGGGGGATTCCTGGGGATCCTTCCTCTCCTGTGAGCATTTCATGTCTGTATTGGATCCTGGAAAAATCATCAAGAATGGTTCTCCCTGCCAAATCCAAGGTGGTGTGAGCCACTCAAAGCCATCCCCTTCTGCCCCGACCGCATGGGAAGTTGGTTTTGGTGTCGGGGGATTTGAGGTCTCCCTTGTTGCTCTCTGCGGTCACGTCAGGCAGGGGCCCCACTGTGACTCAGGCAGCTGGGACCCCTCAGACCCTGCTGGGCCTTGGTGTTGGCGGGGAGACACGAGGTGAGGGTTGCTGAGGGTGAGGGTGTGAGCCGGGCAGAGTGACGCAGGGACTGGTCCCTCCTGAGGCCCTGGAGTGAGACATGGCACCCGTTCCCATTTGGGAGGATGAGCCTGTGCAGGCTGAGGTGTCCGGCTGCAGCAGGGAAGCCTCGGGGGATGGTGGCCACAGAACCAGGTGCAAGACCTGCACCTTCCGTCCCACCTTCCGGCTGCGGCTTGTGGCTTTCAGTTTCTGGGTTTTTCTGCTGTCTGTGATCGGTGGTTGGCCTCTATGCAGAGGCCTTGGGGAGGAACCCGAAACGCCTGACTTAGGCGCAGGTAGGCTCTTTAGACCACTGGGGTCTGTGAAGGGGAGCACTGATGGAGATGGCTGGTGTGGGGAGGCTGCTTCCAGCAGGGGCTGCTCCAGGAATCAGAGCTGGGACCCTTGTGCCAAAGTGCTAGCAGAAGCAGGAGAGATCAAACCCTTGGCCAGCGTAGAGCAGGGTGTTTGGCTCAGCATCCCTCAGGCTGGGGCTGCCTCTGGCTTTCTCCAGGAACTGGGGCCAGCACCTGAGGTATGAGTGGCTTCATTGAAATGGATAGTCTTACCTACAGTGTTTGTTGTGAAGGTGAGTTCCATGTGCCAGATGACATCTACTTCTTTAACATCCCAAGGTTGATATTTCCTTCTCTAAGTCCATTGCTTGTGAGCATCGAAGCTCCATATGGAGTCTGGGGCCTGTCCATCGTGGGAGAGCTGGAAAAGGTTGTTGGGGCTGGAGCACTGCAGTCCCCCTGCTCCAGGTGGGATACAGGGGTATTACTAACACTGTTCTCACAACTGGCTCTTGTTGTTTGCTGCAAAACAATCTCTGCCTGTGTGTGCAGATGCTGTTAGTCACCGTGCTCACCTCAGAGGATGATGGGGTGGGAGCAGCGGTAACACAGCGCTTGTTGGGGTGCTCAGGCCCACGTGAGCATCCTGTGTTGTTGTCAGCCTCAGTGGTTTTTTAGCCTGTGTTTTGAAAATGCTTCCTTTGCCTGCTCTGTTGTTCCTGAGCCTTTGGGAACAGGGTGGAAGGATGGGATCTTTCCATGGCTTTAATTGTTTTGCATGTTTCCCAGGGAGGGAGGAACAGTCTTGGAGAGCTTTGGGAAGCACTGTTGGGAGCATCCCTTTGGGATTCTGGGCTGCTCCCCTTTCTGTGGAGCTTGATGACCCTCCAGTCCTACCTTTTGCTAGGGTTGGCTCTTCCCAAAATTCTTGTGTTGTTGGTGTCTGTGATGCCCCATGTGCAGAGCCAGAAGGGCGTGAGGAAAGGTGGTGTGTCCGGTCAGCACAGGCCTGGCTTGGAGGCCCAGGCTCTGTCTGCTGCTGGGCTGGGTGAGAGCTTTGCTTGTGGGTGCAGAAATGTCCTGTATCCACTGGGCACGGGAATGTCACCACAGTGAAGGAGCTCCATGGTCCAGCTAAAGGACAGCTCTGTGACCATCCTTTGCAGGCTGCTGTGGCGTGTCTGCCTTTCTGTCAAGGCAGGAGGGGTTTTCCAGCCTCCTCCATCTCCTGCCATGTTCTCCTCCTGATGTCCATGTGGATTTTCATGTCCTCTTAGTCCCATTGCTGCACTGTTCACTTCTTAGTTTCAGCCCATTGCTATTTTTCATGCCATTTTTTCTTTCCTTTTCTGCTTTTGGAATAAACTGGAGGATTTTCACTGTTTAAGTGATGGTTATGGGAGAAATATTAAGGCAAGGCTTAAGGACCTGAGGAGGTTTTCTTTAGTCCTCTAACCAAATTTTCACCTGGCCTTTTGTCTTTGGATTTCAAAATCCCAAGGAGATTTCACAATGTCTGGCCTAATCATGCTGATGCTGCTCATACCTTCATCACCAGTGGGGAGCTTGGGAATTTGGAACATCCTGGTGCCTGGAGACAGCCCTGTTCCATGGGAACATCTCTGTACCTGGAAGCAGCCTGGTGCCTGGGGCCAGCCCGGTGCACGGCTGGCAGTGTGGCGGGGCTGCTCATGCCCTGCAGTGCAGGTACCAGACTCCCTGCAGATTTAGTCAGGGTGCTGGTATGGACATCTCTGCACGCAGGAGTGCCTGGAGGTAGCTTAGGAGCAGAAGTGATTGCTGCTGCCTTGATCTAGTATTACACCCTGTAGGTAGCATCCCAAAGCATTATCTTCCAGGGCTTCCCTGAGGCACCAGGGTTTGGACCAGCTTAAGAAACATCATCCCTGCATCTATTATCCCTACATCTGCCTTCCCTGCATCTGACTTGCATCATTGTGGGTGCAGGATCTGCAGCATGGCCACCTCCACAGGGTCCATGGCAGGATACCCTCTTGGAAAGGCTGGCAGCAATTTGGTGCTCAGCTGCTCTCCTTGGTGGACAAGAGCGTGGCTGTGCCCTGTTTGGGTGACATGGGCCTGACCTCACGTGTGTGGGAGGGAGGCGTTTGCTTCAGTGCTGCATCCTGGGGTGAGGCAGGAGAAGGTGGCAATTTCCTCATCAGCAGCTCGAGGTTTGCGGCAGGACCTGAGCTGGGGGTGTGCAGTGTGGGAGGAGGGAGGGAGCTGGTGCTGGAGTTGGGCTCTCCTGTGACTGTTACTTACTTCCCAGCTGGTATTAACTCTCTGCTGGCTGGGCCTGTTCCTCCTCTCCATGGAAACTGTAGGGAACAACCTGCTTTGAGGCACGTCTCCCGGCAAGAGGCCTTGGAAAGTCAGTCAGCCTGTCAAGTGTCAAACCCAGGGCTCTGTGCTGCAAAGTGGTCAGGGGCACAGGGACAGGGCAGAGCAGGGCATGAGGGTCCAGCTGGCAGTGGGGGTCTGTGGCAGAGCTCAGACCAGAGAGCTCATCTCTCTGTCCCAAGACCCTGGGGATGTGCAGGGGCTGTGGGGTGTGTGGGTGTTTGTCAGTGGAGAGCAGAGGACATTGTCTCTTGGGCCCAGGGTGGTTCGGGTGACCAGAAGGTTGTTGGTGTGCTCGGGGTGACCAGAAAAGGTTACCACAGTGGTGCTGTGCAGTGGTGCTGTGGTGGATGCTGAGCCTGTGGCAGGAGTCAGCATGAGCGTGTGTCTCTGCTCTGTCTCCTTCTCCCTCCTCCTGTTCGGGCTGAGGATGTCTCTGGCTCCATCCTGGCCTCGTGGGGCCAGCAGGCAGGGGCTGGCCCCCGCCACCGCCTCCGAGTGACGGTGCTGCTGACGCACTGGCAGTGTGGGCTGTGACGTGGGGCTGCGGCACTGCGCCCCACGGCCGGGCCACCGAGCCTGCGCCCCCAGACGCTCCGCTTTGGCAGAGCCTCATCAGTATTCCTGGTGCATGGCCGAGCTGGCTGGAGCTGGTTTGCAGAGCTCGGGAGCCCTAGCATGGTCCTGACACAGCGCTCGGGGTCCTCCTGCAGCTGCAGGCAGGCTTGGCTGCCGTCCCTGGCACTGCACAGAGCCCTCCTGCTCTGCTGCTCCAGCTGGACAGCACATGCTGGGGCCCGGGGTGCCCTGCAGCCCGGCACCCTGTCTTGCACAAAGTCCTGTCCTGACTTTGTCCCTGGCAGTGGTGCTTGGCCTGGCCTGCTGCCCGCAGTCCCACTGCCAGCATGGCCTGTGCAGGGCTGTCTCCTCGGGCGCTCGCAGCCCTGGTAGCACGTCGGGCCTGGAGCTGCCTGGTGGCTTCACATGCTCCTGGTCTGCTGCTGCTATCTGCCCTCTGTGCGGGCACTGGGAACCACTGGGGCTGTTCATGCTAGCAACCTCATCCCTCCCCCAGCTGACAAGGCCGTGCTGGTCCCTCATCCATGCTGGATGTGTGGGGCTGCAGGGGACCCCCACTCAGGCCCCTCTGCAGAGTGAGAACGCCTTTGAACCCAGGAGGGATGGTAGGTGCAGGTGTCCCATCATCCCAGCTGGGCATCTCCCTGGCAACAAAATTGCCCTATCTGCAGATCTCTGGAACAGCAATCCTGTTTGTGTCTGGGGCAACACAGGGCTACCAGTGCCAGTGGGTCTGGGAGAGCAGTGATACCAGTGCCATGGGGTCTGGGGAGCACAGTGGAGCATTTGACCATGGTTTAGGCTCCTTTTCCTTTTTGGGGCTTCATCCTGAATGTCACGCCAGGGCCAACCAGCACTGGAATGTTCCCTGGCTCTCGGACTCTTCCTGTGCAGTTGCTGTTAAGCCTCTCATGGATTATATTAATTTCAGCCAGATGTTCATGGCCATAATGTTTGTACCATGCATGTGACTCAAAGAAGGGCTGGTAAGGGACCAACTTGCTTCTGTCTCCAGGCACCTGCTCTGGGTCAGATTGCCAAAGCCCTGTTACTTCCCCTGCTCTCAGAGAAGCTTCTGCAGCCCTACATAGTCCTGGGGACTCTGGCCAAGCTGCTGCCCACCAGCAGCTTGTGAGCAGGTGAGCTGTCAGCTGTCATCTGCATTAGACACAGACACAGCTCCAGTCCGACCCAGTATGGTTATGGTGTGAACTGCCAGAGAAGAGACACATGAAGGGCATGTGGGCCATTTCAGTGATGGCTCTTCTCAAACCCTGGTTGTTTTCTGGCCTTGTTCTCAGAGCAGTTCCTCCGTTGGTGGAGGCCTGAGGCAGCTGGAGCCCATGTGTTGCCGGGACTGGCGGGGTTTGAACCTGTCCTGGGGTACAGATTCCCAACCTGTGTGCAGGTGCCCTGCAGCCCTCAACCCCAGGACTTGAATCTAAGGCTCCATTTTAACTTATTGTAGATGTCTTTTGGAATAATGTCAAGGGGATCATGTCAATATACATATCAATGCACACAGCATTTGGAAACCTTTGCCATGAAACAGTCTAATTAGGTAAGAACAGTGTAATGCTGTTACTGTGGTATAGGCCTGTATTTTACTGGGATGCAGTAGGACAGGTGTTGTACCTGTATTTCTTAGGCTGCTGGAGGTTCCAATTGAGTGTTGTGCCCAGGTTCTGACTCTGTGTTTAAGAAAGGTGGAGACAAACTGCAGAGAATTGGGGCTGCTTTAAAAACACAAATAGCTTTAAAAATATGATCCCTGGTAGGACAGGGAAGGGATGTCATCAGCTAAGGGGAACTCTCCACGTTTTCCAGTAGGTTTGATCAGAATTTGGATGGAATCACAGGAGCAGGAAGCACGTCACAGGCAGGAGGGGGCTTGAGGAGGTCATTAGTGCTGGAGGGGTCTTAGGGAGGTTGTAGGGATGGGTCAGACAGACCCTGTTGGGGGCATCCAGCATGTCCAGTCGTGCCTCAGCGGGCAGCACAAGGTGCATCATCTCTCCAGCAGACAGTCTGTGATTCAGCAACACCTCACAGCCAGACCCTGCCAGAATATTTTAAAAAGCCGAGACTCATGTGGAAGGGGAACCATCTGGTGCTGTTGCAGTATGTGTTAAATCCAGGGCTTGGAAAGAGATGGATATAGATGGTCCAGTCTCCCTACAGGAAGAGCTTCCCATCCCTGGGAGCACAGAGCTGTGCCAGACAAGGTGGAAAGGAGCTTGTGAGGGTCCTGACCTGGTTGCCTGCCCAGAGCCAGGTACCTGTGCCTGAGGTACCCCGACAGGTCAGCTCTGACAGCCTGGTCCCCACAGCCAGCCCTGTCTGGTGTTCAGAACTTTGGAAGACATTCCCTTGTAATTGCTTCCTGCAGAATTCCTCGTTGTCGCTGCAGTGCGGCTGCTCCGGGAGACGGGACGGCAGATGCTGCGCGCGGGTCGGATCCAGTCTGGCAGCTCGCCTGTTCCTGTGACCTTGGCACAGATGGCAGAGCTGCAGCTCTGGCGGCTTGGCAGGCGCCTTCTGCTCCGTCCCAGGCACAGGTGCCTGTTGTCTTGGGAGGGAGGGGAGTGGGACGTGTCCGCTGTCTGCCCATGGGACACGGCCATGGCGTGTGGGTGGCGGCTCTGAGCTACAGCTCAGAGGGTACCGGGGAGGGGAACTGCAGTGTAGGGCTGGTGCTGACACAGGAGAACAGCTGAGGGAAGAGCAGGACTGAAGGCCCAGGGGAGGCTCTGGGTGGGACCTCTGCTCCTGCATGCTGTGATGGGACCTGTGGTACTGACAGGGATGGGAGGGCAGGTGGATAGTGGGACCTGTGGGCCTAGGAGAGGAGGGAGAAAGGAGAAGGAAGGGACTTGGCCGAGGCACTGGCTGTGCAGTAGGGAGGGGAAGAGCTCGAGGTGGGGTTTGGCTGTGTCCAAGGCCTGGGTGCATCCAGAAAACTGGAGAAGTAGGATGAGGCCTTCTGTGGAGGAGAATGAGGGTTCAAAGAGAAGGCACAATCCAAGAAGGTGGTGGGAGTTTGGAAGAGTCAAGGCAGTGGAGTCAAAGACTCCTGTATAAGGAGGAGGAAAGGGAGGTGCTTGATGTTAAGGTGTTCCCTGGAGAGGCCTGGAGAAGCAGGAGAAGACCTGGGCTGGCTCAGCAGACAGGGCTTTCAGTAAGGTAAAAATAGTTTAAGGGGGAGTCAGGCATCTTTTTTTTTCCTCCCCAGAGGGAGCACAGATCATACTTGCAATGTGAAGGAGGAAAGCCAGGGAGAGGGAAAAGGTGTGGAGGAAAAAGAAGGAGGAGGAAGGGACGGAGGAGGAGGAAGAGCGCCCTGGGGTGATGCTGGAGACAGGGACTGCAGGCAGCAATGGGCGGTGCTGGGGAAGAGGTGGAGGAGGTACCACAGTCCTCCAGTAGCCTAGAAGGAGGGTCAGTGCTTAGTGATGCTGGGTTTGGTCAGAGGAAATGACTGCCCTTGAACGAAACAGGAGTGAAGCTCTTGCTGAGGTGGTCACACTTTACGTGGTGCCCTGTGCTTCGGGCTCGGGGGGGCTCTGGAAGTCAGTGCTCCTCGGGGTTTGTGCTCCAGGGTGTGGGTGCTCCGGGCTGGCCGGGCCCCTGGGGTCTATACTGACGGTTTTCACGTGTCCCTGAGCACAGGGCGGCTGTTGGGCATCCCGCAGCTGCTGGGGGTTCGCTGCCCCATCACAGGTTTGGGAAAGGTGAGAAGGCAGAAGGTAGCTGGATGTGGTGCAGGGCCGGCGCGGCCGGGGCCGGGGGTCTGGCGCCGAGAGCGGGGGTCCTGGCAGGAGAGGGGCAGCTCCGGGCCGGGCAGAGGGACGTGCGGCGGGACTGCGGCCGGGGACGGCAGCGAGGGCCCGGGGATGCCGCAAGGGGCAGGTGGAGCCGGGGCCGCCGAAGGGGTGCGTGTTCGTGTGTGCCGGTACCGGGATCCCGGTGCCGCTGCCGGAGCCGGTCCCGCCGGGGTCCCGGTGTCGCTGCCGGTGTCACGGCCAGCAGCGGCGAGCGGGGGCGCAGCGCCCCCTGGCGGACACGGCCGGCCCCGCGCCGCACCGGGGCCCCCACTGCCGGCCCTGCCCGGCGGTCGGTACCTGGCAGGGTCCGTCCGGACAGGTTCTGGTCCCGGCGCTCGGCGCCGCC
>VXAX01006793.1:109149-132022 GCA_013399835.1 Leptocoma aspasia
GCTCGGCGCCGCGCAGCAGCAGCGCCGGCGGCCCAAGAGCTTCTGCGCGGCGGGGAACGGGCTGCCCGGGGCGCTGCTGCCGCCGCCGCCCCCCGCCCGCGCCCGCGGCGGCCTCCTGGACCTGCTCCGGCTGCGCTCGCCCCGCAGGCAGAGCCCCGAGGGAGAGGGCGACGGCCCCGATGAGGCGCAGCGCCCGCGCCCCAGCAGCATGACCTTCCTGCCCACCGCCCGGCCGCCGCACCCCGCCGAGAGCCCTGGCTTCCTCCGGGGGGGCTCCCTGTGGGGCAGCCGCCGCTGGAACCTCTTCGGGGGCAGCGGCTGGAGCGGCTCCAGCCCCAGGAAGAACTTCAGCTCCCTGCGGAAAAGCTTCAGTTTCCGCCTGCGCCGGGGCCACGAGCTGCGGCGGTCGGAGTCTGGGGGGCTGCTGCGCCCCACGCGCCTCCGCACCAAGAGCGAGGGTGATGCCAGCTCCCTGCACACCTGCCCCAGCAAGCGGGACCTGCTGTACCCGGAGCTGACCAGGGTCGGGGGCCGGCTGCACACCGACCCCGTGCAGACGGGGGGACTCTGGAAACTCCTCACGAGCCGCTTCCGAAGGCGAGAGCGTGGCAGCACTGGCAGCGTGTGCCCCAAAGATCCCCATGGCAGTGTTGAGCCCATCCTCCTGGGTGGGGGTCCTCTGCGGGCTCTAGGTAAGTAAGCACAGGAGCAGTGTTGGGCTGGCGAGAGCCCCCCATGCCGACGGGGCCTGCAGGAATGGGTGGCTGTGGCCTGTCCCAGCTGAGGTTCTGGGCTGTGCAGTGGCACCTGGTGCTCTGCAGGGCTGCAGTGAGGTCGCGTGAGCGTTCACAGGGTCATGTCATACTCCGGTGCCCTGGGCACTGCCATCAGCAATGGTGCTGGAGCAGCCATGGTGTGGCTGCTTGGGAGGATGTGCTCTGGCATCTGGTTCCCTTGCTGGCCACACACCTGGGAGTTAAGCACGTGTGTCGCATGTCCTACTTGCCTTGGTGGTGTCCCAGCAAGGGTGGGCCGAGCCTTCCTGCCCTGGCCCCACAACATCGGTGGAATGGGGAGAGGAGTGCTGTTGGTGGGCTCCCAGGCAAGTGGGACCGTTTGGGCAGTTGCCAGAGCAGATGTATGGAACAGCACAGGGGGTTGGGGAGCCCAGAAATGTGCCTGCACCCCGCTCTTGTGAGCAGCTCCCTGGTGCCAGGCCTCGTCTGGGGGATGCTCAGCCCCGGCCACCCCTGCTAAGGTCCCGCACTGGGGCTGAGCGGAGACCACGCATTCGGGAGCACAGGGACCCTCCCTGGGTGTGGGGCAGCCTGCAGAAAGCAGGTGTGGCATTACCGGTGATGGGACAGGGGGACAGGACCCCCGCGGGGCTGGGCATTCAATGGGCACTGGCAGCTGAAGTGTGTTCTGCTGACGGCTCTCAGGTGTTCGACTCTCTGATGTTGGTGGGGAGTTCTCTGGCGCCAGGGCTTTGTGGGGCCTCAGCTGGGGCTGTGCTGGTTGTGCCTCTGTGCCCTGTCCCCTTCTGGGCCCTGTGGAAGGAGCTGCAGGCGAGCCCTGTGGCCTGGCAGGGCCAGGAGGCGACAGCAGCATCCACAGCTTTTTAAGGCATGGAACGCATGGAGCTGGGGGCTGGGCCAAGCCCTGCCGCCTGCTCCCGGGGGGCCTCGCTGGGTTCCATGGCTCTGCTCTGGATCTGGGTGTTGTGGAGGCAGTTCTTTGCTTGGCTTGTGTGCCAGTCTTAGGGCTGGCAGGCTCTCCAGGGAACCCACATGCTACCGAGGAACTCCTGGTTGCTCCTGAGGCAGTGGCTGTCTAGGGCAGCATCATGCCTGGACGTTTCCCGGGAGTGCTGGGCTGCAGAGATCAGCACAGGAGCAGCTCTGCAGCTGCCCAGGGAGCTGAGCTCCATGCTCTAGCCCCCTCTGTCCCTTGGGCTTGCTGTGCTTCAGGGGAAGGTTCTGGAGGCTCTGACTGATGCGGGGCTGCCCGTGTGCCACGAGGCAAAGGGCCGGGATGCTGCTGTGCTCCGGGGGTTCCGGTGCTGGCAGGGCAGCCCGGGCTGTGTGCCGCTGCTGGCTGGGTGGCGGGAGGTTCCCAGGAGAGGGGAGGCTGCGCTAATGGCTGGGGAATGTGGGTGTATGCGGGCAGGGAGGGCCGGGCCCTGCCCCTGCAGCGGGGGGCCTGTTCCTGCTTGCCGCTCCAGTGGGAGCTGCGCCAGCAGCAGCCGGCCTGGCGGCCGCATTCCCAGAGAAGCAGCCGAGGATGAGCGCTTGGTTGGTGTCCTTGCCTCTCACCTGGCTCCTCCACGAGACAGGTAGGAGCTCCCTTTGGATCCATCTTTGGGAGACCCTGCTGAGGCTTCTGTGGGGAGTGGTGTGGCGGCTTGGGGTCTCTGCAGCAGTGACCAGCCAGCTCATGCAGGACCACTGCCTGTTGCAGGGATTGGTGTTTGCCACTGTGGCTCGTGCTGGAGGCAGAGGCTCAGAGATTGACCTCTCCGCGCTGCCACTGGCACTGTGGCTCCTAGTAGGAGCCCCTGGTGCTGCAGAGCTCACACCAGGTTTAGTCACGCTGAGAATACCATTCATTACCTGCCAGGTACCTGCACAGTCCCTGTACCCACCAACCCTGTGTCCTCCCGGGGACGGTGAGGTGTGAAAAGGCAGTGGTGAAGTCTGCACAAGCTGCTGCTTGTCCTCTCTTGTGCTCCATCTCCCCGTTGTCTCTCTGCTCAGAATGTTGGTCCATGGCTTCCTCTGGTGGGAGCTGTGGGTCTCTGAGCTAGGGCCGGAGGGGCACAGCCTTAGTGCTGCTGCGAGGGGCTGCTCAGGAGGTCTCTGCCCCATTCCTGTTCCTGTCTTGCAGGCTGATGGTGTTCCAAACACCTGCTTGACATCCCACAAACTTTGATGCTCTTTGTGGGCTCTGCCCACCTTGCCCTGGGAAAGCTGCTGGTGCAGCCCAGACTTGCCCTCCTGGGGGTGCAGCTGCAGCTGCGGTTATCAGCACTTGGAAAAGCTGGATGTAGGAGTCCCGGCAGAGAGCCAAGCCAGCACTCTGTCTGTTTCCAGAACCTGGAGTGGTTTGTTTACAGCACGCTGTGATACCCACCCCACACCACGATCTGCATCCAGATATACCCACAAAAGCCAGGGGGTCGCTCCTGGAGGGGTTCGGCTGTGATTGAGCAGAGAGCTGTTGGCGGATTTCAGGGTTTGTTACCCAAAAAAGACAAGGAGCCGATCCTTGTGTGATGGGCAAGGGAGGGCGACAGCCCTTGGCACTAGAGAGCAAAGTCAACGCAGAGTTCAGCCAGCTTGGACTGACCCAGGTGATCGTGGTCAGTGGTTCAGAGCATTTCTAGGTATCCGGGTGTTGGCTGGTGCCATTCCAGAGAGGCTCTCTAATAGGAATGGTCTTGGGGAGACTGGACTGTTTTGGAATTGGAGTTGTCCCTGTGCATGAAGGGACTGTGTGATGGGTACAGCATCTCTGATGACTCCGGAAGCATTCCTCGTCTGAGGGAACAGCATGGAGCTGTGTCAGGGAGGTTTAGGTTGGATATCAGGAAATAGTTCTTCCCCCAGGGGGGTGGTTGGGCACTGAACAGACTCCCTAGGGAATGGTGATGGCCCCAAGGCTGCCAGAGCTCAGGAAGCATTTGGACAGTGCTCTCAGGCACAGGGTGGGATTGTTGGGGTCTTTATGCAGGGCCAGGGATGAGACTTAATGACCCTTGTAGGTCTCTTCCAGCTCAGGATATTCCGTGATTCTGTGGTCACAGCTGTGTCCCCTCTCCCAAAGATGCCCTGCTTTTTGATGTTCTTTAAGGTACCTCCCTTTACTCTTGTGTGTGGAGTACTGATGTGCAGGGCATGTGAGGGAAGGCTTCTGAGAGAAGACAGGGGCTGTTTTCTCATGGATTGGGTGAAGTTTGCATAGTGAGTTGGGTAGGTCATGATAAGTATCACCTCATGTTGGTACTTGCCTTGGTTGAGCTGGGAGTGTCGGTGAGAGGCAGAGGTGTCACGGTGGGGTTAGAGATGCCTCGGATGCTGAGACCAGTCTGGTGTCCACACTTCGGAAAAGCTTGAGAGTTCTGGAAGGTGTCAGGGAGGGAGGTGTTGGGACAATACTCTGGAGGGCTCAGTTCTGATGAGGTCAGAGGATATGCAGTGAGTGCAGAGGTGTCTGACTGCAGTCACGGGCAGCCTTAGGGGGAGGGAACCCTGTGCCTTCAGTGTTCACCTGCCAGCACTTGTGGGGTTGCACAGCTGGAGCCGAGGTCAGGCACATTGGGAACAGGTTTTTGCTGGTGAGGGAGATCCCCAGGGAGTGCTGTGATGGGAGGTTGAGTTACCTGTCTTTCTGTGTCACTCTCTGCTGGGTTTTCCCTTCCAGCAGACCCTGTCCCACCATCACAGCAGGGTTTGGTCTGGGTCTTTGACTGTGTTTGGTTGGGGGCTGCAGAGCAGCAGGTGCTGAGGGGTTGCTGGATCTTCAGAGTCTGCACTGACCTCAGAGCACAGTGACACCAGCTGCTGCCGCCCGTGGCATGGTGACAAAGCAAGGGTGGCAGTTCCTAAGTGTGCCCTTTCCCAGAGAGGCACAGCATTGTCTCCTTTTGTTGCTGCAGAGTGTTTAAAGCTCTGCTGAGATAATCCTTGCCAAGGTCACGTCCTGCGGTGGGTTCCAGTGCTGGCTCAGTGCTGACTGGAACGCTGGCTATGCTTGTGCTGGTCCTTGACCTGGAGAAATCCCCCTCCTGCCAGCATTGCTGGGGTAGAAGCTTTATCAGCCTGGCCTGGGAGGGGTGGCTGTGCCAAGGAAGGGTAGCTGTGCCTGGGCACGTTGCCTCTGCCTCCCTTTGATCTTTGTGTGTGGTCAGGTGGTCCGTTTGTGTAGCCGCAGTGGTGGCCATAAGTGGCCTCGGTTTGTGTGGCCTGTGCTGTGTTTGCACAGCCTCTGACCTGGTTTCAAGGCCGGGTTTAGTGTCCAGGGCTGCAGTGTCCAAGGGAGTTCCACCATGGCTTGGATAATGAGCTGGTTAATTATTAGTTGCTGTGTGGGGAGACCAGATGTGTCTGGCACTGGTGCTTCTGGAGCACAGGGTAGATGAACCTGCTGCACATCATCCCATGGAGCGAGCAGCTGGGCTGAGGAGCTGAATTTGGCCGGCCAGCCCCATTTCTCCTCCCAGCCTCCCTGTGGCATGTGGGTGCTGGGAGCTGTGGGTCTGTGGCTGAACCCCCTCCAAGCTGGCTTCAGGGCACAAGGAGCTGCGGTGTCGGAGCTCTGTGATGGAGGGTGCTTATCCTGCCTCCTCGGGGCACAACACTGCTGTCCCACAGCTGGGGTCTGGTCTGCAGGCCCTGAAGGTGTCTGGGGTGACCAGCTGACCGAGGGACATCAGATACAGATGTCCTCCTTTATGTCCCTGTTTGCTCTTCTGCATGGCAGGGGCTCTGCCCACCCCACCTCCCAAATTTCCACTTTCTTCAGTAGAGTTGCCTGTGCCAGGAAACCTCCATCAACAGAAACTTCTGTGGAGTAACAGGATTGCCCTGAATCTCCTTTTCCCAGGCCAGTCTGGACTGATCTCCTCTTGTATGGTTGTGTCGTGGAGCCAAGGATGCTGTTGGGCTGTGCTGAAGCTCTTGGCATGACAGTGGTTCCCTGAGCCCACTGCTTCGGCTTTGGAGGTCAGGTACACCTGGGGAAGGTGTTGAACTGCAGCATGGACAGCCTGGTCCCCTCTGTGTGATGAAATAACAAAGAGAAGATGCAGGAAGACTGAGCAGGTGTATTTTCATGTGGAATTGCAGGTGATGCAGCCAGTCCAGCAGTGAAGCTATCCAGTAAATCGTGACTCCCTGATGCTACACGAGCCCCAGTGCTCAGTGGGACATCAGTCCCTGGAGGTGTGTCCTGCTGGAGGCAATCCCTGCTGGATGAGCTGGCACCAGGGCCCAGGTGCTGCGGGGAAGGTGCTCCGCTCACCTGCCTGCCTCAGCCCCGGTCAGGCTGCTGGTGGCTCGCTGGGTGCTTCCACATGGTGACAGCTTCACCCAGGAGACGATGGGGATCTTGTGCCTGTTCCAGTGGGGAGCAGTGCCTAGTGGCTGGGCACCCCTGCACCCCTCAGGCTCAGCCTGGTGGGTGGTGAGGGGCTGTGGGCCTGCAGGGAAATGGGGAAGGTCTGGCAGCTGCAGAGGGAATAGTGCTGTAAATCAGTCTGCTGCTGTGGGCTTGGACCTTTCCTGCTGCTCTGGTGTGTAATAGCTGCAGCGGCAGACAGGGTGTACAATGTCACCCTGATGGGAGTCATAGCCACGAGTGCAGGGACTTGCCACGTTCTGCATTTTCACAACCAAGGCTGAACACTTGTATGGGCAGAGCTGATGTCGGGGTCGTGTCACTGGTTTTCAGCAGCCAGCTGCTTGATTTGTGGTTGTTTTGGGTTGAGAAGCTGCTCGTGATCTGCCCTGTGGCAGCTCTGTAGGTGTGATCCGTGCCCGCCTGCACACGCTGCTGCAGGAGCTGATGGCAGAGCAGGGAAGCAGGTGCAAGAAGTCGGGAGAGGAGGCTCCATCCTGAGGGGTGTCTGAGACCTGGGTGACAGAGCTGTCCCTGCAAGCGTGGGTGCAGGCGGCTGCAGGACGCAGGGCCCAGGTGATGTGAGAAATGTCTTCAGGCCTGTGGATGGCTCATCTGCACAGATGTGGGTCCCCCAGCTGTCAGGGTGGTGTGCACATGTTGTGTGTGTCCCTTGAGTGGTAAGGGAAGGGTGGTTGGCATGTCCTGGGGCACAGCAGGGTTGTAAAAGGGACCAGGGGACACTTAGAGTGACAGACTCATGCAGTTGTGGCACAGACCCCAGCCTGACACGTGGAAGTGGATTGTGCTGCAAACCCTCAGCCTTCCCTGACTGGCTGATAGTCACAGAATCGCAGAACCACTGAGGTTGGAAAAGGCCTCTCAGACCATCTAGTCCAACCTAGCAGTGCCACGGCCACCCCCAACCCACGTCCCCAGGTGCCACATCCACGTGGCTTTTAAATCCCTCCAGAAATGGTGACCCCACCACTGCCCTGGGCCAGGGCTGGACAGCTGATTCAGGGAAGAAATATTCTCAATGTCAAACCTAAACCTCCCCTGGTGCAACTTGAGGCTGTTTCCTTTTGTCCTATCAAGTCTTGATGGCCTAGAGTACCTTGTCCAGGTGGTGGGTGGGAAGCTTCCCCACATGCCACAGGGTGCAGCAGAGGACACAACCTGCTCGGCAGTGTGGACATGCATGGCCCCTGCCTGCCAGGCACTGCCCTCTTCATCCTTAATCTGTGCAGGAGGAAACTGCCTCCTGCTCAGCTAATGAGGCAGGAGAGAGGCTGCGGGTGGTGTGGAAGTGCTGCTCCTGACAGGTGTTCAGGGCCATTGTGGCATGTCCCCCTGAACAAGAGGCATGTCTGTTCACCAAGCTGGTACTCAGTTGAGGAGTTGATGTGTACAGGTCTGGCCCAGGGTGGCAGGGGCACGCAGGGGTCTTCTGCTCCTGACTCTTGTGACCTTGGCTCCAGAAGGGGCCTCAGAGGGACCATGCCCCTCCAAGATCTGCATCTCAGTAACTTCCAGGCGATTCTGAAGGAAGGGAGACTCCAACTGCACTGTGTGAAGTGGTGCTCCTACCCTGGCATGGTGTTGAGTGGAGACAGTGTGGGTGCAGGCAGTGTGCTGGGCTGCGCCAGGACCCCGGGGCTGCGCTGGGACCCCGGGGCTGCGCCGGGACCCCTGGGCTGTGCCGGGACCCCTGGGCTGTGCCGGGACCCCTGGGCTGTGCCGGGACCCCGGGGCTGTGCCGGGACCCCTGGGCTGTCAGTGCCACACGTGCTGGGTGGGTCAGCAGGAGCAGTGGGTGGCTGGGCTGACGGTCAGGCCTGGCAGGTGCTGGAGTGGGCAGACAGACGTGCAGGTGTGCCTGGTGCTCGGGTAAGGTGTGCTAAGGGGTGAGGAGCGGGATGTGTCGTGTGGCTGAGTACAGTCCTGTTGGCCTTGTGTTGTCAGCATTTATTTGTGTTAAGGTTTACTCAGGGGCCTTCTCAGCAAGTCAAAAATCAAAGTGTTGCAAACTCTTGAACCTGGGTTAAAAACCGAGCAAGAATCTGTTGGGACAGTTGGTGCAGGAGGCAGCTGGCAGTTGTTGGGGCAGCTCGTCCTGGTCGTCTTTGAGCAGATCCAGAGAGAGCCCAGCTGGCCCTCTCCAGGGCTCTCCCTGGCTCTCCTCCTTCCCAAGGCAGATCACCAAGTGTGTGTGCCTTGTGCTCCACTCAGAACCCACCAAAAACCTGCTGTGTGTAGTGAAACAGCACGAGTGTGTGCTGCCTGCTCCCATCAGGGAACGCTGGGGACAGAGAAGGCCTGGATGGTGCTTATCTGTCACATTACCTGCCAAAGAGACTGAGCAGGGCAAAAGTCCCAAGTGGAGGTGACAGCTTTTTTTAGACCCAGTGATGCAGTTGGAAATACAGGTGTGCTGTTACCTTTTGGAAAGGGCTCAAAAATGTATCATTTTGCTCCTGACTGATGAATTGTTTTAATAAAAATATTACCTCTGCCTAAAAAAGGAAAGGGCAGGTGAAAGACACCGCAGAGGAATGATTCCTCAGGAAGGCTATAAATAACCTGGTGTTCCTGCAGCAGACTTGGGGATTATTTGTCTGTAACTCCTGGAGAAGGAGTGTTCCTAAGTCAGCCGTGGAAGGTAAACTTCAGGTAGGACCACCATGTTCACACCTTCCTTGAACATGATGGATGAATGTTGTGGCCTGTGGGTGCTGGTGGCTGCACAAAACAGGGACAAGGGCACAGTGCCAGGTCATGGTTTGTTGCCTTGTGCTCTCTGAGCAGCTTAGCCAGCCCTCCGGCAGTGGGAGCAGGAGTGGGCTCTTCCCCGTGGCTGCCCAGGGAGGTGAGAGAGGTGAGATGAAGCTTTAGCCTGGAGATGGAGGAAGAGCTGGTGCTGTTGTGTGTCCAACCTCCCCTAAGGAGTTAGGAGGGCTGGAGCAGGAGTTGGGGTGAGGGCAGGTGTTGGTGGGCTCTGGCAGGGCTGTGGAGCCCAGGGCTGACCCCAGCACCAGATAGATGCTCCAAGGGCTGGAGCCCCTCTGCTCTGGAGCCAGGCTGGGAGAGCTGGGAATGTTCCCCTGGGGAGGAGAAGGCTCCCAGGGGTCCTCAGAGGGGCACGGCCTAAAGGGGCTCCAGGAGAGCTGGAGAGGGACTGGGGACAAGGGATGGAGGGACAGGACACAGGGAATGGCTTCCACTGCCAGAGGGCAGGGATGGATGGGATATTGGGAAGGGATTGTTCTCTGTGAGGGTGGTTTGGGGACTGCTGGATCAGGCACTGGGAGTTGTGGTTGTGGGGTTGGGGCTGCTGGGGCAGGTCTGGAGCCACCCTCTCTGTGGCCTTGGGTGACACTGGAGCAGTGGCAGTGCCCAGGTCACCGTGTTTGATTCCTGCCTGCTTTTAGGTCTGGTGGATTTGCTGCTTCCCTTCTGAGCCCATCTGAGGCTGCCATTCCTGTGATAGTCTGTGGCCACAGATTTGGCAGGTTTATTACAGGCTCCTGAAGGTGCAGCGCTCCCACAGCTCTCCCAAAACCCTTTCTGTTCGTATGTGATGAACATGCAGGAGGTGCTGCTCCTGTGGGTCCTGCCCTGGAGCTGGTGTTGGATGGAAGGTCTGACCTTGCCAAGGCGAATGCAGGACTAAGGTTTGTCAGGAGGGGCTGCTGGCTGCTTCTGGTACTCAAGGTGTCCTCCAGGCTCCTGCTCCTCCTCCAGATGCTCTGTGTAGGGTGGGAGTGTTTCCTCGAGCCATGCTGGATTGCCACAGCCTCTGTAAGCCTATTGCAGCGTGCTGCCAGTTCCATAATATGCAATAATTAATTGTGTTTGTGTTCAGTCAGGAACGTGGCTGCATCCACAGCCTGCAGCATGCTGAGGGCAGGGCTCGGGGTGGTGGCACGTGCCCTCAGCTCTGGGGTCTTGTGCAGCTGCTGCTCCCCAGAAGGGTGTCTGGTCCCTAGTGCTTCCCTTGTCCTCTGTGCCTCAGGGCAGGGGATGCTGCAGGGGTTTTTGCGCTCCTGCAGGGCTGAAGGCAGAGCTCCAGGCAGCGGTGCCCAGCCTCTGTGCTGCCATTCTGCTCCTGCCCGTGGCTCGGCTGCTCCTCCCCATCTGGGGCTCCGTGTTGGGTCCTCCTGCAGCTCTGTGTCTCTGGAGTAGAAGGGTGGGAAGAACCAAGTACCTGCCTGGAGGGAGCAGGGAGAGTGTAGCAGGATCTTTGGTGGGATCTCGAGGGTAACCTGATGATTTCTTCCCTCTGTCTGCAGATTCATTTGTGAACAGCCAGGAATGGACCCTGAGTCGCTCGGTGCCTGAGCTGAAGGTGGTGAGTACTTGTGGCTTGTGCCTGGAATACCCCTGGTTCCCCGAATCCTCAAGAACATCCTGCACTTTCGTGTGGCCAGGTGGAAACACACAGAGGTTTCAGCCTCAGAAGGGAGCGGGGAACTGGGGCTGCCACCGTGCCAGGGAAGGACTGGGCTCACGCTCTGGGGGGTGAGCCAGAGGTTGTTGATCCAGGAGAGCACTTGGATGTGAAGGTGGAAAGGCACCATTTGAGCTGCTCAGAGCTGTGGTGCCTGTCTGGGTGCTGCTGCTCAAGCTGGTGCAGCAGAAGCAGGCGCAGATCCCAGGTTCAGGTACGGGTCACCCCCAGAGCAGCCGTCCTGGCAGGGGAGATGTCACTGCTCCTTCAGAGCCTCGCTGATCTCAGCTCTGCACTGGCACTCCTCCTGCCTCTGCCGAGGTGTGCCTGCGCTGCAGGGGTGCTGCAGGATGGCACTCAGCTCTGTTCTGCCAAACTGGGGGGATGAGGCTCCCCAGGTTTGGCGGTGCAGGGCGGGTTTCCTCAGGTCACGACATTACCAGGCTTCACCAGCTCCCTGTGGGGTGTGGTCTCTGTGGTAAGGGGGCTGCCCCTGACCCTCCTGCCCCTGCCACAGCCCCTCCCGTGGGGCAGGGTCAGTGTTGCAGGCTCTGGGGTGGCCAGGAGGTGGTGTTGGGGTCGGCAGGGTGCTGCAGGTGCTTCAGTGGTGAGTTCCTCCCTCTGCTCTTGTGCTCTCTGTGCCAGCCCTCAGCTCCCCTTACAGGCTCCTGGTGTGTGCTCTTCAGTTTTTTCTCCCTTCAGCTTTTGCAAGATTAACTTTTTTCAGTATTAGTCCAAGAAACAAAAGAACAAAATTCTTCTTGCAAAACATTCCAGCACCATCCTGCCACAGTGTTTCTTACCTGCAGTTAAGTGAGAATGAAACCAAACTTCGAATATTCATTTGTTAGTTTACCTGTGAAATGCATTTAAAAAACATTCTCACTGCTGTTTGGGTGTTGCTGCCTGATGTTGGGGTTCTGCAAGGCTGTAAAGTCATGCTGCCAGCTAAATCATCCTAAAGCTTTTAGTTCTTCCTCAAGTGGCACAGCCCTTTCCCCAGGTTTTGCATGACCTCTGGGGATCTCTGTTGCTCCGGGATTTGATCCAGCCAAAGCAGCTCTTTTAAAAGCCTGGAGGCCTTTTGGAGTCCTGGTTTAGAGTGACAGAATCATTTGGGTTGGAAAAGCCTTTGGAGATCTTTGAGTCCAGCTGCTTCCCCAGCAGTGCCAAGGCCATCACTGACTGTGTCCCCAGGTGCAATATCCACATGGCTTTTAAATTCCTGCAGGGATGAGGACTCCACCCCTGCCGTGGACAGCCTGTGCCAGGGCTGGGCAGCCCTTTCCAGGAGGAATTTCCCCAATGTCCACCCTGAGCTCCCCTGGCCCAGCCTGAGGCCGTTCCCTCTCCTCCTGTCCCTGTTCCCTGGGAGCAGAGCCCGACCCCCCCGGCTGTCCCCTCCTGGCAGGGAGTTGTGCAGAGCCACAAGGTCCCCCCTGAGCCTCCTTTGCTCAAGGCTGAGCCCCTTTCCCAGCTCCCTCAGGAATTCTCCAGCCCCATCCCAGCTCCCTCAGCCCCTCCTGAGGCTCCATTCCCTTTCCAGCTCCATTCCCTGGACACACTTCAGGCCCTTCAGGTCTTTCTTGTTGTGAGGGGCCCAACACTGACCCCAGCAAGAAATGTTGCCAAGCTTCACTTCTTCCCATTTTCTCCACAGAGCAACTCTGTGTCCTCTGTCTCTCCTGCAGGAGTTGAGGGTCTCGCTGCTCTCCCTGCTTGTGTTCCCAAGTATTCAGGATACTTTCTCCAAGGTCTTTGAATAATTTGATGTATTTAAGATACATTCAGCAGTTTTCCCTCCCTCAGTTTCCCCTGAAAAGCTCCCTCCCAGTGCTGGAGGCCAGGAGGAAGCTGTGACTGAGCAGTTCTTGCAGAGGGGCACTGATGGTGCCTCCTGGCAGGACTTGTCCCCTGCATCTGGCAGTAGGCAGTGCCAGGGCAGTGCCAGCACAGTGCCCACTGTGTTCCTGCATTCTCTCAAGAACTGTGGAACAGAGGCTGCCACAGTGCTTACACACCTCGTTTGGCTCCAGTTTGCTGCCTCTCAGAGGCTGTGTTCCTCAGGATTGACAGCTCTGTGGCTGGTTGGAAGCTCCAGGTGAGCTCAAGAACACAGGAGAGCAGCAAGATTTTGGTGAGATGCAGGTCAGGGTTTGGACGATATGCAGACAAGGTGTAAGTGCAGCATCTGTCCACGTTTTGGAGGTAAATGCCATTGGAGTGTTTATCTTTGGTGTGGTATGGCACCCTTGCTGCTGGGCAGCCTCGGGAGCTGCTCCATTGCCAGAGGAGCCATGGCCAGCCTGGCATGAGCCCTGAGCTGCCTGCCCAGAGCTGGGCTCTCCAGAGCTCCTTCTGTGAGCCCTGCTTTAGTACTCCCACCTGGAGTGCTGCATGCATGTCAGGGGCCCCCAGCAAAACACAGACATGGCTCTGGAGTGAGTCCAGAGGAGGCCATGGAGATGCTCTGAGGGCTGAAACGCTCTGGAGCCAGGCTGGGAGAGCTGGGGGTGTTCAGCCTGGAGAAAAGGTTCTGGAGACATTAGAGCCCCTTCTAGTGCCTGAAGGGGCTCCAGGAAAGTGGGAGAGGGACTTGGGACAAGGGCCTGGAGTGACAGGACAAAGGGGAATGGCTTCCCACGGACAGAGGGCAGGGTTAGATGGAATATTGGGAAAGAATTCTTCTCTGTGAGAGTGGTGAGGCCCTGGCACTGATTGCCTGTAGAAGCTTCCCCTGGATCCCTGGAAGTGTCCAAGGCCAGGCTGGATGAGGCTTGGAGCAACCTCGGAGAGTGGAAAGTGTCGCTGTCCATGACAGGGAGTGGAACTGGATGAGCTTGAAAGTCCTTTCCAAGCCAAACCATTCTGGGATTCCATGATTCTGTGACTCTGCTGGTCAGACCGCAGTGGCAGGGAGGGCTCAGGATGGGCTTCTCCCATTGTCCATAACGTGGGCACAGTGTGGTGCAGCCCCTGCTCAGGGGGTTCCAGAGGTGCAGGTGCAGCACCAGGCAGGGTTGCAGCCCAGCCCGTGCTCTCTGTGTTGTCACCTGCGCTGTTGGGATCTGTGGTGTGACAGATGTGGCAGTGGTGAGAGTGGCCCAGGCATGCCCCTGGGAGCCCAGTGCTCCCTGCTCCTGCCATGTGCTGGCTCCATTGGCACAAGGGAGCTGACAGACGGGGTGTCCTGGGCTCTGCCAGCACGGTCTGTGCCACAGAGTGTGGCAGCCACGGGGCTAGTGCCTCTCTGCTTCTCACGGGGAGCAGTGCATGGCCCAGGGCAGGAGCCTTGGCGGGACCCAGAGCAGCAGGAGCATTTCAGTGCCTGGCTGAGAGCTGGAGAACCTGCCTGGTGGTGACTCACCTGCCAAGCTCATCCCTGTACCTGGAAAAGTTTGGCTGTAAACTTCCATGGTGGCAGAGGCAGCTTTAGTGTTCGTAGCCACTCCTCACCCCACGTCTTCTGGCACTGGTGTGGCCATGTGAGTGCAGCTGTACAGAATTGCAGAACTATTAAGGCTGGAAAAGCCCTCTAAGATCATCAAGTCCAACCATCAACCAGCACCACCACCATGTTCACCACTAAACTATATCCTCAAGTGCCACTTCCACATTTTTTGAACACTTCCAGGAATAGTGACTTGGTTCATCTTCAGCTGAAGGTGACCCCTTCCTTTTTTGTGGAAAAGGGATACCTGATATCCAACCTAAACCTTCCCTGATGCAATTTGAGGATGTTACCTCTTGTCCTGTCATTAGTTGCATGGGAGCAGAGCCCAATCCCCACCTGGCTGCACCCTCCTGTCAGGGAGTTGTGGAATGAGAAGGTTCCCCCTGAGCCTGCTTTTCTCCAGGCTGAGCCCCTCCTGCTCCCTCAGCCAATTCTCATCAGACTTGTGCTCCAGATCCTTCAGCACAGACCTGGTCCCACAATTAAGCAGCATTAAATGGTCAGGAGGACACTGACAACGAGCTGAGCTGGGCTCTCTGACTGACCCATCCTGGGACACCCACCTGCAGTTCATAGCCAGTCTGAGGGTGCTGCAGTCAGATGTGCTTCCACCCAGTTCCACTGGGTGCTCAGTAGGTTTATCCTGTGGTTTGGGTGAACACTGGTGCCGGGTGTTTCCGTGTGGGCAGCACCATCGGCTCCGCTGTGCGATGCACGTAGTGCTGCCCTGGTGCTGCTGCCGCAGGCATGAGCACGTGCTGGGCCTGAACCCAACGTGGACCTGTCTCTGCTCCCCTTCTACTGGCAGCTGCTGTCCAGAGCTGCTGGACAGGAGATGTGCAGGCTGGGAGAAGAGGTTTTTCTCCTTCAGAATTGACTAGGGACAGCAAGTGTTCTCTGAGGAGCAGAAGGGCTGTGGCAAGAGCTGATGTGGCTCTGACAGGGCTGTGCCTGTTCAGGTGAGGATGAGAGTACTCACTGCCCTCTGTCCAGGTGGCTGTGCCCCAGTCCCAGCTGTTCTCTGCCTGACAGAGCCCAGTCAGTCCCCAGGCCTCCCACCAAATCCTGGGCTGGGTCACACCATCCCTGTGTCCTCTCAGGGACACCTCTACCTCTCATCAGTATGTGCCCCAGCACTGGTGGTGTCACCCCACAGGGGTGGCATCATGTACAGGGACACAGGCTGGGCACACAAGTGACACATGTGTCTGTTCCAGGGCATCGTGGGGAACCTGTCCAGTGGCAAGTCAGCCCTGGTGCACCGCTACCTGACCGGCACCTACGTGCAGGAGGAGTCTCCAGAGGGTAAGGTCTGGTTCCCGGGGTGCCTGGGGATGGGCTGGGATCACTCCTCTCCATGGTGCAGAAGGTGATCCCAGTCCCTGCACCTCCTCCACCGCTGCCATGGGGCTCTGCAGCTCCCCTGGCCCTCGTTTGGGGTGTCCCCTGCTTGCACCTCCCTTACTGACGGGCAGCTTTGCTCCCCCAAGGTGGCCGGTTTAAGAAGGAGATCGTGGTGGATGGTCAGAGCTACTTGCTGCTAATTCGAGATGAAGGGGGCCCCCCTGAACTCCAGGTAGGAGACCTGTCCTCCCTGTGGTCCCTTCCCACCCATCCTGGTGGTGGGACTGGGGGGAGGTGGTGCTGGCTGAGCCCGGTGTGTGGCTGCCCTTGCTGGCTGCTCCGGGCCGGGTCTCCGGCTGCTTGTCCGCGCTATAATCCTGCCACGTCTCTTCAGTTTGCTGCTTGGGTCGATGCAGTGGTGTTTGTCTTCAGCCTGGAGGATGAGATCAGCTTCCAGACCGTCTACAACTACTACCTGCGGCTGTGCAGCTACCGGAACACGGCGGAGGTGCCGATGGTGCTAGTGGGCACACAGGGTGAGAAGGGCGCCGGGGCTTCCCCCACACCCCGCCTCGGGAGCGCGGCTGCCGTGTCCCGCTGGCCCGAGAGCACAGCGGCCATCCTGGTCTGTCAGCCTTACGTGGGGCTGAGGGACGATGCTGAGGCCCCAGCCCAGGGCCCTGAGGAGGGGATTCCTGCTCACACCATCTCAGCTTCCCCACAGAGAGCTGCCTCATTCCATGGAGCCACTTCCCTCTTGGAAATGGCATGGTACCCTGGTGCTGCCTCCCACAGCTCTGCCAGCACAGGCAGGAGGGAGCCTGGGGTGAAGAGTTTTCTGTGTGACAGTAGAGAGCAGGAGCAGGACATGGATGTAGGGAAAAACTGTCCCCTGAGCACTGTGTGACCTGCTCCTGGCCAGGAGGAAGCTCTGAGGCCAGGAAGACAGGCAGGAGCAGTGGGAGGGAGTCACAGGGGTTCTGCTCCAGACCCTCATATTAAAAGCAGAACAAAGTTGTTAAACTTTGGATATTTAGAGATCGTGGAATGAATTTTAGGACTGAGTGATCTTGGCTCAGGAATGGGGTGGTAGCACTGTGGAGGCGCAGGAGTGGGACAGGTAACAGGGTAGTGGCCGTTGTTGTCCCAGACACAGAACCAGGTGAGGTCCTAGCCTTGGTACAGGCACACAACCATCTGGAGAGCTGGAGGAGGGGTTCCTCACAGTGCAGGTCCCAGTTCCCCTACCCCACCTGAGAAGGTTTGTTCACAGCCCCTCCTTGGCCCTGGCTTGTCTTTAAGGAGTTGGATTCCTCTTTGAAAGGAAGTTTTTCCGAAACAGGCAAGCACTTGGTGGCTATCTGGGATACAAATTGGGCCTGTATTTTAGAGCTGTCCAGGAATTCCTTGGCTGTGGAGACATCCCAGCAGAGTTGACTTTCTCGTTAAACCAGGAGGATTTCTCCCTTGGATTCTTTAATGTGTAGGGCTTGGCCATGAGCCCTAAAATGGTGGAGACTGACAAATATATTTAATTTGGCAGCTGGGGCTGCCTGGCCTCGGTCCCCACACCTCCCAGAGGTGTTCTGCCTCTGTCTGCTGAAATGTCGGTGGCTGGGTGGTTTGGGAAATTGAGTCAGGTTCATTTACAGAGATTCATCCATTTTTCTACAAACATGGGACTTTGTGATCACAGGCGTTTATGGGACAGTGCTATGGAGGTGGTTCCTCTGTGTGAAGAGAGGGAGGGAGGCCAGAAGTGTCACAGGACCCGTGGGTAGGTGGGACAGGGTCCTTGCCTTTCAGCCTGCTGTCCCTTTGGTTTGCAGATGCAATCAGTGCCACCAACCCCCGTGTCATCGACGACTCCCGGGCACGGAAGCTCTCCAATGATCTGAAGCGCTGCACCTACTACGAGACCTGTGCCACCTACGGCCTGAACGTGGAGAGGGTCTTCCAGGACGGTAACTGCAGCCGGGTCGGGGTGGCCGGGCAGCACCGGGCAGCAGTGGGGGCTCACATAGCACTTTGTGCTGCCCTTGCAGTAGGAAAGCAGCACCTAAACAGCTGGATGGGACAGCTGTTCCTCATGGGGACAGTGTGAGAGAGCATTCCTGCTTAGGCTTGGAGAGGGGTCTGCAACACAGTGATGCTGAGGGGCACAGGGAACCTGCACCATCTCCTGGGAGTTTGCAGTCTGCTTAAATAAACTGTGACCTTACCCTAAAGGCGATTGTGTGTTCCCTCTAGTGACAGGACAAGGGAGAATGGCCTGAAGCTGATGGGATGAGGTGTTTCTGGAGTGGGTAAGAGATTCTTCCTAGTGAGCACTGGTGGGTCATGATGCAACTGATTTGGCATCTGGTGGATCCTGGTGCAGCTGGTTTGGGATCTTGTGGAGTTCTGGCAGTCACAGACTCTGTGAGGACCGTGCCTCACATGGCAATCCAGTTTCCATCAGACCTTGTCTTTATATGGCTTCTTCCACACAAGTTGCTACCCCGGATCCCAGCAGGGCTGGGCAGGATGTCTGCTTCCCTCAGCAGGAGCACCAAGTGCTGCTTTCAGTGCTGAGGTCACCTGCTTGCCTGTGCTGGGTGGAGTGTGTGCTGCACCTCTGTTTATAGAGAGCCCTTCCCTGCCATAGTCCTGGGTCACAATCAGTGGCCACTGACCTTTTTGGGGAGCAGGTCAATGTGCTGGCACGAGAGCTTGAAGGAGTGACCACCCTGCCCCTCGGTGTTCACAGGCAGCTCTTCCCACACGTGCACGTGGTGCAGAGTGTGGGGGATGCTCCAAGACAGAAAAACTGGTATCTCCATCTTCACCAACTGCACAGGGGTTCTCCAAGAGCTGGGTGGCCCTGGCTCTTGTGTCACCACAGCTCAGGCAGGAGCAGCAGAGACCCTGTTCCTCAGAGCGGGTCTTGGTGTCTGGTCTGTAGCCTGGAGCTGTGTGTGGTTGAGCTGTGCTGTGTCTGGGCTGAGCACGTTGCAGTGTGTACCTGGTGGTGTTGGGGCTTTTGTGGCCGAGGCTGTGTCTGGGCAGTTAGGCTGCCGAAGGTCACCGTGAGAAGGACACGTGGCAGGAGAATGGGGGTTGCTTCCTCCTTGCTGGTTTCTCATGTTCTGGCAGAATTCCTTCTGGAGGTGCTGTTCACTTTGTGGGAATTGTGCTCCTCCATCCTTCCCAGTCCACAGATGTCACAGTGACTTCTGCAGTGAGAGGATGGGATTGTGGTATCGCCAGGTATTGCCAGGAGGTGGCCCTGGCACTAGCAGGGACAGTGCCCTAGGCAGGGTTGTGTCCTGCAGTGTCCTGTCAGCTTCAGCACTCTCTGAGGTAGGCCTGCCCTGAGGGGTGGTTGGCGTGGTCCCCTCATGGCAGAGCCCCACTGAGGTGGGGGCTGGTATGGAATGTGCCTTCTGCTCTCTTTGCTCCAAAGAGGTCTGGTTAAAGAACTTTATTCTCAGGATTGCCCTCACAATTCCTGTTTGCAGAAATCTGGGGTTCAGATTCAGCAGATGCCAAGACAGTTTGCAAGGAGCCATCAGTATGGGGGGCCTCAGTTCTTGGGCTTCATTTTAAGGGTGTTTCTGTACCAAGAAAGGGTCAGGGAGCCCCTAGCCATGGTCACCATGGTCACCTCGGCAATGTTCCTGAGGAGGAGGAGGGCTGACCCAGCCCTGGTCCTACAGGGTGCAGGAGGGACAGCAGCTGTGCTGTCCCATGCTGTGGGTGACTTCTTGAGCTCACCTCTGCTGCAGGTCCCAGGTGCATGGTCCTCCCTTTCCTCTGACCTGAACACTGGAGAGGGCAGGAGAGGACAGCCAGCAGCTCCGTGGCCCAGGACCTGTGGCTGAGGTGCTGGTGGCATTGCTGCTCTCCATCGTCCCCCTCAAACGCGGGGCTGCAGGCCCAGGCTCCAGCATGAACTCCCAGGGAGGCTCTGGATCCCCTGCCTAGGGGACATCTCCCTTCCCAGTCCTGGCTGGGCACCATGTAAGCTCCAGACCCCCAGGGGCCAGGAAATACCCAGAAAAAACCCTCAGCCACTGCTGTTGTGGGAAGGGAGCCTGGCAGAGGTTCTGCCCATCAGTTACCCCATACCACTGCTGCTAATGAGGAATTAACCATGAGGCCAGTGACTCCACACTGGAGGGATAACATCTCCCCAGTCCTGAAAGGAGGCACCTTGAGGTGACCTTCACCTTCCTGTGTGCCAGGCCCAGGCTCTCCTATTTCCTGAACATCAGTCAGACTTCCCTGGGGTAATTGCTGCTGTCCCTTACACCAGTCTTTGTTCTGGTTTCTCTGGTTGCCTCACACAGCTGTGCTGTACGACCAGTGAGTGTGCCCTGCCCGCAGAGCCTGAGCAGCCCCACGGCCCAGTGTCACTGTGAGCACCAGCACCTGAGCATCACTCCGTGTTTCAAAGCAAACCCAGCACTCCAAGTCTGGACAGAGGAAGAGCATGCAAAGGTCCCTAGTGACCCACCAAGGATTCTACAGGGAACCCCTCAGGGTGTCCCCTTACAGACCCACAAGGCCCAGGCTGATGGAGGTGGCATTTGCCCAGGCAGTTCAGTCCAGTACCTGGCTCCTGGAGTTGCTGTGAGGGGTGACTGAGAAGTGATGGACTGCCCAGGGATTCTTCTGCAGCAGGCCCAGGCTTGTGGTGTCTCCATGGTGTCCGTGGGAAGTTGCTGTTCTGTGTGATGCCTGAGGGGGCAGGTGGCCTCTGGGGACTCAGCCTTAGCACTGCAGGCAGCACATCAGTCAGGGGAAGAGCCTGGCTCTCCCTGAAGCCCTCCATAAATCTGTGGGAGGAGGAAGCTGCTTTCTGAACTCTGAACTCTGCCTTTCTCCCTTTTCCAGTGGCTCAGAAGGTGGTGGCTCTCCGGAAGAAGCACCAGCTATCCATCGGCCCCTGCAAGTCCCTGCCCAACTCACCCAGCCACTCGTCTGTTTCCGCAGCCTCCATTCCTTCTGTCCACATCAACCAGGTGGGGAATGGCAACGGGGAAAGCCAAGGAATTCTTGTGCTCTCCACACTCTGAGCTCAGTACCCAACAGTTCAGCCTCAGGCTTGTACTGCTGCTCTGGGCTGGCTCTTTGGAGGAGCAGAGTGGTCACCCCAGTGCTCCTTCCATAGCCCAGAGCAGCTGTGGCTGTCCCATCCCTGGGAGTGTCCCAGGCCAGGCTGGAGCAATGGGGCTTGGAGCAACCAGGTCTAGTGGAAGGTGTCCCTGCCCATGGCAGGGGATGGAATGACATGTACTTGAAGGTCCTTTCCAACCCAAAGCGCTCCATGATTTTATGATTGTGTGACAGTTTGATGCCTGCCCTGAGGTCAAGTTTCATGTCTAAACCTTTGGGTCTGGCTCATGGTTCCCAGACAGTGTCGTGCTTTGGCAGGCACACAGCAGAGCCCTGAGTGGTATGTGGGGAGCTCTTGGGCAGCACGGGGGGTGTGTGAGAAGGGTGGTGCTCTGGCTGCCCCAGCTGGGAGGGCACAGCTGCTCAGGTCCTGCTTCCCCTGCACTCGGGAGGCTGATGGTCTGCGTGCACATTCATCTGAGGGCTCCTGAGGGGATGTACCTGTGGAGGGGTGGGTTCAGTGGGGAGCTGAAGGAGCAGAACAGGGAAGGAGGTTCCCTCCCCTCTGCCAGAGGAAGGGCTCTGTGCTGTTGGTAAGGGTTGCTTAGGGGATGGTGATGCTGTAGGTGTTTGTTCCGTGATCCTGGAGCAGAGCTGAGGCAGGACAGGCTCCATGGTGAAGGGTTGTGGGAGGAGATCCTTCAGGCAGCCACCTCACTGCATTCAAGCTTTGCTGCATTCCCAGTGGCCACAGAAATGCTGGCCAGGCGACTGGTGAGGAAGAAAGGAGAGATCCTGGGCTCCATTGCTCCCCAGGGAACTCAAGGCAACAGATTCCATCTCTGGAGCAACTGGCATATGAAATCACAGGATCTGTGACAGGGACTGCAGGAAATCTGCCTATGGCTGAGGGACAGCTGGTGGGTTTTCCATGAGGGGATTGTCTTTGAAACTCCTGGTGTGTCAGAACCTCCTAGCCCTGGGAGGACTCCTGGGCCCCCACCACAGGAGCCTGTCCCTGCATAGACCTGAGCCATGTCTGCAGCCACCAGCTACCTGATTGTAGAGGCTTCTAAAGCTGGATTGCAAGTAGGTGAGTGCAGGTTTTTGCAGAGACCTGTGCCAGCTTCCTGGTGCTCCAGGTCACCCGGACACCACCAGGTTCAGGTAAAGTCTGTGTGCAGGTGGATGGGCTGCTGGGGAAGGCTGCAAAGCCAGGTTGTGTCAGAGCGTGCTTGTGTCCAGAAAGCTGGGGGCAAGTTCAGTGGGAGACATCCAAGATGGAGAGCAAAGTCCCAGGGAAATACAGATTTGAGTGTCTCTGACATTCGAGGGTTTTATTAGCAAATTGTGTACAATTTGAGCCTGGTTGGGAAGGAGAGGCCACCTGTACTGGAAGGGAAGCAAGAGGCTAATGGCCAAGGTCAGCATTTCTCAGGGAAGCTGGACACTTGTTTAGAAAACACTTGTTTAGTGTTTTCTTCCATGTCCAAAGTGTGAGAAGAGTCCCAATGAATACGTGTCATTGGCACTGGCTGTGCCAGGCAGGCAGTGTGTTTACTGTGAAGCTGAGAAATGTTCCCTGTGCAAGTGATGGGGCTGCCGGACCCCCAGGTTCCCCAGTCTGAATCCAGTCACTCATGTGACTGTGCATGGAACCTGAAGGAGAGGCAAAAATGTCTGGGAGGGAAGAGACCCCGACACAGGAGGAAAGTAAGCACTTGATTGATTTAGCTGAGGAATGAGTGCAGAGATAGGCCAAACCTGACTTAAAATACACAGGTGTGACGTGAAAGAGCTCCTTAAGGAAAGGCAGCACTGAACAAAATGGGTGGATTTAGGACTGGCTGCGGGGAAGCAAATTTTGGAAGAATTTTCAAACTGCATGTGATGAGCTTTGTGCTTTGTGAGGTGTTTGCTCAGAGCCGTCCCTGCTTTCCTCTCCTTTCCTTCCCACAGAGCACCTCTCAGCACGGCTTGCAGACGACGTCTGTGTAGAGGGGAATTCTGGCTGCCTGCTCGGGGACAGACCTTTGCTCTCTGTACCTTGCTGTGCTCCTGGCTTGGCTGGAGGGACGTAGGGAGCTGTGGTGGGAAGCAGAGCTGTGAAGGGAAGTAATGCAGCATGCAGCTGACAGGGATTGCAGCCTGATGGCCTGTGCCCCCTCCCCGGACCTGCTCTGTGCCTGTCCAGTGCTGTGCCCCTCCTGGGCCCCACAGGGGTGATCAAAGTCAATTCCTGTTCCTGGGGTCTTGTGTGGTCCCACCAGTACCTATGAACCCATCTTTGCCCTGGTGTTTGCATGTCTCTCCCCCATTACGAAAGACACTGCTAAAAATAGTGGAGCAATGGTGAGTGATCCTAAAATGCCCCGAAGTATTTGCCTGTTCTTGCGTGGGCTCAGAAG
>VXAX01006793.1:150904-195559 GCA_013399835.1 Leptocoma aspasia
GGGCTAGAACAAACCAGAGTGTCAGCCAAGGGGATGTGCAGCATCCAGTTCTTGCCATGGGATGGGAAATCCAAGCTTCTTCCTGGCTGTGCCACCATGTGTCATGGGGATGGCAAAATTCTGGATGCAGTAAAGGGGTCCCTGAGGGCAAGCTGAGCCTTGCAGAAAGAGAGTCTTCCATGTCCATCAGGGTGTTCAGTGCCCCAGAGCATTTTTGTACTCTTTTTGTGTTCCCAGTGGCTGTTTCTTGGCATGAGTCAGGACAGTTCCTGGCTTGTCTTCTCTTCCATCGCTGTTACATTCTCTCCCTGTCCCTCTTGGGGTGGGTGTCAGGACCTGAGAGATCAGCAGCCCTAATTTATATCTCATCCAATGCACATCTGGCCAGGGTGTGTCCGTGCCCCATTGGATGGAGGTCAGGGCCTGGCTCTGGCAGTGCTGATTTTACCAGCCAAAGCTTCCTGGTGGAGCTCTTCACCTGTTTTGGGGAGTTCATCACTCAGCCTATTTCTGGATCTGGATCATGGCACCTCCAGCCCAACTTGAAAGTTTCCTCAACAGGAGTCAGGCATAAACTCTGGGTTTGCAGTCACAGGTTGGTGAAACACGTGCTGGTGAGCTGGTCCTGGCCCTGGAATTGCTTTCTTGATGGAAGCAAATCTGCCTTGACCACCAGCCTGGACTCATGCCAGCTATGGGGCAGTGGTGGGTTCCTGCCCTGAGGTGCCACCTCTGCCTCTGCCCCGGAGCAGTTGGTGGTTTCAGGGACAAGCAGGATGCCTGGAAATGGAGGCAGGAGTCCTGGGGGCCTGATCCCTGGATTCAGCAGGGCTTTCCTTGTTGCATCTATATTTCTACTTTTCTTTGAGTGTGTTCAGTGAAAGTAAAAGAACAAGTTGTGTGAAGAGCCTGGTGCAGTTTCCCATCACTTCCCCAAAGCCTTGGAGAGAATTCTGCTGCTGGGAAGGTGCGTGGCAGAGCCCAGGCTCACAGGCCGTGCTGCACAGAGCCAGGGAAGCAGCTCCCATTTTGCAGCCAGTGGAGCCATTCACACAATCACCTTCTGTTAATTCTATCTGCAACATCAATTAAATTGTTTGTAGAAACTAATTGAATGTGGCTTAATCACACATCTTAATAGCTTTCCACGCTTTGAACTCGTTGTTAATTCCAGTAATAAAATGAAATGAGAGAACTGGCTGGGTAATTAGCGAGGAGGCTTGGGAAGAAATTGCTGTTTTATGGTAGGTAATAAAAGCCGAGCGCCAGTGACCGCTCGCTCCGGCAGGCAGCCGGCGACCGCGGCAGTTGTGCTGAGTGAGGGAAAATCCTCCAGCCCCTCTGAGGGTCCCTGCCCAGGGCTGTCACCAGGCCTGCACGCGGCTGGGGGCACTCTGTGCTGTGTGGCAAGGCTGGGGGTGTCAGTCACCCGGGGCTCTGCGTGGGGAGTGCCAGGTGTGGGGCCGGGCTGCCCGGGCCTTGGCAGCCGGGGAGGGTGTGCTGCCCCACGGGCTCTGGGGGCAGGATGCCTCGGGGGCGTCAGTGGGAAGAGAGAAGTTCAGACCAAGGTGTGAAGGTGCTGTTGGCAGACTATGACCCTTGCAAATAGCTACCTGAGAGCACAGAGATGGCCTGTGCAGCCCCTGCCACCTGCTTTTGGGTCCAGGATGGGAGGATTGCTGCTCTTAAACTGAGCTTGTTCGTGCTTTTATCTTCTTGGATGTGGAAGCGGACAGGGACCATCTCTGAGTTAATCTTTTTGGTGACCTCCTTGTGAACAGGAGTAAACCCAAGCCCCCTGCAGCAGCCACAAGCTCTCCCTGGACAGCTGTGGCTCCTCTCCTCTGATGGCAGCACAGGAGCCCAGGGATGGTGTCCCCGGCTCCCTGCTCCTCCCAGAGCCTTGAGCTCAGTGTTGGTCCCTGCTCCCTCGGGATCTGACCAACAGTTCCCCTCTGTAAGATTGGCTGGATCTTCCCCTTCTGAGGGCACAAGCCCAAGGAGGAGCTGGCCTCATCAGAGAGGGCTGGGGAAGAAGCCATGATGCTCCACGGAGCAGGGAGGGGTGGGAGGCACAGGAAGGGATACAGTGCTCAGGAGAGACTGGGAGTCTGCACCCTCATTCTGACTGATAGCTGAGATACTCTTGGAAGACAGGGCAAGAGTGATAGTTACAGTCTGCACATAGGGTTTTGGTTGTATAATGAATTTTCTACCAGAAGAAATGGTGGAAGTAGCAAGTTTTTAATAATAGAAAGCTCTGCAGCTGAATGAACAAGGGAGTTACCTGAGTTCTGTTGGTTTGGGTTTCTCTTACCCCAGCTGTGACCTGCGAGGGAATTTTTAGGTGTCCCATTGCTTATGCTGTACTTATATTATATTATACAAGCTGTTAGAGTTGAGTGATTGAGCTGAGATTAAACAAGGGATGATAGGGAGGAGGAAGTGCTGGCCACCTGCAGCCAGCAGGACCCTTTGGCTCCATCTGATCTCTGATCCCCAGCCGTGCTTTCCCAAGTGGGCTTGTCCTGGCATCCGGCAGGGCTTAGTGCTGGTTCTGAGGATGGGGGAGCTGAGCGTGTTTGGCTGGGGCAGGGCTGATCCTCCACCCTTGTGCCTCTGCTGCAGGACTACATGCAGAACGTCCACGGGAAGGAGATCGACCTGCTGAGAACCACGGTGAAGGTCCCGGGCAAGCGGCTCCCCAGGGCCACCACGGCGGCAGCGCCCAGCGCCAGCCCCAAGGCCAACGGGCTGGCCAAGGAGCGGAGCAGCTCGCAGCTGGCAGGAGGCACAGGTAGGAGCTGGTGTGGGTGGCACAGAGCCAGCAGCTGTCCCTCCATAATGTCAGCAGCCCTTGGCTTTGTTGAGCTGAGAGCAGAACCCCTTCTGAAGTGTCTTGCTTTCACCACCCTCGGGAAGTCGCTTTGGTGGGCATTAGCATTTCTGTGCAGGTCCCAGGTAAGCTGCTCATAGGATTTTGTGCTGGTTGGTGTCCAGGACAGAAGAACGTCAAAGGGTTTAACTGGCAGTGTGAACCCCTGAGGAATTTCCTCACCGTGAGGAGAGTGTTGAGGCTGGTGAGCTTCTATGCGTGGTGGAAGCTGCTGTTCCCTAAACCAAAGGAAATCCCAAGGCTCTTGGTTCCTGACAAGTTGTGTTCTGTTTCTTTCTGGTGTTGGGACCCTATTTCCTCCTTACCTTCCCGTGGAGAAATGGTGAAGGTCTGGTTTGGGATCATCCCTCTGTGTGCACATTGAAGAGTTCCCCCAGGGTGTGGTGAGGTGAGACTGGGAGGCTGTCTGCCCCTCCGGCCTCTCACAGAGTTCCTGTCACACTCCTCCTCTCACAGAGTTCCTGCCATGCTCCTCCTTGCTGCTGCTGTCATGGGAGGTTCTCACCCTGCCTGGGGGAACTGTTGAACTTGAGGCTGTCCTGCCCACATTTCCCAGAGCCTTTACTGCATGCCCGGGGCTGGTGTCCTTGGACAGGGTGGGAAGTTTCCACCTGCCTTCCTCCCAGCTAGCTGTTGGCACAGTCTGGTGCACAGGTTATGGAAAAGGCTCTGTTTGGCATGCTGAGGGAATTCTGGTGGTTCTGCTGGTCACAGGAATCCTTCTGAATCCAGTACTGGCACTGAGGGTGAGCTTGGGTGGCACATCCCCATCTTGTTCATTCCTGCTCTGTGCCCCAGCTCTACCCCGTGGTTGGATGCTGTCAGCACAGTGCTTCAGGGTGTCCTGCGGCTGAGGGGAGGTGGGATGTAGCTAGGGTGTGTGTCAGGAGCTGCTGGAGTCCTTGGCATCACACACACACACAGATACGGACAGGGAATGGGACACAGTAACATCACTGCTCACATGCTGCATGGAGGACATCACGAGCCCTCCCAAACCCAAACTGCTCTTCTTGTCAAGTCAGAAGTCATCTGTGGATAAACTGTTCTGACCAGGGCTGTGCAGCTCTGCCTGCTCCTTGCCTTGGCTCTCCAGTGTACACTGACACTCTCTGACCACCACCACCACCCCCACACTCAGCATGCTCCAGCGTGGGGACAGTTCCTGGTTCTGGACAGGGACACTTCTCTGCCTGCATGTCAGGGGTGCCTTGTCTGAGCTCTGACTTAGCACAGGTATCAGAGCTGGGGGAAGGATTCAAACCACAGAGGAGCTTATGCTGATGTCAAACCAACTGCTCACTTAACCCCATGTCCTACTTCCAGCAGTCCTGTCAGTCCTGGTGAGCTGCTAGGAGCAGGTTGGGATGTACCTGGATTACTGCTGCTGGAAAACCAGTGCCAAGGAGCGAGTACAGCATGAGACCCTGCAGTATGGGCCACAGAGCTGGAGCAGGCACAGTGCATGGGGGCTGGAGTTAGAGCAGTTCACATGGGAGAGGAGATGCAGTTTCCTGGCAGGGGGGAAATGAATGTTGGAATAGTTTACTGGAGAGCAGTTGGACTTAGCACTGCCTGAGCCTTTAGAATGAGACCAGTTTCACAAGATGTGCTTTAGTCCAGCTTGTGTGTGTGCAGGGTGGGACCCTACGTAGGGTGGTCATTGCCTTGTAGGGTCTGTGGCTTTGGGATCCCCTGTTGGCTGTCTGCCCTGGGCCCTTGAGCAGAGCAGTGCTGCGGGCTGCCCAGGGTGGGAGTGGCCACACGGGGCTCAGCACTAGGACAGCAGCTTTAAGCACAGGTGTATGTCCTGTCTTGGCTCAGCCTGTGTCTGCAGTGTCAGAAAGGTTTCTCTTCTGGTACACAGTCAGTAAAGGCTTTTCTGAGGAATTTTTTAATCTCTCTCTGATGTCTCCAAGCCCAATAGCAGTGGATGCAGTCACCAAGGGCACTGATGGGACACACACTCTCTGAGGTGATGTGCTCTTATCCCTGTGCAACGCCCAGGGCTGGATTTAGGTTTGATGGAGAATTTGCCTGGCTTCAAATTAGCAGTGACCTCACAGTTTTGCTACCTTTGGGGCTGTGGATGAGACTGTTACTGGATCCACTGGGCATCTCTCATCTGACACATATTTTGGGAACTGGAGAAGAAGCACTTCAAAGTTTGCAGTTCTTTGCCAGTCACAGGGTAATCTTCAGAGGACACAAACTTTGGAGACATGAGGGATTTGCTGTCTTGCCCCAGGAGTCTCTGGGCAAAACCAGGTGGCCAGTGGTTAGAGTTCAGAGCAAGTGTCCGTGGTTCCTCTGTGACCTGAACTCTGCAAAGGTAAGTGAGTGTGCTGGCTGATCTCCCCTGCACACACAGTTCTTACCTGGGGTGAGGAAAGACCAAGGACATAGAGGGGAGAAGAAGAAAAAAATTATAGTCTCACCTTGCCCTGTATGTGGATGAAATATATGGATGTAGTGCCCTGGGGAGGATTCAGAATAACTCCAAAACAGGTATAGACAGCTTCAAGCTAAATACAGCGGGAATGAGGAAGGGACTTGTGTTGGTGAAACCAGGGGGCTCTGAGCTCAGTTATGATTGTATTTAAACCATTAGAGAAGGCAACTTTACTGTAGTTCAGCTGGGTTTTATTTTGGGTTGGATGAGTTTCCATTGTCCAGAGGAGGCCATGGAGATGTTCCAAGGGCTGGAGCCCTCTCCTACAAAGTTAGGCTGAGAGAGCTGGAGGTGTTAACCTGGAGAAGAGAAGGCTCAGGGGGAGACCTTAGAGCCCTTCCAGTGCCTAAAGCTGGAGAGGGAGCTTGGACAATAGCCTGGAGTGATGGGACAAGAGGGAATGATGTACTGGAGGAGGGGAGGTTTAGATTGGATATTAGGAAGTTCTCCGCTGTGAGAGTGGTGAGGTCCTGGCACTGGTTGGCTGGAGAAGCTGTGGCTGCCCCATCCCTGGAAATGTCCAGGGCCACTTTAGACAGGTCTTGGAGCAACCTGGTCCAGTAGAAGGTGTCCCTTCCCATGGCAAAGGATGGGACTGCAGTGGTTTGGCTGGAGAGGGCAGGAAAGGGATGAGCAGATCTCCTGCCAGAACTCACAGGTGCCATGGCCTGAAGGCAGGTATATACTAGAGGTGTGGCACTGCTGGGTCAGGTGTCTCCTTCAAATCCCTGCTGCTCCTCTTCCCGGTGGAATGTCACTTCTCTTGCCCTCTCCTTCACGGCCCTCCAGGTGCATCCTTGCTATGGTTCCTCAGGTTCACCGAGCCTTGTGCTGTGCTGCATCGCAGGTTTCTGGCTGGAGGAACGAGGGCAGCTCCTGTCAAAGTGCAGATGGGATGAAAAGGAACTTCAGTGAGGGAGGAAAGATGGTGGCACAAGAGCCAGTCAGCACAAGAGCCTAGCCTCAGCCCAGCTGAGCCCTGCGTTCTTGCTTCACAGAGGTTTGTAGGACGTGCTCCAAAGTGTCAGCAAAGGGGAGCTGGACAGGGAGGTACCGGAACCATGGTCTGTGACACCTGTGACAGTTTGTACGTGGCACGGAGCACAGCCCTGCACAGAGCACAGCAGCTGGCTCTGCATCACTGCTCAGGGAAGGCACAGGGTGTTGAGAGCTGAACACCAGGAAGCCTGCCTTGGAGTGGGAAGTGAAGAGAAGTGCAGGAAGAGGCTGCAGCAATGCTGAGATGGTTGTGGTTCCAGGCAGCGACCAGAGGTGTTTCCAGCAGCAGACAGAGATGGGACTGAAAGAAACAAACGTGGGGGAGCCAGAGCACTAGAGTGAAGGGAGCAGGCAAAAGGGGAAAGTTCTGTTCCACTCTGGGGGGCTCATAGGGAATTCTCCAGCTTGCTGAGGACCACGAGTCTCCTGTGGGATGTGCTGCTGAGTGGTACTGGAGAGCAGAGGGCAGCCACATCCTCAGCGTGGGGGAGGCTGAGCAGGACGGGCCAGTCGGACCCAGCACGGAGCTGTGAGCCCGAGCTCTGGAGGGTTTTGGGTGGGGACTGCTGCTGGTCAGCTCCCTTCAGCCCGAGGAACATGGTCTGACACGTGTGTTGGGGCCAGTGCCAGTGTGAGTCCTCTTCCTCCTCCTGCCTCTGCAGCATCACTCCTGCATCTCCTCCGCCCCACAGTGCAGGCCAGGGGGCTGCTGGTGCACAGAGTGTGGCAGCATGCCACGTGTGGCCCGTCCCTGCGCCGCTCTGCCGGCTGGGGTGGTGGCACAGAGCCTGTGCTGGAGGCGGGGTGCAGGGGATGGGGCTGGGTCTGCAGGTGGCTTGGGATCTTCTCTGGGGTCACGCTGGCGCCTGAGGCTCTGTTGTGGCCTCTGGAGTGGGTGGCCGGAGCGTTTGCACAAGGCAGGCGGGTGCAGAGCACGGTGCCGGTGCCGGGGGAGCACTGCGGTGCCAGGCCCCCCCGCCAGGCCCATGCCCCCCGATGCTCTTCCTCTGCAGAGTGAGGGATTGGCTCCCCCAGGCCGGGGTTGCTGAGCCTGCTGTGATCATGTCACGTCGGGCTCCGTCGATGTTAACATCTCATTATCTTTGTTACTGTAATTACATTATCCGCTGCTTTATGCAGAATTATTCTCTGAGGACTAATTGATGGATCCATGTTTAATTCATTAATCATTAGCATCAAATTCGACAATTACAGTGCACACTGATTGTGGAATTTCAAATGTAATGAGGGAAGAATTAACAAAGAAAAGGGAAAACCTGTTTCCCTGGCACACCGCTGCTCGCCGTGGGGGACAATGACATTGAGGGAAGAAGAGCAGTGAGAGCAGGGTGGTGCAGGTCATGGCAGACAGGAGGCTGGTAGATCATCTCCTGCCTTTCTCCTGGTTGTGGCTGCATAACAGATTCTTCAGGTCAGAGCAGGGTCATTAGTCTCCTACAAAAGAATGGAAATGGGGACTTGGAGGGAAAGCTCAGCTCTGACTTAAACAAAGTTGATTTTGCTTCCGCACCACCAGCAGCTCGTGTCACCCTGCCCTGGCATGTGTCCAGGAACATCCCCAGTTACACCTGCTCTCCACACTTTGCAGGGAAAGCTGGATGGATTCTCTTGTCCCTGGGGTTTGCCCGTAGTCCCACGGCTGCTCTGTTCCATGCACAGTGAGTGGCTCCTCGGCCGCCACGTGTCGTTCTGGTGTGTTCTGCTCAGAGGCAGGATCCTGTCTGCTGTGCTCTTTATTGTGGTCCCTGTCAGCTGGGCAGCAGACTGAAGGCCAGAGCAGGGCCCCCAGAGCTTCCCCCTCAGCCTGAGGGACTGCTTGGGACCAGGCAGGGGGCAGTGCCCGTGCACAGCTGGTTTGGTACCAGCTGTGGGGACACACCCTCCCTCCCTCCAGCTGTGATTTCAGCTTGCTCACTTGGCTTTCTGTAGAGTCTGACTGTAAAAGTCCAATCTTAGTCACTGCTGTTGAGCCAAGGGACAGGGCAGGGGCTGGAAGTGGATGATCTTTGAGGTCACTTCCAACCCAAATCAGACTGGGATTCTGTAACTCGGACATGGGCATGCCAAGCTGAAAGGAAGAGGGTGAGGGTCTGTCTATTCCTCTGTGTGGGACTTCTGCCCTTCCCAGTAATATGTTAAAGGGTTGTTTGTAGTCTGAAGATGAAGCTGAGATGAGAGATTTACTAAAATTTATCTGTAATTAATATTTTGCATCATGAATCATGTATAAAATACTGCAAATTCATATGTATATTATAAATATTATACATTCACCATTACAGTCATACAGTAACCTCTTACGAATGTTTATCTGCATGTCTGAAGGTGGAGGATGAATCCAAATGTGAGGCTTGAGCTGTTGGTTTAAAGTTTTGCATTGGGTGGAAGCTAGAAATTGTCAGGACTCTGTGGGAAGAGGAGGGTGGCTGCAGCTGGGTGGGATAACACAAGGTGGGACAGGACCAGCAATCCTTCGTGCCTGGTTCTAGTGCTGGACAGAAGGCTGGAGAGCCAAGATTCTTTTGGGTCAGAATGGCTCCTGCTCTTGGAACAGGCAGCTCCAGAGCTGTGCAGAGGTTCATGGAGGGGATCAGAGCACGAAGGGAGATGCTGGTGCCTCCTCCCTCCACACCTCAGCTCTACCTGCCCTCCCCAGTGGAAAAGCAGAGATTGATTTTCTCCGACCCAACAGTATAATCACTAACCCTAATTAGAGATAATTACTGGGAGTTGATATACTTATTCCTTACCAGATCACTAAGGAGCCATGCAGTGCAGGGCTGAGCAGGGAAAAGGCCTTGGAGAAAGGAGAGGAGCAGGGAGGGAGAAGCACAAGACAGCGGAGTGCCATGGTGATCAGAGCCCTGCCCAGGGCTGGCCAAGGTGTCCAGGGCAGCCAGGTGGGCACAGGGCAGCCAGGGAGTCATGGGGCACCCAGGTGGGCAGGGGGCAGATAGCCAGGCCTGGGGGCTGTGGCTGTAGCTCTCAGCATCCTCAATTCTGGAACATCTGGCTCAGGTTCCTTGCATGGGGCACCTGGAAAAGCTACAAGGGTGTAATTACTGGCCACCTGTGAAAATCTCAGTGTAAAAAACTTGCCTGGTGCTGCCAGGGAGGGCTGGGCTGGAGGGGTGGCCAGTGTTCTCCAAGGTGGACTGAGAGCCTTCTCCAGCAAACGAAGCTTTCTCATCCATACAACCCAGGCTTGTGCTGCAGGAGGGAGAGGGGCCAGGGAGCGACTTGTTACAGGCCACAAAGTCCTTCTCTTTGCTGTCACACCGCCCCAGCTCGTCCCTGACTGCAGGCAGTGGCTCCAGTGGGGAGTCTGTCTGGACCTGCATCTGCCATCAGCACACAGGGCCTTTGCCTGGGGTCTGCACTCTGCTGCTGGACAGGGAGGTGTCCCAGAGGAACATGGAAAAGCTCATCCCTAGCAGGCAAGGGGCAGAGCCGTCCTATTCTCCAGACAGAGCAGGGCTTGCTCCATCCTGTTGAATTTATGCACCCCAGGAGGCTGTGCTGCTGCACACCGAGCAGCCTCTGTGGACAAAGCAGGCAGGGGTGGATAAAGCCTTGTATGAGTGAATGGCTTTAGAAACCAGAGTTATGTAGGAAAATACAGCAATTCCAGTGTCCCCAAATGGCCCTTTCCCATTTGCACTTGGGAGCTGGGGGCAGGGGCTGTTCTTCATCGGTCACTGTGGTGCTGGGCCAGGTCCAGACTCCTCAGAAAGCCCAGAAGTTCTGGCTCTGCTTCCTTCCCTCCTGCAGTTCTGTCTCAGACCCAGGTTCCTGCTCCATCTGCACGCAGGCCAGGATCCATGTTGGTGCTGCCTGTCCATCTCCCACTGCCACCACAGGGATCTCAGGATCTGTGCTGGCTTGTGTTTTAGACAGTGTTACTTGCAGATTTCCTGCAGCTTGTCATTGCAGGTTTCTGCAGGGGACCCTAAGTGACACCTCTCTTCACAGTAACAGACCAGGAGAGTGGATCTGGAGCAGAGACCATGCTTCCTTCATCCACTTCTGCTGCTCATTCTCAGCACCTTGGTTCTCTGAGATAATTCTTTGTCACATGTTGGAGACTAAATGACATTAATGTAGTAAAGTCACTGAGGGACTTTATGAAGTTGCACTAAGGCTTCCATGGACTTTCTGAATTCTGGTTCCAAACAGCAGAGCAGCTCCCAAGGAGAACACTGCTGTTACCCCCACTTCAGCCAGTCACCAAACTAAATTCGGTAGTGCCTTGCATAAAAGTAACTTGGCTGTATTGTTCAGGCAGAGTAAAATTCAGATCAGAAATAGAGTATTAAACACACACACAGACACATGCACACAGAATTGTGTCTGAGCCAATTTCACCAAGCTGGAAGCAATTACGTGCCAGATCTTTTGGGAGAAGGAATTTTAACAGGGAAAAAAAAAGGGAAACATAATTAGGAGTTTTAAAAGAATATTTTACTGGATACCAGAAAGTTAAAAGGAAGGTTGTACTGCTTAAAAATATGTCAGTCTTGGTGGAGAGGAGATGTGAACTGTTCCTTCTCTGTCCCGGCAGGGGGAAGGGGCAGGAGTGGGCAGAAGGAGCTGGCTGCATGGTGCTGCTGTGGTTTGCGCAGCTGTATCTGTGTGTGTCTGAAAAGTGATAAAATTAATGGCAACATGATAAAGGAATGGGTAAGTGCTGAGCAGGAGTTGGAAGGTGCAGGTTGGAGGCTGGTGGCACTGGTGTGGCCTGGCACAGCCAGCTGGAGCTGCTCAGTCCTGTGCCAGCACTCCCGGCCCAACACCCACCACGAGTGATTGATTGTGAGCAGTCTTCAAAGTGACCCTCCTGGCTTTATGGGAGGTATTGCAGCTCCTTGCGTTCCCAGACTGACTGTGGCTGCAGCCACACAAAGGGCTGTGTCACCATTTGCTCTGGCTGGGCCAGCCTGGCGGCCTTTCGCTGCCCCAGATCACACTCCATGCCCACCAGGTCTAGGGGGGAAGGTAAACAACATTTGACAAATAGTGGTGATGAGGAATTTAGGAACAAAGTCACTGATGAAGTAGGAGCACCAGCACAGCACAACTGCTGGGGAGATCCCCCATCTCCTTCTCTGTGGGAACAGGGGTGTCCTAGCTGACAGAGACACTAACACTGCCCGCCCCATGGAGAGATTCCCATTTTGGGGACATCTGCACGGGTCTGTCACTTCACCTCTGTTCCCTTCTCCCAGAGGAAAACCTCTCTTTCATTGCTCTCACAGCTGCTTTACTTGGCAAAAGCTTAACTCCTGTGTCTCAGTTCCTGCTGCAGGTGCTGAGTACAGGGCAGCTCCCGTGTCCTGCCTGGTGCTCTCTGTCTTGGCCTCTGCAGCCTGGAGTGGGTGTGCAGCGTGGTCTCCTTCACCACCGTTTCATGCCAAAGACTCATCTTTGCCCAGTGCTGGGTGAGCTGCTGCTGAGGTGGCTGATTCACCCTGTGACAGTTGTTCAGCCTGAGAGTCACGAGAACAGTCACTGCTCAGGTATCTCACCAAGTCTCTAACTATTACATGTTCCATGGAGTTTCCACATAACATACAAATAAAAGTGATGGATCCAATACCAGGAACTCATTTCCCAGCTCACTTTCCACCTTGGCTGGCACAGGAGCCTGCACTGCCATGGCTGCACGAGGGGATGCAGAACAAGAACCAGTAGAGTTACAGACACTGAAAGGGTTTTTTTCAAGTTTATTAGGAACTAATGAATCCTAACCCCAGCATTGTTTCATTACTGTATGGGAATAATGGAATGGTTAATAAGGAAAAAAAGCAAAGTGTTCAGTGAACACTTGTATTGGTGTTTGGGAAGAGGCAAGATGATGTATCTCAGCACAGAATGATGAATTCTTCATATTCCAGCTGTAATTAGGCAGCAAATTAAACAGCAGGTAGGAGATGTGGACATGTTGGAATCAGCAAGGCTAAATTATTTAATTCAGGAAATGTAGAAGATATGGTCAAAGTCTTTTTCATGTGTGGATGGTAAGTCAGTTTTGGTGTGGAGAGGACTTCCACAGGGCTCAGGTTAATGGATTCATGTGTCCACAGGATGAGATGAAAAATGATGGACAGGAAAGGCTGTAAAAACCAGGAACTGCTTCAGAATCACCTTGTAGGAAGATTCGACAAGCTCAATATATTTAACTTACTGGAGAAAAGGTTAAGAGGTAATTTCAACACCACCTGTAAATACCTGTATAGGAACAGAAATTTGGTGAGAGAGCTCTTTATCAGATAAAATGTACCAGGATCCAGTGACAGTGGCAGAAGGAGGACAACTCAGGCCAGAAATAAGGCCCAGATTTCAGCAGTGAAGGCAATTAACCACTGGAACCACTTACCCAGCATCACTGTGATCTCCCTGGCACCGGCAATATTCAAGTCAGGATCAGATTTTCTGACAGATCCATCATTGTTCAGGCAGGAGTGACGGGGGGCAGACCTGTGATGTGACTTTGTGCTGTGCAGCAAAGCTTGGGCAGTCCGGGGGCTCCTTTGGCCCCTCCTGGCTCCAGGTCTGCCATTGCTCTCCCACGAATCTGCCTCTCCTTGCAGAGCTCGCCTGCCCTGGCCACGGAGCTGCTCCGTGGTAGCCATGGGGTGCCTCAGCCTCAGCATGGGCTCTGTGTGAGGACTTGGTGCAGGCAGAGCTCAGGCAGGGGACAGACAGACAGGCTGCAGCTGCCCGCAGTGCCCGGGCTGGCAGTGCTCTCAGTGCAGGATTCTGGGGGTCACTGAGGTGCCCATTCCCAGGCTTCTCCAGTCTGTTGGTCCCTGTGAGGCTGTACGGGGGTTGGTCGCCCTCTAAACCAGAGGTGAATGGGTGTGTTGGCTGGAGAAGCACTGGCTCATCCTGTGTGTCCTGGAGCTTTGGCTGGGCAATGGGAAGTGGCACGGCCAGCCCTCCCTGTCCTGCTGCCACAGCCAGCCCAGGCTCTCAGTTGTCCCAGAGACACTGGCACCACACAGAGATTTTTGTCCTGATGGTTTGTACCCACCAGGAGTCAGCTTTGCTAGGAGCTGGGGTGTCACTTAGTTACTTAGCATGTGCAGATGTCCAAAATCGTGCTCTGCAAGGGCAGCACTAAGAGAGGAGGGAGATTCCCTGTGTCAGAGCATCTGTGAGGCCCAGTGCAAGGCAATGGCTCCTGCTGTGTGCAAGCTGGCAGATCCTGATGGCCCTGCTACGGAGCTGGGCTGGGAAACCTCAGTCGCCCTCGGTTCGGATCAGTGATTCCACACAGACGTTCACTGTGGGCAGAGCTGGGAGAGGGGAACACCTGTCTGTCTGTCACCCCAGAAGGTGCCCCACCATGCCTGGGAGCTGTCTGGGTGTTCAGCAGAGTGGCCAGCTCCCAAGGAGAATGCAGAGGTTGATGTCTTTCAAATGACATGTCTGCATCCTGGGGCTCCTGGTTGGTAGGAGCAAACCCATATGTTTTGAACTCGTGGAAATTGTTCCAGAGGAAGGACCCAACAATGTCCAGGTAACAGCATGCTTCGTTAAGAAACCCAGCTTGGCAGAGACTCCTGACTCTGGACCGGCCCTGGGCCACAGGTGGCTCTGGGAGCAGCAGCCACAGGGGCTCCCAGGATGTCCACCTGCCTGCCACAGCAGCTGCTGGCCCGTTGACATGGGGGGTGAGTTATGTCCTCCCCAGCAGGGTTTTCACAGGCAGGCAGCTCTACCAGGCTCCTTGGCTCTCACATCCCTTCCAGAACCAGCTGATTTCTGGGAGTGGAGTTTTCCCACTAGCTGGAGTTGTGTTCCAGTCCAGCTCAGGGTCCTGAGTAGCCGTAGCTTTTGGGGAGGCTTTGAGCCATGTTCAGCTGCAGGCTCCAGCCAGGCTCTGGGGAGCCAGTACACTAAGGTGACTACAATAATCCTGGTTTTTATTTGGAATAAATGATGGCATGTTGGCAACAAGTGGTTGAGGGGCAAGTGACTGATGGCTCCTTGGGACACCGTTTGGCAGACAGTCAATGGCATTTATCTGCACTGTGCTGTTGGCTTCTGCAGTACCAGAGAAAACAGGGTTTGCTCCATGCCAGGGTGTCCTCACCCATCCTGGAGCACCTCCATCACCATCATGAGACACACACTGACAGTCCCTCTGCCTGTGAGGGAGCAGGGCCTGGCACTCCAGAGGAAAGACCTGTCCTGTACTTGGCCAGAAACCCAGGGGGATCCCAGAAGTGCTCTCCAGCTCGTGCCTCTTTAAAATTCAATATAGCCCATTCCCTGTGCCAGAGTTGGTTTCCTCCAGGCTATAAGGGCCTGGTAGCAGCATCCAGCATAATTTCACCAGAAATTTCAGGAAATTTCACCATACCCTGTGTTTTATTTTGCCAAATTGCTCTTGAAAATATTAAAGAGATCCTAAAAAGGTCTTCAAGTGACTCTGCAAATTATCTCCTTCCCAACTGGTGGTGTGCTTTTGGCTAACTCCCCTTTACCCTATTCACTGGGCAGCCACACCTTAATGAGGAATTCCCAGTTTGCTCAGATCCAGGTGTTTCCCCGAAGTCTGAGAAAAGGCCATTCTGGTTTTAGGTAATTTTCTATCCAGTGCCACATCATCAGTTGGGCTGTACTGAAAAGGCATCACGGAGCCATGTGAATCTCTTTTGGGGGGGTTGAGGCAACAGTGACTGGGGAGAGGGACTTGGGGGACTGTCAGCAGTTGTGGGGTGCAGTTCCTGCAGGTGTTGGCTCAGAGGCAGGTAGTATTTACATGTCACCTGTCACTTACCAATTTACAGGGAACATATCCAGCAGCTGCCAGGGTGTCACTTCCAAAGGGATGCAATTCCTGAGAGCTCTGGCCTTGCTGGGACCACCCAGCAGCTCCCTCGGAGAAGCTGGAGTTGCACAGCACAAGGTCTGTGAGCGAGCTGGGCTGTGAGGGAGTTCCCCCACAGCTGGGTGATTCCAGGCAGCTGGGATGAGGTACAGGGAGCTTGGAGGGGCTGCAGAGGCTGATGGAAGCTGTTCCTTCTTTCAAAATGAAACATTGGCATTCGTGGCAGCTTGTGCTGCTCCTCAGAAGTGTGATGAAAGGGCTTGTCCTGGTGGGCTGGGGCTCCTGGCCTGGCTGGGTGGGGGTGCAGGGGTCAGGTCTGCACTCCCTAGGGCCCTGCAGGACTTCCCCCTCTGCAGGAGGACCTTCTCCCAGGCTCTCTGTTTCTGCTCTCTCTTCTTCACCTTCCTCTGCTCTGTGGCCATAACCAGGGCTGGGGGTGCTTGTGGCTTGGTGCTGGCAGACACTGAGCTCTGAGCATGCCATGCCATGCCATGCCATGCCATGCCATGCCATGCCATGCCATGCCATGCCATGCCATGCCATGCCATGCCATGCCATGCCATGCCATGCCATGCCATGCCATGCCATGCCATGCCATGCCATGCCATGCCATGCCATGCCATGCCATGCCATGCCATGCCATGCCATGCCATGCCATGCCATGCCATGCCATGCCATGCCATGCCATGCCATGCCATGCCATGCCATGCCATGCCATGCCATGCCATGCCATGCCATGCCATGCCATGCCATGCCATGCCATGCCATGCCATGCCATGCCATGCCATGCCATGCCATGCCATGCCATGCCATGCCATGCCATGCCATGCCATGCCATGCCATGCCATGCCATGCCATGCCATGCCATGCCATGCCATGCCATGCCATGCCATGCCATGCCATGCCATGCCATGCCATGCCATGCCATGCCATGCCATGCCATGCCATGCCATGCCATGCCATGCCATGCCATGCCATGCCATGCCATGCCATGCCATGCCATGCCATGCCATGCCATGCCATGCCATGCCATGCCATGCCATGCCATGCCATGCCATGCCATGCCATGCCATGCCATGCCATGCCATGCCATGCCATGCTGTTCTGGCCCAGCCCAACCCAGCAGCACCATTCCCAGGACCAAGCTCATCCCAGTCCCAGGAGAGCAGCCTTGTCCCTGCTTCAGCAGCAGCAGGCTCCCTCCCACGAGGAGGCAGAGAGGAGATGGATGCAGCAGTCAGGAGCAGAGCGCCAGCTAATTACCCTTCCGAATGTGTCTTGTAAATTAAGGGCTAATTAGAGGCAAAGTCAGTGTCATGGTTTTACACGTGTTTCTGTGGCGCTGAACAAGGGGAGGGAGGGGGAATTTGCAGCCGCCAGGCTGGAGGCAGGCGGGGCTCTGCAAGGAAGGTCCTGGCAACTTGGGGTCAGGGTCGTGGGAGCACAGGGTCCTGGCAGCTCGGGGTGCAGGGTGCCGTGTCCCAGTGAGCCCTCCATCGGCACCGCTGGCAGGCGGGGCTCACAGGGGATCCCTGCACAGCCCTGCAGGGAAAGGGCATTTTCCAGGATGTGTACAGGGAGGAGGAGGGTGGGAGGTACGTGCCATGCTGGTGATGAAGGAGTGGTGGCGATGATGATGGTGGTGGTGGTGGTGGTGGTGACGGTGGGTGGCAGGCATGCCTGGCACAGGGCTGGTGGCCATGTCACCACTCCTTTCAGCACTTGCCTTTGGAGGGGATATTTGGACTCTGAGCTGTCCCATCAGACACTCGGCAGCCCTGGCTATGCTTGGGTACATCTAAATAGCAGCACTTGGGTTTTCATGGAAACAGCAAGGACAGAAACTACATTTATGTATGAACTTTGGGGCTTCACATGGGATTTTGTGGGGCTCTGCTGTTTGTAGAGGGTGGCCCAGCACAGGGATAGGTTGCCCAGGGAGGTTATGCCATCTCCCTCCTTAGAGATCCTCCAAACTCATCAGAAACAGTCCAGGGCCACTGGCTCTGGGGGGCCCTGCTTGAGCCAGGCTGTACAGGATGATGCCAGAGCTCCGTTCCACCTCAGCCATGCTGGGATCCATGAGAGCCAAGTGAATGTGGTTTCACACAAAGACAGGTGAGCTGTCCTGGCTGCAGCAGCTCCCACTGAGGACCTGCTTCCACAGGTGTTCACTTGCTTCCGTGGAAGGCCCCCACTTGTACCTGTCCCATTGGACCAATGGCTCTGTTCCTCACAGCCCAGCTTCACCGTGACTGCAGGGCTGGAGCTGTGGGTGTGCAGCATCTGGAGCTGTTCTGTGGCCCTGCCCTGGGCCATGGCCAGGTGGGCTGCAGTGAGAGTCCCAGCTCAGTGTCTGTGCCTCTGGGCAGGGAAGGAGGAGATGTAGCTTTGTAGTAGGGACAGGGCCCCTTCTCTCACCCCTGCGCCCCCAGAGCACTTGCTCTGCAGTGGCTGGAGCAGAATGGCCTGAGGGTAGTGTGGGAGAGGGCTGGTGGTGGGCAGGTGCAGTGGGATCCCTCGGGCCACTGTCCTCCTCTGTGGCAGATTGCCTGCAGACTGAACGGGAGGGTGTGTGCTCCCTGTCAGAACCATTTTGTTTGCTATTCTGGACATTTTAGGTGTTCCTGTAATCCAGAAACACTTGACCCATTTTGCATCAATGAGTGATCTTGTCCTCTGTGACAGCCTCTAGTCCCAAAACCACTCCTCTCATGGGGGTTCAGGTTCCTGGGCTCAGCCGCAGCAGTTTTGAGCTAGTGGAAAAAGGAACTTCCACCTGCCATCCCCACCTTACAGACATCTGTTCCCCTGCCTGTTTCTTTGACACCCTCCATGTGATTTCACACTTTCTCCCAGTGCCCCCAGCATGGCTGGATTTCCTGCCAGGGACAGGCAAGAAAGTGAAGTTGACAAATATAAGTGGGTGTGCTGGTTGTGGGGTGGGTTTGGGTTTGCCCAGGTGCCAGAGGGTGTAGTGAAAATCACGACCGTGAACTCCAGCTGTGGGGAAGCTGTGTGCCAGAATCCCCAGCTGTGCATCCAGGGGTGCTACACTGCAACCCACTAAGCTGGGGGTCCCTCTGGGAAGTGGGGTGTATGTAGCACTTTTGGGGTGATGCACCAGCACCCCTTGGGAGATGAGAGCCTCTCTTCATGTGGAGCCACCCGAGGAGCGTGATATCAGGTACGGGACAGCTTTGCCTTCTCCCACGGTGCTTCCAGGCAGCAGTCAGTCCGTGCTTGGTTTGTCTCTCCTGCAGGTGCTCCCCACTCGACCAGCAGCACCTCCCTGCACTCCGAGCGCTCCATCAGTGGCATCAACCTCGTGGGCTTCAGCTCCAAGCCAGACGGCATGCACCAGCGCTCCTACTCTGTCTCCAGTGCAGACCAGTGGAACGAGGCTGTGGCTATCCCCGGCAGCTGCCCCAACCCCTGTGAGTAGCCCTTCTGGCCCTTCTCTCCTCAGCTGCAGCAGGTAGGGGAGCTCATTTTGGCAGTGGAGCAGTTCTGAGCTCTGCCCTGTGGTTGTGAGCCCAGAGTTTGCTCGTGAGCATCAGACACAGCCTCTGGGCCTCGTTGGGGCTGCCCCCCGTAGTGAGGGTCAGCTGGCAGTGTCCCAGCCAGGGAAGAAGCTGTCCTGCAAGGCATGGAGAAGCTCCAGCCAAGGGACACTGCTCTGCAGCAGGATGGCAACAAGCCCTGTGCTCTGACCTTGGTCTGAGCTCTCCAGGCTGGGGTACCACTGCTTTCCCCCATGACTGCACCTTGTTGGCACCCCCATCTCCCAGATTTCGGGGCAGTTGAAGGAATAGGAGTGATTCCTGTCTCAGGAGCACACACTGAGCACGGCCCGCCCCCTCCCCCCACGTTCACTCGCTCTCAGTGATGTTTCAGGACAGTTGAGTGAATTAAAATAATTCATACATTTCCCAACGTAGCCACTTTGCCGAATTGGAAAATAAATGCTTTTGTGCTGCATTCATCACTCCTTCGTTCCTGGCTCTGCCGCCGCACTAAAAAAGCAGTTAAATGCACATCAAGAGTGGAGGAGCCATTTCCATGCCTGCTCGCCCCTTGTAGTTCTCATTAGCGCGGCAGCCGCCCCCCCGCCCGCTCCCAGGGGCTTTCGCAGTTTAAAGGAGCCTCTTTATGATCATTACCGGAGTCCGACTGTGCGGGCGCCATTTGCAGCTGAGGAGGCTCCTCATTTGTAACTGTGAAAAACTATCAATTTCAGCGCGCCTGATGCAGCGGCTCCATCATTGGCCCCATCAGCTCCCTGCTGGAAGCGAATTAATCAGACTGTTACTGCTGATGGGGCAGCGCGGGCGAGGGGAGCGGAAGGGCGCAGCGCTGAGCGGGGATGCGCCGGCAGCCCCTCGCCTTGGGCACGGGGGCAGCGGGGCAGCACTTGGCGAGGGGGCCCGGACACGGGCGTGGCCGCTTGTCCCCGTGCTGGGAGAGGGTCCCCGTGCGGGCGGCACCTTGCCCGGCCCGCGGGGCGTGAGCACAGGCAGCGGGAGCTCCGAGCCCCGGCGCGCACAGCAGCAGCTCTGATGCCCTCATGCAGCACCGCGCGGGGCGCACGCCTTGGCACAGATCCCTTTTGTGGCACGAGCCCTCTGGAGAGCAGCTCCTTGCCCCAGTTCCCTCCTGCCCCAGGAGCTGCCATGGCAGGTCTCATCCTCCCTCCCGGCAGCCCCTCTGCGGAGCTGGGGGCTGGTGTGGCCATGTTGTGTGTTGCTCTGCCCTGGCCTGCCCTGGGTGGCACAGGAAAGCAAGCCAGGCCATGTCCCCATCCCTCTGTCCCTGTCCTTCTGCCCCTTGTCCTTCTGCTCTCCATCCCTCTGCTCCCTGTCCTGTTCCTGTCCATGGAGGAGCTGTCTGTGCTCACAGCACCTGGACCTATCTGCCTCTTCTATGCACAGAAACTGAAGACTCAGGTGAGAGCTGATCTGCACAGTCTGTTGTAACAGGAAAAGGCATAATATTTTTAAACTAAAAGTGGGTGAGTTTAGACTAGATACAAGGAAGAGATGTTTTATTGAGAGGGTGGTGAGGCAGCAGGGTGCCCAAAGCAGCTGTGGCTGCCCCTGGATCCCTGGAAGTGTTCAAGGCCAGGCTGGATGGGGCTTGGAGCAGCCTGGAGTAGTGGAAAGTGTCCCTGCCCATGGTAGGGGGTGGCACTGGGTGACCTTTGGTCCCTTCCAACCCAAACCATTCTGTGATTCTGTGCTGCTGCTCCTGCTGGTGACGTGGAGGGCTGAGATGTGATCTCAGTGCTCACTGTTGCCCTGCATGCTGGTGGCTGCTCACCCACTCTCAGGTCCCACTGCCCTGTGCTGGATCCCAAGCCCTGTATTAATGCTCCACAGACAGGCCAGCTGCTCTGGAGGGCCTGCAGCACAGCGTGGGCCACTTGCCTGGGGGCTCCAGGCAGTTCCCAGACTGCATCCCTGCCCTGTGTCCCCCAGAGCCACAGCTGACAGAAGTGGATACTCAGTGCCATGAGGGAGGGGGCAGTCGTTGGGGGGCAGTGCTTTCCACATGGCAGGGCATGCTGAGCTGAGCAGCACAACCACCCCTCCATCAAGGAGCTGAGCTGAGCTGAGCTGAGTGAGGCTGTCCTGCACCACGCCTGAACCCCAGCCCTGCCAGAGGCCAGGCTCCCTGCTGTGTTTCCAGTTCTGCATGGCAGGGCAGGTGGGAATTTTCCTGTGCTCAGAGCTGATTTTGGGCACATAGCAAGGCTGTAGGCTGCCATCCCAGCTCCTGGGGACAGGCTGTCTGTTCTGGTTGTGCCCTGGAGAGTATGTGGAAGAGCAATGGGATGGGGCCATACGGTCATATAAACATGCTCCAGCACATTCTATGTCTGTCCCTCATGCAGGAGCTCTGCAGCCTGCCTGTGGGGTCCCAGGGTCCTCCCTAAGGCTGACTGGTTTGGAGAAGGGTCCAGGAAGTCCCAGGTGTGCCTGTGAAGGGTTCCCTTGGTGGGCTGGGGCTCTGGAAGTCCTTGGGTGGGTCAGAGGGATTCAGTTGTCCTACTGGGGAAGGACAGAGTGAGCAATGTCTGATCTAGCAGAGGGAGTGTGTTCCATGTGGTGCCCCCACCCCATTGCCAGCCTGTCCCCATCCCGCAGGGGCCCTGTGAGTCCCCAGCTCTGGTGCTGGCTGCTGGGCAGTAAGAGCAGGGATGTGGGTGATGATCCCTCTGGAGTTGCCGGGCTCACGGCAGGCCACAGGAGGGGGAGTGCAGAAATGTGCAACCCCTCTTGCTGAGTCTGGAGTGGGGCAGGGTGCCAGAGGTGTGGGATTTGGCCCAGGGGGCATCCTGGTGAGCAGGTGGGCAGCAGAGGGAGGATGGAGGCACCACATGTAGCCACTGATGAGAAAGTTCAGGTCCCCTGTGACATACGGCTGGGAGCTGAAGGTGCTTCACACCTGCTCTAAGCACAGTCCTGTAGCAGGATCAGTAATTTATATTTAGAAAACTGGAGTCTGACTTTTATTAGATTTATCTCTCTTAATTGTTGAGGGTGAGCTATTTCCCCATGGATAAATAGCAGCAGAAACACCCTACTGGTGTGTGTCTGTGCAGGAGAAACCAGAGTTGGGAGAGCTCCAGTGCTGCAGCCTCTCTCAGCTGTGTGAGGGGGACACCAGCTGCGCCTCGATCCCTGTCTGGGGCAGCTCCTGGCCTGTGGCCCTCTGTGCCTCTCTCCACCCCACTGTTGGTGTTTGCTGAGACAGACCAAGCCCCAAAAACCAGTCTAACCAAACCAGGATGAACCAAGGGAGCAGAGGGTGGGCTGGGATGGGAGAGGGGCTTGACAGGTCCCTGCCATCCCAGTGCTGGAGCTGCTGCCCATGTGCAATGCTGTGATTCCTTTATTAACTCCAGGTGCCACAGAACATGGAAATGGGAAGTCAGGACTTGATGGGAGACACTGGACTGTGTCAGAGAGGACGGCAAGCTGCCTGGGGCAGAGGTCCTGGGCATGGGCATCTCTGCCCTGGGGGTGGGTGGACACTGGAGAGGCAGGAGTGGATTTAGGAGAGGGTTAACAGTGCAGCGAGGGCTCCTGCGCCTCGTTGCCTTCCCCGGAGTCTGCATTTTTATGCTGATTGGAAGCCTGCGCTGTGTGTGCTGCTGAAATTGAATGTCAGGCTTTTGATTTTGTTGCTGGTCTCTAATGAAATTTGACATTTAATGGTGAGTGCAGCAGCAGCGTGTGTGTGTGTGATCGGAGCTTGATTAGCGCACTCTAATTGACAGTAATTAGGCAGCTCCCTGATTGTTTCTAATTCTGCTATTAATTGTAAGGAACAGTATGATTGAGGATAAATTTGGTGCGTTGCTGCTGGGGATGCAGCTTCTTCAGCTCCGTATCGGAAGCCTATTGAGCCCATCATGCTCAGGTTCCTGAGTGTGGCAACCCCAGTCACCTCGTCTGGCAGAGCAGTGCTGGGAGGGCAATGCTTCTGCAGAGGCTCTGCAGATCCTGGGGCCTGGATCTGCCCCAGAGGGGCCAAGATCACCTTCTGGGCCTGTTACTTCCCAAAACGCTTGTCCAGCCCTGTGAGGGAACTGCTGCCCCAGGAACACGCATTTGGGGGTGGGACATGGGGCTGCTCCAGAGGTGTCCCTGTGTGATCATTCTGCATGGATCCCAGTGCAGAGCAGGTCCAGCCTGACTGCCCAAGGAGCTGCCAGCCCTGAGCTGGAGTGGCCCTGTGCCATGGAGCTGGGTAGGTCCTGCCCTGTCTCATGGGGTCGTGTGGGTTGAGCCAGCCAAGTACCAAGGCTGGCTCCAGAGCACTTCGGTGTCCTGGAAAGAGAAGAGTGTCACTGTCCCACTGTACGTGACCTGCCTTATTTTTGTCCCCAGCTAACGGTACTGCCGACTCCCTCAGCTCCAGCCCAAATATTTCCAGTGCCGCCAGCCCAAAGCTGGAGCCACCTCCATCACCACATGCCAACAGGAAAAAGCATCGCAGGAAAAAGAGCACAGGGACAACTCGGCTTGATGGCCCCAGCACGGCAGCAGAAGGTAGGAAGGGCCTGCCTGGGGGCAGCTCTGCTGGCTCAGAGGGTCCTGTGGTGCTCTCTGGTGCCTGGGGCTTGGAGTGCTTCTCATCTGGGGCTCAGTGGTGACCTGGGGCTCAGAGCACTCCTTGTCCAAGCAGCTTGGGCTGAGGCAGGAAAGGGCAACCAGCCTCTCTGATCTGCCTTTCCCTCCATTTCCACGTGCCATGCAGAACCACCATCATGCCTGTGTGTGCACAGACAGTCACTGGTAATTAAAATTGCTTACTGTAGTAGCAGACCTGGGAGCACACCACATGTTTAAGGTGTGCTCTCAGACACTTGCCACCACAAGGACCTAATTCCATTGACTTGCAAATTGGCCAGACTAATAATTTAGAAGACCTGTGCTGGGCATCTGCCTCAAGCCAAGGGTCTTTTGGAAAAGCTGGTCTACTTCAGGGGACCAGCTGAAGGCATGTGCGTTGCCTTCCCAATGCTCAGAGTACTGATGGGGTTTGTGTTGAGAAATTCTGGTGTTTGTAGTTGCTGGAGGGAGACCCAAAGCTTGACAGGGAGTCTGCAAGGCATGGGGAAGCATTCTGCTGGGAAAAGACACCAGATTGGTCCAGGTAGAGATGATCCTGGCAGCCATGTTCTCCAAAGCCTGCATCTGTGGTTAGCTGCTGGAAAAGTGAGATTTTGCTTTATTCTTGGTCATCCCTACCCCCAGCACTCAATAAGCTTTGTAGTGACCCAAAGTAAAGATGTAATTCAGGGGGGAGGAGGGTTCAGTACAAGTGTTTCAAGCTTACAGCTGCTGCAAAACAAACCAGGAAATACTAGTCTGTACCTGAAAGTGCTGCAGCTGTCCTGGCACCTTGCTCCAAATCATGTGTCTGCCTGCAGTCCAGCAGCCCAGGTGTCCCATAGCAGAACAGCTCAAGTCTCAATTTCTTGTTCTTGGAATCATTGCTTTGATGATGTGCAGAGTTGGGCAGCTCTGTTGTTTGTTTTTGGTTTTTTTTTTGCTGTTGTAGTTGTCTGCATCTGAAATGCACAAGTCTGAGACAGGCTTCCCCTCTGCAGTGGTTGATTAAGGAACCTTGAGCATTGTTTGAGTCTGTCAAACTGGTGTCCCATGGATAGCAAGAAGCGTTGCCTGTATTTGCACTTTGTTCTTACCTCTGTGTGTATGTTGCTTCCTCAGATCCATTGTTCCCCTTCTCAAACTGGTTTGCAGTTCTCACCCCAGTGCTTGGCAAAAGGAGAGGCTCATTCTTTGTATGAATAGTGAGATAGTGAAGGAGGGGATGATTTTGCACCCCCACATGTAAGACTGAGAAAGCATGTGCTGAAGTAGTGTGTCCTATCCTGTAAATAAAATGCTAGGAGAGTTGTAAAGGAGGTCCCGAGGCTGACCTTGGTATGGTGATTGGGTTTGTGACATGGACATGAGGGCTCTCAGCTGACCACAGCAAAGACCCTGAAGCACAGGACTGATGTGTCAGTGCCTGCAGAGGGGGTCTGGTCCTGCTCAGCGGACAGGGTGTGAGCTGCAGATGCTGGGACCTCACCTTACACAGAAGGGGATGTGATTTCATAGTGGAAAAGGGAATTGAATGTGGGAACACTTTCATGAAGCAGTAACACAGACTAACCACTGCTTGAAGTCTTAAAATTTGATTAGTTCCTTTTCAACAACACATGTGGTTGGCAGAATTCCCAGTCCTCTGCTCCCAGATGCCGAGGCTGGAGGGCTGTCACCCTTCTCCTTGTGTGCCCAGGACAGGAGTCCTTGAGCAATCCCAGTTTTTCCGTCATTTCGTAGGGATGTTTTTTCAGACACATGCTCACTCTTTCTGTCCTTCCTGGTTTGGCACCATCCCTGGAAGGTGGAGTGATGGTGTGGAGACGTGGCAAGCATGAGGGCTTCAGAGTATTTTTGTTGTTTCCTGCACTGGTCCTTGGCCGTGATGGTGAGCTGGGCAGAGGTCTGTCTTACCTGAAGTGTTACCCAGGCCCTGTCTCAGGTTGATATGGTTAATTTAAAGCCCTATCAGGTGTTGTAGCAATGTAACTTTTTCCCACAATGTGCATTCCTTGGCATTCTTCAGCACAAAACTTCATTTACCAGCGAAGTGTCAGTTACCAAACTTCATCTGTCATGCCCAGACCTTGCACACTGTGGATCCTCCTGCTGCCAGAACCTCTGGCACCAGTACTGGGAGCAGGAGGAATCCCCAGTCTGTGACCTGCAGTGCTGCTGGTGCCAAAGGGCATGGCAGCAGGTGGCTGAGCTGCTCGGGTGCTGCAGTGGGAAGGAGCAGTGTGAGCACCATGTGAGGGGTGGGGAGAGCACGGCACGGCAGAGGGGCCATCCGTGACCCACAGGCACACAGGCAGCCCATCCTCCACATCTCCAGCATGAATCCAGACTTTCCAAGCCCCTGTGTCCTTCTCCAGTGGGTGAACGGGTGCAATACCTGCTGGCTCAGTGCTGCAGTCGGGCAGAGCTGATGGAACCAGCTGCTCCCAGACCTCTGCTGGGGCACAGTGGTGCCATGGGCTGCTGCATGGTGGGTTTCTGGCTTTTGGTCAGGTATTGACAAACTGAACTTGAATTTATTTTTCAAAAGAATATCGTATATTAGAAAACTGATCCAATTGCAAAATTGGAGTTCCGGAGGCTGGGTCAATTCTGTCATGCTCCCAGCTTGCCCTTCATCAACAGGACCTGCTGCTGTGGGCAGCGTCTGTGCCAGCAGAACCGTGCTCCTGGTCCATGGGAGTGGCCACTGTTGCTGCACTGAGAGCTTCCTAGCTTGGTTTTAACCAGTTCCAGCAGCAGTGAGCTGTGTGCCCCATTTTGGCATGAGGGGGACATCCTGGTCAAGAGAGGACCGTGTGCACCCCTGTGCTCAGTATGAATTGGGGAGCTGGCTCACACATGCTCCTCACCCCCTGCCTGCCATGTGCCTGTTGCATGGCTCCTGCCCATGGTGCCTTCCTCAGTGACTTGGTTGGTCTCTCTCCTGCTCTGAGCTCCGGGACTGTTCCAAGAACTGATGCAGCTCTGGACACTGTGGCAACCCATCACCAGGACCAGCAGGCCAGGGCAGAGGCAGAGGAGCGAGTGACTCTGGGACTGGTGTTCAGGTGGCCACCCATGATGGGTCACTGTCCTGCATGACAAGTGGAGACTGGCAACAAGTACAAGGAGGTCCTGAGCCTCCGCTTGAGGTCCCGTCCCAATGTCTGAATGGTCCAATTGTGAACCCTGGGCTAAGCATTGCCCCACACCATGGGCATGGCCAATGGTTTGTGTCATGGACTGGTGTCCAGAAGTACGACTGATACCCCCTTGAATCTTTCTTAGCTGCTTTTGAACAGTTATGGCAGGTTGTTTTCAGAGCAGGGTAGTTGGAGTTTTTTGCTTCTGCATAGTCAACACAGTGAAAGTGTGAAATTGCTGTGCCAGGAGCGGCGCTGCCAGGCCCTGTGGCAGAGCTGCCATCCCTTGTGGCCGAGCTGCTGTCCCCTCGTGGTGCTCATCCCTCTGTGGAGGGTTCACTGTCCCGGCAGGAGCATGGGGACAGCCCGGTGAGGAGCCATGCTTTCTGTTAGCTCACATCAGTGTGGCTGTGCTGGTGTGGGGAGTACTGTGAGGGACATCCCCCCAAAACTTCCCACCCAACAGGAGCTGCATGGGCCAGGCAGGGTGTCAGGCTCAGCCTCTGTCACAGCATCCCTGTGGGCAGGAGCAGCCCTGGGGGTATGTGAGGGAGCAGGTTTGGACTGTGCTCAGGCTGCCTGCACCTGCCTCCACCCGCCCCATGCCAGTGAGCTAGGCACGAGCAGCTCAGGTTAGCATCCTGGGAAAGTTGGTGAGGTCTGGGGATAAATTGCCATCAGTTTATCTCATTTAGGAGGTAATCAGAGCCAGGGACGTGCAGAGCAATTGAATCTTAGTTGTTCTGAAGTATCATAAATCAAACGAGCTGTTGCTTTTTTACATGGGCTCATGTTAAAGAGAGCTCCGTGTCAGGCTGCCAGGGAGCATCCGCAAACTATGGCAGGCGTGGGATTGGGCTGCCGGAGATGTCACAAACTGGGGAGTGCAGCTCAGGCTGTCAGGGAGCACCCACAGGCTGGCAAACGTGTGTCAGGCTGTCAGGGGATGAAGATGCTCATCCCCACGGTGTAGGTGCAGTGTCATCCTGCAAGGACCATCAGGAAAGTCTGCTCTTGTCAGAGCCCAGCAAAGCTCTGTGGCCAGGAGTGCCCCGTCCTGCCATGGAGCATCCCACAGCCCCCCTGCAGCCACACTCCTCTTTGCCTGGACCCTCGGCCCCTGTTGAGGCTGCCAGGAGGGCCAAAGAGCCACCAGACACGGCTGAGGACAGCAGCACCTTTGCGACACTCCCTGCTCCAGTCTCTCCATGGCTGCCAGAGCTCCGGGGATAATGAACTTCTCATGTGCTTAAAGAGTGATGCAGGGTGCATGGCGAGAAGCTGACAGCCCCTTAATGTGCTTCTCAGTGGCGGCCAAACGACGCGGTTTTGTCTTTGTTTTTTAGTTTTAAAACCCACAGGAAATTGATGGCCAGTAAAGAGTTGTGTTGGGGCGATGTGCGTGATTAATGCCAACTGTCAGGGGCTGTCGAGGCCGATCGTGGCAAGCCAGGAGTGCGAGGCTGAGCCGTGCTCACCAGATTGCTGGGGATTCCAGCTGCTATCGCTCAGCTCCCGCCTGCCCCACACAGCTTGTGTCACCCGCACGCTTCCTTCCACCAAGCCTCTTAATTCAGTGCTAACAAGTCACTCCAGCTCATTATGGACCCTGGCGCTCCCTGCTCCATCCTGGGGGGAGGGAGGCAGCCTCTGCTGGGTGTCTCTGGTTCAGCTGGTCCCCTGTCTCCATCAGGTCCCACCCCCTCAGTCTGTGGTTTCTGGGGGACCTTATGCATCTCTGTGTTACCCCTCTGAAAGACCCTCATGTGCGCACCCCCAACCCTGTCACAAGCCTCTGCTCACACCATGAAGCCTGCACTGTCTGTGCCCTCCCTCCTGTGGCCTCTCTCCCTGATGCCTGCACACACCCCCGGCCCTGCTGCCCGCGCCCGCTGTGCACGCGCTGCACCCCACATTGCATACTCCCTGCCATGTACACAGAAATGACACTCTTCGACCCTTACATGACCCCCCTGCACACCCCTGTGAACCTGTGGTGTCCCTTGGGAGCACCTGCTCCTCCTGACACACTGTATCCTTGCCCACACGTGCCACCCACGTTTGGGACCCCCATATGCCCCCGTTGGACAGCTCAGTGTGCCCATCCACACTGGAGTCCCCCGCTGCTGCTGCCCCCCGGCCCCCACACCATCCCTGGCGGTGCCATGCCATCTCAGCCTGGGGCACTCAGGGCCCTGGGGGCACTGGGGGGCCTCCACAGCGCTGTTCCTGCTGCGCTCTCCTGCGACTGTCCCCGTGGAGGGGCCTGGCCCTGTCACACTAATACAGGTTGGGAATATTGGGTTTAATGATCTGCAAAATGAGGAGGTAGCGAGCTGACATTTACGAATGGTGCTGCATCCTTCTCTTCCCAGACGCCTGCTAATTTGTTGATATCCCAAACACCTCATAATGATATGGTACAGTCGCAGCTTGCAAACAAGCATCCCGAGGCCAGGGGCTGCTGGCTGCCCTGCTCCAGGACCCTCCTCACGGGCTCGGCAGCCAGGGAGTGGAGCTGTGGGCCAGGGTCTCCCTGCGTGTCTGACAGGACCTGCCCTGGTTCCTGCCCTGTGCCACGTGTGCTGCAGGCATCCCCCCACCTCCTCCCTGTGTGACTACCCACTCTCCAGGGCCTCTGGAGGCACTTCTTCTATGCCAGCCAAAAGCAGGAGAAGGGATGGCAGTGGGAGAAGGACGGCATGCAGGGAGAGGCTGGATGTGACTGGGAGATGGTGAGGAGTGGAGGTGACAGAGGAGACTTCTGCTTCAAGAGTGGAGTTCAGTGCCAGCTCTGCTTCCTGTTCTGCTGATCTTGAGTGGAATCCTGCTCCTCTCTACCGGACCTGCTGGGATGGGCGGAAGGGGTCCTACACTATCCTGCACCCATCTGCCCAGGAAGGAGCCAGCCAGGAGGCTGTCTGGCATGGAAGACTCTCTGTCTGGTGTGCTGGTGTGGAGATGCTCCTGCCATCCCCTGTGCTGAACTCCCCCTTCCCACGGGGAAAGAAAGTGCTGCCCTGGGCCTTTGGGCTGGCATGGGCAAGCTCTGTCCAGTGCCCTGTGTAGAGAGGGAATGCTGTGACACGTCCAAGTGCTGGGAGCACAGTCCTGCCGCACTTGGTGGGGACCACAGGGACATTGCTCCGTCCTCTGTTCTCACGGAGCTGCTTTGTGTGCTGGTGCTTCTGGGACAGGGAACCAGCCCCCCATATTGCTGCTTGTGCTCTGGGAGTGCTGCCCCAAACTGTGTGGGGCATCTCAGGTAGGGGTGAGGCATGGGGCCCGCCTGTCCCACTGCAGGGCCCTGGGGGAACGCGGTGCCTGGGTGACCTGCTGCACCCCACGGAGAAGCAGGGTGTCCATGGGAAAGGAGGTGGGAAGTACTGCTCCCGTGGCTCCATGTCAGTGTCCCCACAGGAGGGTCTCTGGGCTGGGCCCCAATGCAGGGTGTAGCCAGAGCCCTTTACAGAGCAGGACCAAGCTCTGCCCCAACCCTGTGTTGAAGCTGAGGCATTTGTAGCCCCCCCGGTGTACCCCTTCTGCTCAGAGCTGTACTTACCCCTGCTCAGAGCATAGAGAGGGGACTTGGCACGAGCTCTGAGGGCAACACTCTGTCACTGCTGCTCCCCTCCCTTTTCCTCTCTGACATCCCACAGGTGTCAGTGGGACACACTGTTCCACTGGGCACCTCGCTCCCAGGGCTGCCTTGAGCAGCAGATGCAAGCTCCCTTGCATCTTGGTGGGCACTTCCCTACCCTCCTGCTGTCCCTTTGGTCTGGCAGGATCTCTCCATTCCCTCATTCCTGCCAGCCCCGTGGTGCTCCTCTGCTGTCCAGAGGATGCTTCCCCCCAGGGCTGGCGTGTTGGCAGAGGGAGGGACTGCCCTGGGGCTGCTCATCTCCCTGCGGGCTCTGCCTGTCATCTTGGCTGCCAGTGGGGTCTGGGTGCCATGTGGCCCTGCTGTCCCAGCCATGTCCTCCCTAATGCTGCTCCTGGTCAGAGCTCTCGTTCCTGGGCAGTGTTGGAAGGGGGTCGTGGGGTTAACACCCATTAGCAGAGCCGGCTCACAACAAACTATGCTCAGCAACTCTTCATGGAGCTCAGTCTTTAAAACATCATCAAAAAATCATCAAGAGAGAGAGAGGCAGTGCATTCATTTCCACTGCCCACTAATTCTAATGGATCTGGTGTAATGGGCTCCCACCAGCACACTGGGGCAGCTGCAGGGCTGGGGGGCCAGGCTCTGCCATCTGGCCCCTGGATAGCTGCTCACTCGGAGGCAGCTGGGGAGGGCTCCCCCCTCCTGTAGGAGTCGCTTCCTCGGAGGTCTGAACCCTGTCAAGTTGGAGCAGGCAAGCTCTGAGACTTCTCTGGCCTCTGAGAAGGAGCCTGTGCCCATGTGTGGAGCAGGGGAGGGAATTCTGCCAGCTCTGCTTCAGCAGAGGTAGTCTAAACCCTTCTGTTTATGTCGTCTGCTTGGTGCTACCCTCTCATCTGGCCAGAAATGGCCCTGCTGCATTGGAAACCTGTACCTCTCCCCAGGAGAGGCTGAGAAGGCCCAGTACTTTCCCTAAAACAGCTCAAGTCTGATCCAGCTTGTATGGGTGCCCTGAGGAGCTCAGTAACTGGTCCTAGACTATCCCAGAAGGTGGGTCTGCACAGTGTTCAAAGCTGAACAAGTCCTTGATGCCCTTCCCAGCTCTGCTGATCCTCACATGTGGATCCAGGGGTGTGATCCCACAGTGCCACGCTCTTCTGTTGTAGTCATGCAATGCTGAGGCCTCCAAAGAGATCCAACCCCACAGTGCCGTCCTGCACTATGAGGTGGGGAATTTGCTGTAGCATAGCGGAAAAGCTGTGGTCCTTTGTTAGCTCTCCCAGGCTCCGAGAGCAACAGGGCCTTTGTTTGGCGTGAAGCTGGAATCCAGGAGGCACAAAGAAGGAAGGGAATGGAGGTCCTGCATCTCGCAGAGCTGGCGCCAGGGCTTTGGTTGGACTGGGACTGCTCCCGTGGCTGGGACTGGGCAGCCCCAGAGCTCTGGGATGTCCCTCTGCTGTGACAGTAGGAAAGTCCATCTGAGTCAAGTTGGAGCCCCAGAAATTTCTCTCCCAAAAGGAAAGAACCTCCTGCCCTACTGTGAATGTCCTGAGCAGAGTGCTGGGAGCCACATGGAGCCCCCCCACCATGGCATGGTGCCCCCCACACCAGAGCCCTGGGCAGGCAGAGCAGCCATTTGCTTCCCTGGGAAGCGTACAGGTGCAGGAAGGCTGGGGTTCCTGCGTGCCTGCTTGGTGGGGAGGTGCGGGGCAAACAGGAACAAGGAAGATGGAGCCGTGTGGGCCCACGGCAGGAATTCTCGCTGTGTCCTGTAGACCATGATTCCCTCTTCCTGCTGTGCAGAACTGGCTCGGCAGCAGGGAGGACTTTAAGTGCATCCAGTGCTTCCTGAGTCCAGGCAGCTGGCTTGGGCTTAGCAGCACTGCGGCAGCAGCCACAGGTGGCTGAGACCAAGGCAGGATGAGACTTGAGGAGGACAGGGCCTGTTCTGATGTCAGGGTCCCCCAGGAGCGCTGTCTGCAGATGCTCCCTCCAGCACCTGGGCAGCCTCTGCCCCAGGGAGCTGCTGCTCGTTCCTTCCTGGCTGGTAGTGCTTGGCCCCAGGCAGCCACCAGTCCTGTGGCTGTGGGGGGATGGTCCTGGCTCCCCTGCAGTCTGGAGGCTCCCTGCCCGTGCCGGAGTCTGGCAGTGCTCACAGAGGCTGGTGCCAGCAAGCGAAGGAGGCAATGCCTGTTAGCCTGGCTGTTGCCTGGTTATTTCCCCTCCCAGTATTCACGAGCTAGCAGCTGTACAGTTTCCAAGAATCTTGTTCTTGAGCTGGGACTTGGTGTCTGTGGGGTCTCTCCTGTGGCTGAGAGCTGGAGGAAAGTGCTGGACAAGTGGGATGTCCCAGTTATGCCCATGCATCACAGAGAGGGGAGAGTCCAGCAGCATGGCTGACTACCAGTCCCTGCACTCTGTCATCTTCCTGAGGGCTCAGTCTCTCATTCCAGCAGGAGAGGGGCAGTTGCAGACATCTTTCCCCAGAGGAGGAGTCTCAGGCTGATTTAGGGTGAAATGAGTAAAAGAGCCTTGCCTTCCTATCTGGGAAGGGCAAACCAGGACAAGCCCTCATGCTGGAGTCATTCCATCCTCCCCAGGCTCTGATGGTGTGGAGACCCAGCCTTGTGTTCCTGCAGCAGTTGACGAGCACTGGTGGTCTCCAGGCCTGGTACTTGTCAGTGCAGGTGCTGACCACAAGCCTGGGAGGAAGGGCTGTGCACTCCCATCATGCCCAATGGATCTAGCTTTCCTAAGGAGACTTCCCAAGGCTGCACCGGGTTCTGGGGATGTTCATGGACACAGCCTGGCTCAGATGGGCCCAGGTGGCCCCACAGTAGCTGGGGGTGGCCGTGCCCTTGGTGGGACCCGGCCAGGGACCTCTGCAGCCATTTACTGTGGGCTGTGGCAGCTCCTCACTCCCTGCCTTTCTGCTGCTTCCCTCCACAGTGAGGGAAGGACTCTGTGCTGCAGAGAAGTCAGGGAGAGGAGGGGGACCTCCCTCAAACCCGTCCAGACTCCCCTGCTCACCTCCCCACATCATGCCTGGTGTGCACAGACCCTGCCCGGCTTGAGGCCAGCACTGCTCTGCCTTGATGTGGACTGGAGGCCCCTCGGCCTCTGTGCTGTCTCTGGAGCTGAGCAGTTGACTCCCTGCTTTTAATAGAGAGCTGGGAAGGCACATTATGGAGATGAGGGTGTTATTTGCATAACGCTAATTAGGTAATTACAAATCATTTTGCTATGAGCTGAAGCGTGTGCTGTGACATAACGTTTATTAGTCATTCCATTCAGGCCCCGCTTAGTTAAGTCATTTACTGCACTAACTACTGAAGTTGGCAATAAAAGGTAAATGCTGGTGCTGGGTGTGAGGCTGACACGACACCCCATGAAGTGTGCCCGTGGGGGGCTGTGTGAGGCAGAGCCAGGCTGGCAGGTGTTAGCAGGGCAGGACACCTTTTAAACCTTGGTGAGGAGCTGCCTCTGAGCCCAGTGCACAGGCCCCTCTTGCATGGCCTCACTCCATGTGCAGGGCCTGTCGCTCCAGAGCCACTCGAGGGTGGGTGCTGGTGCTGGGGCTGTCTGCAGGCACCAGCTCAGTGGAGGAGATGATTTCATTGCTCCAGAGGTTGGCAGCTTTCTCTGAGGGTGGGACACAGGGCAGGGAGAGTGGGCACAAGCTAGTGGAGCTGTGTGGGGCAGAGGGAGGACTGGCAGAGCTCTGATTCTTCTCTGCAGGCACTTGCCTGTGCCAGCCTCCCCTGGCACAGGCAAGTGCCCTTCTCTGGGCTCTGCTGCTGCCTCGACCCTGCCATGTGGGGATGGCAGTGGCCTGTCAGGATCTGTCCCATGGCAGACCCCTCCTTCCCAGCCCCGTGTTATGGCACACCTTTCTCTTCCAGAACCAGATGAGCCATTTGAGTTCATTATCGTGTCACTGACGGGCCAGACGTGGCTCTTTGAAGCCTCAACATCAGAGGAGCGGGAGCTGTGGGTGCAGGCCATTGAGAGCCAGATCCTGGCCAGCCTGCAGGGCTGTGAAAGCAGCAAAAACAAGGTAAGGGGTCTCGGCCAACTTCTGTTCTATCTTCTCTGGCATCTGCTTAGCCACGTTTCTCATGTCCTGCAGTTGCCTGTCTGTCCACGCTGAGTCCTGCCTTGATCCCTCTTCTCCCACTGAGAGTTCAGTCCTGTCCCTGGGACTGGGCAGTTCCCCCAGGTTTCTTGTCATCTCTTCCCCGCCTGGCTCTGGTCCCACAGAGTACTCTGCATCCCATGTTCCCATGTAGCTGGAACCTGCATGGTTCATTCCCTCCCTGGACATCTCTGCCCTTTCTCCCCACTTTGGCCCACTGTCCCCTGCTCTTCTGGCCCACAGCTGGCCACTCCAGATCCTGTTGTCAGAGCCCCCATGCTGGCCAGCCTCAGGGAGCGTGGTGTGGCACGCCAGGAGGGGTGCAGGATGCGTGGCAGGGTGTGTGGCCTGCAGTGAAGGGGTGTTGTGGGGTTCTTTGCAGGCTCGGCTGGGCAGCCAGGGCGACGCGCAGGCCATGCAGGCCGTCCGCACCGCACGTGGGAACAGCTTCTGCGTGGACTGCGATGCACCCAGTAAGAGATGCTGCGCCGGGCGGGGGGCTCACCCAGCAGGGGAGGGGGCTCCAGCCGCTCCAGGCACCCCCTCTCTCAGCCCAGAGAGATGTGCTCTGTGTGTCTGTCCTGTCCTCTCCTGCAGTGGACCTGCTCCTCGGGGTTGGGGCACAGACCACACTGCCACGCTGGCCTGTGACCCCTCACTGGCCAGCCTGAGGTCCTGGCCTCTCCATGCCCACCTCTCCCAGGGACACTGAACTGGGAAGGGTTCTGGTGGGCAGGTGCTTGCAAATACAAGTCTGAACCACAGGAGATGGGCTGGTGAGACTTGGTAGGTTATTAACTCTCCCCCACTGATCCTGCTGCCCTCAGATCCGGACTGGGCCAGTCTGAACCTGGGTGCTCTCATGTGCATCGAGTGCTCTGGGATCCATCGCAACCTGGGCACCCACCTGTCCCGTGTGCGCTCCCTGGACCTGGATGACTGGCCTAGCGAGCTTCTTATGGTCATGACGGCCATCGGCAACGCACTTGCAAACGCTGTCTGGGAGGGAATGGTGGAGGGGTACCCCAAGCCCACGCCTGAGAGCAGTCGGTAAGGGAGGTGGTGAACCCCAGAGATGCTTCTTGGGAAACGCACCAGGAGGGCTGGGGGACACTACAGGGGTTGGGAGCAGCCATTGAGGCAGGCAGGATTCCTCAAGATGCTCCAGTGTTGGGGGTTCCGCCTGCCTGCGAGGCACTGGCCACCCTCTCCTGCCATCCTGATGGGGCAGTGGGGCTCCGTGGCAGTCACAGCCGTGCAGTGACTCTGGGAGCTGAGGCTGGCTGCAAAGCTGAAGGGGTTAACAGAGATGGCTTGGCAGCGTCGTGCAGGTCTCCAGGGTCTGTCCCTTTCAGGCCCTTGTCTGTCCCTATCGGAGCCACTCTCCTGTCACTCATCCCAACAAGAGCCCATTCTGCGGCTTATCAGCGGCGGAGCGCGGGTCAGGGGGCGGCGGCAGTGAGCGGGCTCGGCGCGGGCATTGATGGCCGCCCGCCAGATACAGATGGAGAGAATGGCCCCAGATAGCGGCGGGACGGCACACATCGATCCGCCGCCCGCGGCCCCGGCGGGAGGGACGCGGACACAGCCTTTGTTCGCACCAGGCGAGACGGCGGCAGCGATAAGGTGCCTCCCGTGGCACTGGGCTGGCGTGTGCAGCAATAACCTTTTCCTGCCACTGGCCGTGGCCCACGCACAGGGACGGTCCCAGAGCTGCCGCAGCAGGGGCACACAGCACTGGGGTGCGAGGGGCATGGAGGGCCACAGAGACGGGCGTGGGGTCTGGGTGCCAGACGCTGCTGCTGTACAGGCATGGGTGTAAGCACACCGTGTCCGTAGGGAGCTGTAGGGAGGTGCAGTGAGTCAAGCAGGTGTCAGGCAGGTGTCCAGAGTGGGATGACAGAGCCTCAGTGGCAGCTGTGGGCACAGGGGCACGGCAGGGGCTATGCAGAACATACCTGGGTGTGACAGGTGTTCACTGCTCACACAAGTATGTTCACATGGTAGTGCTGATACTCATGTCCTTCTGTGCGTGGGGACCAGGCAAATTGTCTCAACTGTGACCGTGACGATGTCCTGTCTGGCAGGGAGGAGAAGGAGCGCTGGATCCGGGCTAAGTATGAGCAGAAGCTCTTTCTGGCTCCACTGCCCCAGTCTGACATCCCACTGGGGCAGCAGCTGCTGCGGGCCGTGGTGGAGGATGACCTGCGGCTCGTGGTGACACTCCTGGCCCATGGCACCAAGGAGGAAGTGAACGAGACCTACGGAGATGGAGACGGGCGCACAGCGCTGCATCTCTCTTGTGCAATGGCCAATGTAGTCTTCACACAGCTGCTCATCTGGGTAAGACAGAAGCTGCAGCCTGCACCGCAGGGCTTTTGGTGCTGTCCTGGTGCTTCCCCACCTCCCTGCTACCTTTATCCATCCTGCTTCTGTGGGTTCCCGCACATGCCCACTGGTACTGAGCTGCCCACCTTCCCAGCTCCCTCTTCCTGCCTTCCCCAGAGCCCCCCTGCTCCCTGCCGTTCCCGTGCTCCCGGGCACATGGTTCCCAGGTACCGCTGACCCGCTGCTTCTCTCCTGCGCAGTACGGAGTGGATGTGAAGAGCCGGGACGCTCGGGGCCTGACCCCGCTGGCCTATGCCCGGCGAGCCGGCAGCCAGGAGTGCATCGACATCCTGCTGCAGCACGGCTGTCCCAGCGACAGCACGGCCACGCTGACCCCCAGCCTGCCCCGCCGCAACGCCAATGCCAACAACAACGCCTGCGCCGCGNNCGCCTGCGCCGCGGCGCCGGCCGAGTTCGGCGCCAGCCCCGGCACCGTCTAGGCCTGCACGGGCCCTCTGCCCTCCAGCCCTGCCGGGGACCAGGGCCGCTGGAGTGGCTCTGAGAGCAGCACAGACGGGCCCCCATGGTGCTTGCCCCCACCAGAACCCCCGTTCCAGCCAGGAGGAGGCTGGGAGCCAGCATCCTGCTCCTCTGCGCTGTTCCAGCCACCTCTCGCTGTGCAGCTGTGCAGACCCAGTGCTGGGAGCTTGTGGAGGGGCTCCCACATAAACACTGGGGTGGCTCCAGTGCACCCCGTTCTTGTGACCGGTACATGGATGAGGAGGCAGTTTCTCCTGCCCCCCCCCCCATCTGTAGATAAAGCAGGGGCTGGGGGCAGTTCAGGTGTGTAGCCCCCACTACACAGCAGTACCAGGGAGGCTGATGGCTGCACCTGCTCCCTCAGGCAGGCCAGTTTGGGCACCTCCCTCCTGCTCTTCCTCCGTGCTGGCCTCGCCACATCCCCCAGTGTAGTGGTGAGGTGGGGGGGCAGCAGGAGGTGCATATTTCTCCATTGCAGCCCCATGCTCCTCTGCTTCTGGCCGGTGCAGGAGGGACACACGCACCAATGCTGTTCCCCATGTGCTGATGCAAGGGTGGCATCTCCCTAGCGCAGCCCCTGGAAAAAGGCCTCCCCAGCCTCCCTGGTGACCTGGAGGGGGAAGAGGATGGTCACCTCGGGATCCCCAGCTCTGTCTGTCTGTCTGTCTGTAGAGTCACTGTCCTTCCAGGTTAAAGCTCCAAGCGCCAAGCCATACACAGTGTCTCCATCAGAGCCTCCCGCTGGCTCCCACTGCTGCCCAGGTGGGGCTGGTCTCCAGCTGAGTGAGAGGAGAGGAGAGGAGCATCTCTCTTTGCATTGGGGTCAAGCTTCTAGCTGAATGCTGGAACCTCAAGGCTGTGGACACTGCTATGGAATGTCTCTGTCACTTGTGTATAAAATGTACATTGGAAATATTTATATGGACACTCTGTATATACGGTTTCTTTTCCATGAGTTGCCCTGTGTGTGTTATCTGCAGCCGAGGAGATAAAGGCCAATAAAGCAAACCACCTCCTGCCAGGCCAGCGTCTCAGTGTGCTGCCTTTGGGGCCTCTGGTGCAGCCCTGGTTTGCAGCTGGGTCTGGTGGCTCTCCAGCCCACACTGACAAACGTTCAGCCTCTTCTCCTCCGGCTCAGGGTCTGATAACAGCAGTCCTGTGTCAAACCGAGCCCCTGGGAGATGGCACAGTGCTGAGGTGTGGAGGGGATATGTGCCAACCCTGGGCACTGAGGAACAATGGCAGAACATGGTCCCAGAGGAATGCACAGCTCTGGCAGGATGGGAGATGGGCACAGCAGAGGGGTGTGCTTGAGAGGGGACATGCAGGGCGGGAGTGCTGGGCCAGCTGGTCCCTGTGCACAGGACAGCAAGCATGAAGCTGGGCTGGGGGAAGGCAGAGATGGGCAGGGGGTGATGGCTGCCACAGCGAGCAAGGAGTCTGCTATGGCTACAGAAGACTGGGGATCGTGGGTCCCGAGGCACAGGCAGACCCCTGAGCAGTGAAGGCAGCCGTGTGTCTGCTCTGCCAGCCCTGACTTCGCATGCTTCTCATAGCTGTGTGCAGAGCAGGGCCCCAGTGCTGGCAGTTCTGGGCTGGCTGCACCCCAGGCCACACCACAAACAGCATTTTGGGGCTCCAGTGTCTCCTTGTGCTGTGCTGGGGTCCAGGCTCTGCTGCACTGGGAGTGGGCACAGGCCTTGGGCCTCAAGCCTGTGTGGCAGTGCTGCAAGGAAGGGAGGTGCCAGGACACCCCCAGCTGCCACAAGTGCCCTCAGATGTCCCTGTCAATCCCCTGCTGCCTCCTCCTTGTGCCTCTCCCATGGCAGAGGGCTGCCTTGTTGGAGGCTGCAGACGGTGGCCCCAGCCCCACCACTCCTTGATGTGTTCTGGCTGTGTGTGCCCATGTCATCATCCTCATCCTGGTCCTGATCCCAGTCCTGGTCCTGGTCCTGGTCCCTGTCCCAGTCTGGCCCCTGCACCCATGTCACCCCTCATTCCCATCCCCTCGTGGTGCCCATGGGTGCCCCCACACCAGCCCTGGCCCCAGCCCAGTGCTGGGTTTGGTTAATTTCCTGGCGACTGCATTAACGGGAATGGAAGCCGAGGGACGGCAGCTCCTCTGGGGCCCATTAATCATCCCCCTCAGACAAGCTGCCTTGATTACAAGTGGCAAGAAATTCATTAGGGCTGCGGCTCTGACAACTTTTATCTGCGCGGCTGGATCTGACTCATTAGGCAGCCAAATTAAAGCCATGATGGGCCCTGATGAAATTCACTGCTTGTTTATCTTGTGCGATCTGATACATCTGCCCATACATCATCTCCCGTGCGGGATCCTGCCCTACCCAGCCCTGGCGCCTCCCTTCCCATCCCAGCCCTGCCCCAGGCCCCCGGGTGCCCAGCCTGGACCCAGCTCTGACCCCAGGAGACCCCGAGCCTGCCCCCACACTCTGCCTGTGGCATTAGGACTGGAGTTGGGGCTGCAAGCGATGACCATGACACCGAGAGCCATGAGGGGACAGTTTTGGAATAAAAATCATGCAATAGTCTGAATTGGAAGGGACCCCCAAGGATCATCAACCTCCGAGGTCTGGGGCCACACAGCCCCGAGAGCCCCCAGAGCCCATGCAGTGCCCAGGGAGGTGCAGCCGCCTCAAGGCACCCAGAGCCCAGGTTCTGCTGGCAGTGGCACTGCTGGGGGCACACAGCCCCGTGGGGACAGGCCCTGTGCCCTGCTGCTGCCCACAAATTGCAAACAGGTGCTGGGGATCCTGGTGATGCCCTTTTGCTGGCACCTGGGGGCAGGGAATGCCACCAGATCCCTGCAGGCTCTGACACCATCCCAAGGAGCCAAGAGTGGGCCAGACCCCACCAGCAGCAGCACTCATGCCCTGTCCTGCCTTGGCCCAGCCCAGCATTACTCCAGTGCTGGAGCACGTCTGGGTGCCAAGGTGACCAATGTGGCTTCAGGCGGCCCCAGGCCAGGACAGGGTGAATGAAGCAGGAGTTCCATGTCTGTGTTCAGGGGAAGAGGTGTGTGTCCACATTTAGGGGCAGGCGCTGTGTCTGTGCTCGGGGCAGGAGCTGTGTGTCTGTGTTGAGGGGCACTGTGTCTGTTTTTTGGGGCAGGAGTCAGGTGTCTGTGTTCAGGCTGATGCCAGGGAGGGCACAGGCCAGCCCTCTGCTTTGCTGTACACCAGAGGACCGTGCCAGGGCAGCAGCAGCGGGACTGTCCCTGTGTTACGTGGCCCCGAGCAGCAGCAGTGACCACTGCAGCACCATGAGGACCCTGCCCCAGGCAGCCAGCAGCACTCACACCATCGAGCTGAGGCTGGAGCCAGGGGGAGGGAGGTGAGTGCCACAGGACAGGAGCCATGGGATGCAGCCTTGTGCCATGAGGAAATCCATGATATGCAGCCTCAGGCTGGAAATGAGCCATACCATAGGTTTGCAGTGCTTCCCAGAGAGCCTGGGCACAGCCAGAAAAAGCCCCACAGGGTACAACTGACAATCGAAGCCCCACAGGCCTTCTTGCAGCCCCAGCTGAGCAGGCACAGCCTCCTGGGGATCTGTAGGCGGGCACAGTAGGGCATGGGCACAGTGGGCACAGCACCACCCACCCTGAGGCTGCTGCAATCACACGCTGAGCACATGCAGAGGTGCTTTTATGAGAGGGCCAGAGCAGAGATCCTGCCACATGCCTTCATGTGTCCAGCCAGCCTTGCCTCTGGGGAAAAGGCACAGGTGTGACAGTGTCCCAGTTCCCTTGCCCTGTGCTCGTAAGGCACAGCACCAATGCACTCCCCTACAGCACCTGCACCCCGTGCCCATTCATGAGTGTTTACCTGTGGGTGGGTGCAGACGCCACAGCACGAGAGTCACAAAGCCCTGAGGGGAGTTCCAGCCTGGCTGATGGGGACACTGGACAAGGTGGCACAGGCTGTAAAGGAGTTGGGGAGAGTCACAACCCTTCCCAAGTGCCAGCCATTGGGACATTGTTTCTCTCTTGCCCATTGTTTCTCTCCTGCACCTTGAGCTAGTCCTGGAGCCGCTGGCTAATAGTACCAGCAACATATTGTGGGCCATCACATCTTCTCACAAGCCCCTTATCAGGGAATGCTGAGGACCAGCTTTGTTGTGCTGAGTGAATAAATACTCTGTGGGACGCAACCCCGGCTCCTGTCCCAGTTCTTTAAGAACCGCTATACAGGTAAACAAGTGGACAGGTTTGGGTAGGGAAAATTCCCTTGTAAATGCTGAAATTGCCTTCCTTAGGCAAAGTAAGTCTTGTTCATATGTATGTGTGTATATATATATGTGTGTATAAACATATTTATATAAACAAATGCGTGTCCGTGTATATGCACATGCTATGTATTTATCTCTGTGTGTGTCTGCACCTGTATCTACCTTTTACTGTGTGTGTGTGTACCCATGCACATACATGTGTACCAGTGCAGGTGTGGGGATTCCATCCCCAGCAGTTCCTACTCCAGGACGCAGGGTAACAGCCAGAAGCTGGTAGATAGGAAATTCCAAATAGATGCAAGTGAAAAAACATACTATGGAGGTGGTTGGGCACTGATACAGGGGCCTGAAGAGGAGGGGTTGCCCACCCTTGGAGATATTGGAAGTGAGATGGGCAAGTTCTTCAGCATCTTGAATGGCACAAGCTTCGAGCAGGTGTTGGAGCAGAGACCTCCCAAGGCCCCATCCATCTTCATGGCTCAGTTGCCCTGGGTCTGTCTCTACTGCCCAGCTTCTCATCGTGGCCCTCCTTCTCCCACCAACCCCAGTCTGACCCAGCAGCCAGAGCTCCAGCTCATGGGGGCCCTCACAGCCCTGCCATCTGAGAAGGGGCCACAGCTGCTTCGGGCAGTGCGGGCAGTGCTGTGCACCGTGCTCACTGTGCAGTGTGGGCAGTGCCTCACTGTACAATATGGGCAGTGTGGGCAGTGTGCTCACTGTGCAGTGTGGGCAGTGCTGGGCAGTGTGCAGTGTGGGCAGTGCTAGGCAGTGCTGGGCAGTGTGGGCAGTGCTGGGCAGTGTGGGCAGTGTGGGCAGTGTGCTCACTGTGCAGTGTGGGCAGTGTGGGCAGTGTGGGCAGTGTGCAGTGTGGGCAGTGCTAGGCAGTGTGGGCAGTGTGGGCAGTGCTGGGCAGTGTGGGCAGTGTGGGCAGTGCTGTGCAGTGTGGGCAGTGCTGGGCAGTGTGCTCACTGTGCAGTGCTTTGCTCTCCGCTGTACAGGAGGCACCAGAGCTTTCACAACGCTCAGGGTTCTCAGGGAGCCCTGCTCTGCTCAGTGCCAGGAACACTCTGCTGCTCTGCAGCTCTCTCCAGCAGTGCTGGTGACAGCATGAGTCTGTCACCTCCAGCAGCACTACACAGAGCTGCACCTCTGCAGCATTTGTGGGTATTTTAACATGACTGTTTGTTTGGAGGGTTGCAGTGTGTGTGGGCCCTGGGATTGGTCTAATACAACAACAACAACAAAATCTTCCATACACCTAAAAACTGTAGGTGTTGGAACCACCTCAGTGGCAGTCCATGGATGAGCATGCAGTGGAGCAGGAGTGCTCTGCACATGGATTTCAGGTGGGTAGTGGCCTCCACAGTGGGGGAGGTGGGTTAAGTACACAATAAACCAGGGCTGCCAGTGGGGCAGGACATATCAAGCCAGCATCAGTTAGAAATGCTGGTGGGAATAAGGGAGTTCTCGGACCTTAAAATAAAATTTGACTCCTTTTAATGTCACTGCCCCAGCCCTGGAGCTGTGGACACGTTCTGGAGTGCTGTGGTTAACATGCACTGCTGTGCTGTGATCGGCTGCAGTGGCACAGACCCCTCATGTGGACAGATTTGTAGTGGCAGAGCCCTGCGTGTAGCTGCAGAATGGCTTTACCCTGTCCCCCGCCCTCCCACACAGAGGTGAGTACCAGTTCATGTGTCAGAGCCATTGCAGTCACTGCAAACAGCTGTGTCCTCTTTGCAGCCACAGAACACAGCTAAGGTCAGTCCCTTTGTCAGACCAACACCCACCTCAGGACAGAGAAGCGGTGCAGGTGCAGGCAGCTCTACCCCAGCCTGTTGAAAAGGGAGCTGACAGTTTTCCTGAGAGCAGGGCCAGGGCACTGGGGGCTGCTGCCAAAGGGTATTTACTCCCCTGATCTAGAGGGAATGCCAACATGTGTTGCTACCTGAACAGGGCAAATCCATGCTGGGGATGCTGTGAGCAGCACCAGGCCAGCCATTTCCTGAGGATATTTTCTTGTTTCCAAGCAGTGCAGGGACAGGGGCAGATGTCCTGCAGTGGAAGCCAGCTGTGCTGAGAAACCAAATCCTGAAAGGATCTCACAGAACCCTCTCGGGACCTGTAGCAAATATTTCTGGAAAGAGGCACCCACCAAGGACATCTAGAAGCACAGCTTTGTCCAAATGATTGCTCTGATCTGAGCTGTGTCTGTGTATGTTGGCCACACAAGCCAACTGGAACCAACAGGCAAGGGGCAGGGACAGCCACCCTCCAGTGCTCTGAAGCTCCAGGGCACTGTAGGAGGACTCAGCTGTACAGGCTGAGCATGGACCCCACACTCCAGGGGAACAGAATGTACCTGCCAAAGAGGGAAGTGGCATGGGGAGGCAGCACTGCTCCCCAGGCAGCATAGAGATGGCGCAGCCCTTGCTATGGCATCAGGGAGGCCGCTCAGGAAGGTGGAGTCAGCTCTGGCTGTCAGTTAGTTCCTGCTGTCCCAAGCTGTGTCTTCCAAGAAAGGTGAAAGTGGCTAGCTGGACCTTTTGTGACCCAAACTCCCTATCAAACCTGTGAGCAATTGGTGCCCCAGCAGAACCTTGGAGAGAGCCCTGCCCCTCTCCAGGAACCTCTGGTGGCATTGCAATGGGTGTTACTACCACAGCACAGGCATAGGAGCTCCCTTGCCCCATGGACTAACTGACATTTGTCAAACCAGAACAGAGTTTCCCCGGGCTGGACACCCAGGGAGCCTTTGTGTTGGTGACTGTGCATGCAGCTGTGCCCTGTGCAAAACTGGACCTTCACGGGGTTCTGGGGCTGGGCTCAGTATCTCAGATGGCTGGCTGCGGAAGCAGCAACTCATGCGATAGCTCTCAAGAGCAGAGAATGGCTGGCCTGGATGTGCGAGTGCCTTTTGTTGTTGCTCCTGTCCCAGGGCCTCAGCACCAGGGAGCCGGCTATCCCGGGCCAGGGCAGGGGCCGCAGCCGTGTTGGGAATCTGCAGCAGCACACACATTCCCGCAGCCCGGGATGAGCTGCGGAGGCGGTCCCGAACCAGTCCTGGCCCCGGCCCCGCCGGCGGGAGGGCCGACCTGGGGATGCTCCCGGGCACTTCCCGGCCCCCTCCCCTCCCTCCCGCGCCTCGGCACCAGCACAGCAGCGGGTGAAATGGAGCCCGCAAGGCCACCGCTGCTGCTTGCACAGCCTCCGGCTCCGCGGGCCCCGGTACCGGCACCGGCCGAGGTGCGGATGAGCCCCGGAGCCTCCCCTTCTCCCCGTCCGCTTGCCCTCCCCGACCGCCGCGGCCGCCTCTCGGGGTCGCCG
>VXAX01006794.1:0-120793 GCA_013399835.1 Leptocoma aspasia
TAATATGTTCATAGCAACAATAAGACACTAAGGTATGCATCTTTCCCTGATTCTGAAAACTAAACGTTATTAAAGCATTTAGAAACTAAATCCTTCTGAGAACTCAGTAAACTATTCCACTGTAATATTTAGTTAGCATTGGACAATATTTCTTTGAAAAACTATTCCATCTCCCACCTCTGCAGCGGAGAGAGTATTCAGCTTACCTGAAAATAGAAGAAGGCTTGGCCAAACCAGTAGTGCATGATAGTAATCTGTGCTGCATCAAATTTCAAAGGTATCCAAATATATTTTGTCATCATTGTCTGAATCAGCAGACAAAACACCAAGACTGGTAAATTGTGAGGTCTAAATAGAAGAGCTGCTAGTAGAACCAATCCGCTATATACTTCCCATAATCCTGTGCTCTTCGTGCTGGAGTCTGCAGAAATAACCTGTGACTTTAGTAAATCTTTAGTGCCAGTGAAGACTATGCCAAGAACAAAGACATAAACAAAACGAGCTTCAGTAATCCCCCTAAAGAGAAAATAAAATTGAAAAAAGTTAATAAAGAAATAAAACAAAAAGATTAGTTACTTACTAATACCTACTTCAGAGCCTTTCAAGAGAGGTCAAGACCAACCAGTTCTGCCTAACAGGTTAAATCCAAGGCTAATATTTTTCAAATCCCTAAGCAATTCCATTACAAAAAAAAAAGAAAAAAAAAAAGTATGTTTTAAGTTGTAACTAGCACTTGCACTATCTTCAAACCACCTATAAATTCATTTGCCTCTTAATTTCCAGTGAAAGCCAGCTTCTGAAGGAAACATAAAATGTTGTCCAAAAAAGCCAACAAGGACAAAGACCAATAAGCTTAAAAACTGTGACCTGCTATTCCAGAAGTGCAAGGTCTGAGAAATTAAGACTGAAAGGGACTAGAGCAAGTCATCTGGTCCTACCTTCCTCAAGCAGACTCACGCAGGGTCATCCTAGAGCACATTGCACAGGATTGTGTCCAGACAGTGAATATCTCCTGTGAGGGAGACTCCACAACATCTCCATGCAACCTGTTCCAGGGTCTGGTTACCCTCACAGTAAGGAACTTCTTCCTCATATTCAAGCTGAACTTCCTGTGCATCAGTTTCTGCCCATTGTCTCTTGCCCTGCTGCTTGGCACCACCAAGAAGAGCCTGGATCCATCCTCTGACACCTTTCTTTCAGAGACATTGCTGAGGTTGTCTCTCAGTCATTCTCTTCTCAAGGCTGAACAGGCCCACTCCCTAAGCCTTTCCTGACTGAAGAGATGCTCCAGTGCCCTAACCACATGCAGAGTCCACCTCTCAACTTACTCCAGGAGCTCCATGTCTCTCTTGTCCTGAGGAGCCCAGAGCTGCACACAGCAGTGCAGATGTGCCTCACCAGGGCTGAGCAGAGGGACAGGATCACCTCCCTCAACCTGCTGGCAATGCTCTTCCTAATGCACCCCAGGATCCCACTGGCCTTCTTGGCCCCCAGGGCACACTGCTGGCTCATGGACAGCTTGTTGTCCACCAGGACCCCCAGGTGCTTCTCTGCAGAGCTGCTTTCCAGCAGATCACCCCCACATTATCTGCCCAACTCTCCAGTCTGTTGAGGGCTGCACAGATGCGTCATTCAGCCAAGACCTAAGTCCACTCATCCAGTCCACACTTCTTGAGCTTGTCTATGAGGGTATTGTAAGAGAGTGTTGAAATCCTTGCTGAAGTCAGGGTAGACAACATCCACTGCCCTCCCCTTGTTCATCCCTGTATTTGTTTCATTGCAGAAGACAGTCAGGTTGGTCAAGCATGATTTACCTTTACTGAAAGCCCATGTTATAGAACACTCAACTGCAAAAGCAAGGTATGGAAAAGCAGCTCTCTGAACTACTAAGCACTTTTGAAACTAAGAAGTAGCTAAATTAGCTTGGCTTGTGCTCTGCTAGATTTGGTAAATCCATCTAAAACAACAAGAGATGGTGTATTTCGAGTTTTTTGTAGAAAAAATATAGAGTATAACTACTAGATTTTCCTCATATTAACTCTTATCTGACTGGCTTCTCATCTGTCACAGTGAAAAGACACTTCACGTGGCTTAAAATTAAGCACACATCACAAAAATTCCGTGCTGGTTGCCTACAAACTACAATTCTATTCTTAAGAATGTAATTTCAACCTAGAACATCCTGTCCATCTCATCCCCTGACAGCCAAAGTGTTCAACACCTTGCTAGAAACAGTTACTTATCTGCTGATGAACTTACTTTGAAATATCTTTGCCACCATGTTGCCATGGAAATATGACATTTCCAATAGCTGCCCGGTAACTGTAGACTCCCAGGAGCCCGAGTGCCATAGCAATTTTTGAAACCAGGGAGCATCTTCTTTGAACCAGAAAGAAGATCATAAGAAGGGAGACTGCAGCCAAGAAGGAGAGTTCAAATTTATGTTCAGAGCTAGGGAAAAAAAAAAACAAACAAAAAACCCCTTTTAAAACAGTAATTAGTGCTAAACACATTTGATAAAGCCTTAGCTACAGCACTGTATTCAATAAACTGTATTAATTAATGCAGCACGAAATTAATCACTGCAGTGGTATCTGTTACGAACTTTCCAAGAGGTATGGTAAAATATTTTAGTATTTTTAGAAAAGCAGGTTTATTAATGAGGTTTTCTATTCAAGCATGCATATTTAAAAGTGTAATTATTGTGTTCCACCATATGCTAGTTATTCTGTTAATTATATAAAAACTGAGCTGCATATTGCATAATGGAAAAGGGTCCACTGCTTTTAAACTAGGGTTTTGTTATTTATACATTTTGAAAAAGTGTGTCTTTCTAATACTACAGTATTTCATTTTCTAGCACTACACAAAAGATTTTTGCACTACAGGATTAGAACTGTCTTTGAAATAACTACGTATTTGTTTGTTTCATTTTAGACACATTACTACCCTACCACATGTAAAACACATTACCTACCCAAAATGACCAAAAATATACTTACATAGTTTAAAACACACACACACAAACTCATTAGCACAATATGATTCCCTTAAGCAATTATAGAATCTTGTATTCTGTCAATACATACAAGAGATAGACACAAAATTTGCATCATTGGCAGAGAAGATCACAGATACAGCTTGTTTGTTTGTTCCCCTGCATCCTAAATAGGTAACACTCGTTCTAGAATCAAGGGCATTTCACTGAGCATGCTGCCAGTATTATATATTTAAATCTTCAGTAGTAGGAATTAGCACTGCAAAATGTAATGGGGTAAGGCAAAGATCTGCACCCACCCCTTAACATGTAGCTTCAGAAAGCCTGCTGTAGTCCAAGAATTGCCAACCCACAGCTACTGAAAATATTCCCAGTATCCCAAATAATATAAAACCACTAGTTTTGTTAAATTTGCCTTCCGTTAAGAACACCATGTAGATTTTGAGAGCTAAGGGCTCCATCTTCTGTTTTCCACAACTCAAAATCCCATGATAAAAGATCACTAACTTCAGGAAACCAACAGCGTGCCTGGGCTGTTACCTGCATTGAATTCAATCACACTTAAGAAACTCCAGTTTTATCTCTGATTTAATAAAAATTATTGTACTTCAAAAAGAGGTTTACTTTCCTATTCCCTAGTATACACTTTATAGGGAGCTTGACCAATAGCTGTTCCAGGTGTTGTGCTTGAAAAGTCATGAAGGAAAGGTTGTAGGGCAGATAAATTGTCTTGTTAGTTCTGCATGCAGGACACAGTCAAATAGCTCATACAATTTAACAAAATTCCCAAGAGATGCACTGTTCTCTGAAAGCCAGTGGAGAAAAGTGAGAGGCATAAGATGTAGGACACTGTGAGACAGAAAATGTAGTCTTGATGTTTCTCTTCCCAATTATTCTTCCTCTACGCATGGAAAGAGCAGAAACAGTGGACTCTTGCAGCAACCTGTGAAGATAACTTTCTTCATGATCAAGCAAGCACCACCTTCTTCATTATCAAAATATAACTAACTTATTTAGTAGCCACTACACCTTTCAAATGAGCATTTATAGAAAATTCTAAGCATTTCACTGTCATATTCTCCTTGGCTACTCATTGCATGAGAGCAAGACAAATCAGGGATAAAGAAAAGCACACCCTCATCATCATCTTCGTCTCTTTACCTAAAAAACTCAACACACATTGAGTTTGCATTCTTGACTGCTAGCGCAGGGATTAACACACATCTCAAGTCCAGGTTTTCTGGTAACGGTCTTCTGTGATCTCTGTTTGGAATTTTTTTGAATCATATAAATCTGTTAAAAAAAACCCCTACCCACGTGTTTCATAGCATTTGCTGAAGAAACAAGAAAAGGATTTCTAGTAAGCAAAGTCAGGTCAGCACAAGTCACCTACAGTTTCAAGGTTTTCCAGCCAAAGTTCCCACAGTTAGGCAGAATAAAGCATATGTAATTAGCATGTATTTTGAAAGGAGATGGTAGCTCAACACAGAGTCCAATCATTTAGCAAAGTTCTAAATGGTTTCGATAGTCTGCTCAGAAATACAAGCACAAACAAGCTACTCTCATCCCAGCTGCTGTGTCCTGGGCTTTGCACAAACCACAAAACTGAAAGTGAAGAACCAATAGCTCCCTGAGAGAAAATCTGGTGAGAAGAGAAGGAAAAAAGAGCACTTTGGCTCTGTCTTCCTTCTGTAACAGCTTGTGGTCTACACTCATTCTTCTGGTAATAATATTAAGGTTGAAGACATTTTCTTCCACTGCTTGGACCTCACCTCATTACTGCAAATACAAGTAGAGTGAAATGAATTGTAAATGTGCATGATTAATAACGTAAGTGGATAAGGCCTTTTTTAATAGTTTCTTTCATTTTACAACCAAATATACAGAAGTCACAAGATGTGCTAGCTTTGAGGGGAAGAACATTTGGGGATGGTTAAGTACATTATTAAAAGAAAATATTATCATCTTCCCATGCTGATGCTTCTTGTCACTTATCTTCAAGCTGACACTGCCATGTAGCAGCTCTGACACCTTTCAAGTATCAGTGCTGACCAAGACTAACAGCCAAATAAAGCTAACTGAATACCAACCAATCAAAAAGATTGTCTAAACATGCAGTCTAAAATCTGACTTCCAGTCTGACTTAGATTGCATGTTTTCTTCCATTTCATCCACATGATCTAAGTAAGGTTCCAAATTCTTATTAGTAAAAAACATGCTATTAAGACATAACTACACCAATTAAACTAATACTAAAAAAAGAATAATAATCAACCTTATAGACTGGCAATGCATTTTGGGAAGAAGAATAAGTGCTTTATGCAACTCAGTTTATCACCAACTTTTAATTCATGCTATAAGGAAAACACATCATCTCAAGACTGATCAAATCACTAGGGAAACAGACATCTCTGCAACAGTAATATCGTGTGAAGGAGAAGGAACAAAGATGTTGAAACCCCCAACCAAAGAAAATGCAAGCATGTTGGCCAAATAGGAATTCCCAGACACTTTAGAGACCACAGGATGCGTAAAGATTTAGCTGCATCATTGACTAGCCTTTCTGAAACTTGTTCAGTGAGCCATAGCAGAGTCATACACTCAACTACATCCCATCATTCAAGTCCAAAAACTGTCATATTTCAAATATTACTAATCTTTTAACTCTATATTGCAACTGAAATATATGTCAGCATAGAGACATACATAATATTCTCTTGTTAGGCTGAAAATTGCTCCATTGTTTTAAGGATGTAGCTCCACAGCAGCCTGAGCCAACATGTGCCAGGGCTGCCAAGGCTCTGTTCCTTCACTTGGTCCCTAAACACAGCAGAAGTAGTTACACCAATGAAAGGGAGAAGGCAGAACTGTGACAGTGACAGTCCTAATCACACATCCTCTCAGCCTGCCGTGCCACAATGCTCTGGACTGTTGCATAATCTTTTTAAGCCTCCTGAAATACAAGGTAGGAAATCATTGCTTCTTCTTTCTCAATTAGATTTGAAAGGCAAGTGGGTTTTTGTAAAGGATGTTTGACAACAGCAGAGAGAAAAAACTGTTTGTCTGCAGCACTGCAAAAGATGCAGATACTGCCACATTCTCTTCTTACAGTAATTTCAACAACAGCAGTGCTGACTCGTATACGCTTCCCCTCGTGTATTCCTGGTACTAAGCAGCCCATTTGCCTGGAAGGACTGATGGTAAGTCAGTGAGAAGTGATCTAACAGAAAGCCAAGAGTTTCCCATGCCATCTTGTGTTATTTTTCCAGACACGTCTATTCAATGTCATCGTAGTTCACCATACTGACACAGAACAAGTAAAATACAGGGCCAGTGAGGTGAGGAGAAAGAGAGCAAGTTCCTTGCCTTGTATGGCGAAAGCTCCTATAGCATACTATTTTAGCCAAATTATCAGTCATAGCCTAAGAGTACAGGTGTAGAATATTTTTTTTTTCTACTTGCTTCAAGGCCTAAGCAAATACACTCAATGTGACAGGGAACAGAGGAAGAAATTCACCTGTAAAATTCTGATGTTTTTGTTTTGGTATCTAGCTGCTGTACTTCAGCCTTACTGAAGGGGGAGGCAGACGGTTTTAATAATAGGGTTGTGACGGCTTTATGGAGAATACTTTATCAACCTGACAGATTTTTGTGATGAGACAAGCTCTGAGGAAGGGCACAAAGCAGGCATTGTTGTTTATCTGTGCTTTAACAAGATTTTTAACACCAGCTCCCATAACATTCCCATAGGCAATCTCATACTAGAAAAGTGGACAGTCAGGTGGACTGAAAAGTACTCAAATGCTGGACTCACAGAGTTGCCATCAGTAGTACAAAGTCCACCTGGAGGGCAGTCACTATCTGTCAACCCCAGGACCTGGGCGTTTAGTGTTTTATGTCTTCCCTAATGACCGGGGTGATGGGGCAGTGCCCCTCCAGCAAGTCTGCACACAACACAAAACTGGGACGAGTAGTTGATACAGTAGGTGGGTCTGCTGACACTCAAAGCCCCCTGACAGCCTGGAGAAACTGCCCAGCAGGGATCTTATGAAGTTCAATGAGGGCAAGAGGAAAGTCCTGCACCTTGGAAGAAATAGCTACACACATCAGGACAGACTGGGGGCTTACCATCTTCTCAGAGGTGACTCTAAACGCCTGGGTGGACCCTGACTCAGCAATCAGCATGCAACATGCCCTTGTAGCAAAGGCAACCAACAGCATGTGGAGCTGCTTATGCAGAACCTTACCTAGGTTATTTCTCACCCTGGCTCCAGTTCAACCATGGCTCCGGTTAGGGGTTATCCAGTACAGAGAAAGATATGGACATGGATATTCAAATCCACATGAATTCCAATTCACAGGGACAAAAACCAAACATAAAAATAGAACCCTCCCTCCCTTCTTCCCTCTCCTTCCTCAACAGCAACAACAACAACAAAACACCAGAGTAAACCAGAACAACCAGAACAGATGTAAAAAGCTTTCGGTTTACCTGAGTGGGTTGCTTGAAAATTGCTGACAGGCAACTAGCGTTAGAGCTGGGCATAGAGGATTTCCCACTTTTGTTATAATTAGGAAGCACTGCTCTATCTGCGGTCTGCACTCCACCTGTGTTATCCCCCTGAGACCCCCACAGGCTACAAAAGGTTTTGCTGCTTTCCAGGCATACTTAGCATCATGAAATCAGAGGTGGGAGCATACTAAAGCAAGACAGGATCTTTGAAAGTTAAGTCCATACATGCAGACACAATTTTTAGAATCTGGTAACATTTCCAAGAGTAAATAAGTATTTCTAGTGGACCACATGAGTAAAAGCATGTATCCGAAACAAACCAAATTTTTCAGCTGCAGGAGTATCCGGTCCTTGTTTCATGGCCTTGTGGCACCAGCACACTCCAAAGAAAAGGACTGACAGTTTGAAGAAAAAATCTGGCTCAGGACATTATTGGGCAAATAAATCTTTCGCAGATGCTCAGGATTAATTGTAAAAATCCTCACAGTCACACCAAATCACACCTCATCCTTCTCACACATTGGCTTAGCTCATAATGAAGGAGTGAGTTATCTATCATATGGACTTGATGTAGGAAATATGACATTTTTTCTTCATTTCCTCACCTCAAGAGCAGAAATGCATGGTGAAAACTCTGGTATAGAACAACCACTATAATGCAATAAATTCCCTCATAACTCATGTCTTTCAGCACTCATGCCTGTCACTGCAATTAGCATTTCATCTGTGAGGCTGCCAATAAATAACAAGTCTCATATTGGTCCATTTGCTCATGTCATTTTTAATGAATGATGAATGACATTTCATCCATGTGTTGTAAGATACTTGCAAGAAATCTATTTATCTTACATAGCAGAGCCTCTTAATTTGCTGGTTGCAAAACATTGACTAGACAGTCAAAAAGTATTGCTTCTCCATCTACCAACTTAAGCACATGAGGCAGTTCAAGTATCACTGAATAATAACTGTAGTTCTTAAAAATACTGAAAGATATTAGAAAAAGAAGAAGCCCTTCTCTGCTGTATTTTCAGTTATAAAAAGTTCTCTTTCTTGTTTATCACATTACACTCAATAAATGTGATAAAAAATAAAAGCCTTCAGCTTTTCACCCACACATTACAAGCATGCAATAGACAAGGAAGAATTCTATGTGTGGCATCTTGTCCTGTGACTTCATCAAGTTTGAAATTGTTTGGCAGAACCTTCTTGCCTTAATTTCAAAAGTTTAATTCTATTAAGTGATTTTTAATTTCTCAAACCAGACACTGTTGACTTACACATGGAAAATATTTACTTTTGCTTCTGATACACCTATCATGTATAATTGGCATTAATTAGATAAGTCACGGTGCAGGGCAAAGATTATAAACTATTGATAGTACACAAGGAATTACTCCTGCATGAAATAGCAATGAAAAATTCCTTACGTCACTACATCATTTATCTGCTTTGTATGTTTGCAATACTTTCTGATCAGAGACCATATAGAAAAGTACATATTTCACCAAACTAAACACACATTAATTTTTAAATAAGGCAGAAAAATGTGACAGTAAATCAGATACCCACCTTGTCAACCAGTGTCCAAAGTCTGGCCGATGAGCCCACTGGACACCTGTCTGATTCAAGGATCGAAGCAGCCGACAGCAAATAAGGATGATCCAAGGAGTTGCTAAGCTTATCCACTTATCTGATCCTTTCATGAATTCAGATGAAGACGTGGCCTTGCCCAGTTTTGAATTACTTGCTGCTGGAATGTCTATATTCTTGCACTCAGAGGATTCCTCAATACTATCAAAATTTTGTTTCACATTGGTGCTATGTTGAGGGTCACATTCATTCAGAAGAAAATTATTTCTACAAAGTTCCTGACACAGCACCAAACAAAGCGTATTGATTAGAAAATACCAGGTTTGATGTTCCTCTTCTATAAAACTGCTTGCCCCCAAACTCAAAACATGGCCAATAGTTCCAGCCAGAATCAGCACATCTATTTCTGACCAGCTATAATTGGACACAATAGGATTCTGTAAAAACAAACAAACAAACAAACAAACAAACAAACAAACAAACAAACAAAAAACAACCAGTGGTGAAAGAGTATATAAAAATTTCACGTGTAAGTATTCATAGTGTGCTTACAGCAATTTACAGCAATGAAAACAAAATAAATAGCAGGAAAACTTATTTCTATCTTTAGAAATCTCAAGAATTTATAAAACAATAGTTTCAGTGAAGCATACTCAGCACTACAAGTAATAATTTTTAAAACTGCATTCTGTTTAGGGAATAAAACTTCTCTATGAATAATCATCACAAGATTAAGATTCCCTACCACCCTGTAACAGAAGGTTCAAAAGAAGTTCATGCCCTGTTGCATATTTGTAGAAATAAAAATAGAAATCCTGCAGAAATCTTGAGATATAGATAATAGGTAATTCTCTAGTAGGTGAAATCTGTGATATCTTCAACTCAATACAGTGACAGCCTTCACTACTCAAGTTAACAAGGTTACTGCCTGATGGCACCCCTTGACCTTGTTTAGCTTGAAATGTGTCTTTCATCACAAAATCTAATTTAAACCTTTACCCATCTATTGTTTACTTCACAAACCGTGCTTATCTAAAACCACAGTATTTTTTGTCTTATGCCTTCATTAGCTCAATTTCCTGTTCTCAGCAGCTAATTGAAATTGCCTTATCATCACTACCTTCAACAACAGGGCTAAAGAGAAAGCATAAGGGCATGAGGAAGTTGAGAGTACCCGGTTCATTGCTGTTATCAGGTAAAGAACAATTTCAGCACACAGAGAAAGCCATAAAAAGACCACGGAGAGACACAACCATGCTAAGTATGCACTAAGGAAGATCATAAAGATGACCAAAACTGTTCAGCCATTAACTGACAGCCCAGTAAGAAATCACAGGCATAGCTCTGAAGAGCGTCAGTCTGGACTCTATAACAGATAAGGGGGAAGTGACAGTACTCGGGTGTTACAGATATCTGATAGCACCTGTGGATCTGTACCAACTCATTAAAGAGAGCTTCAAGAAACTGTCAAGGTTGGGGAAGAGGGGGTGATGAGGAACATGCTGGAAACAGGGCAAAGTAAGAGGAGAAAGGAGAAAATACTCAGTTACATATAAGCAGGAGCCCGTGTACATCTCTGACTGAGCCCTTAGTCTGGTCACTGTGGCTACCCTGTCTTACTAAATCCTCTCCTATCTTCTGTTCAACCCCACTCCCTGTCCCACCTGTAGGTGTTGCAAGATGCCTCTGCAAGTAGCTGGGGACAAGCTTGCATGTCAAAAGCTTGAGACCAGAGCAAGTAAAAGCAAGCACCAGAGGACACTGGAACCACCAGGAGCTTCCTAACATACCTTAACAAATAGGATAACGTATATGCTTGCGAAGAATTTTGGGAAAGACACTGTCAAAAACCATACATTACTATTTTATCTTATTTTGCACTATTACAGAATATCATGGAGTATCTCTTAAACTGTATTTTAAGCACCTAATGAAAGCCAGATTTAAATTACTGCATGCCAGTTTCACTTAAGAACAAAGATCTCTGAAACTACTTTCACATTCATTTCTTTAACTGCGTATTTTAAATACATCATCCTCCTACAACTGACCTGTGAACAAACTTTTAAAAAAATCTTGAATATTCAAAGGGATAAATTTCACAGAGAACCTACTAAATTAAAAGATGCTACTACAATTACTGCACAGTTTATATCATGTTAATAGAAAATGAAACCGAACTGACCTTTGAGCAAATAACAACAAAGCAGGCATAAACAATACAAGTATCTCTGAGCACCTTAAATGCAAGTATCACTTGTGTTTATGACTTACTGACAGCAGCATATGTATTTTTGTTCAATAAGCAAGACAATGTAACACAGAAGACAACAAATACATGATGCAAGAAGATAGTTAACACTATTACGAATTTTGCTTTAGGGAAAAAAGCTTTTGCAAAATCGAAATTTAATGAGATGTATGTGAAAGAATGCAGGAGCTATAATTACAATTATGACCTATTCATATCTTCTTCATTTCTTGTATTATTAAAGAATACATAACATCAAGTCATTTCACTTAAAAAACCCAACAACACAAACAAACAAACACACAAATAAAACCCCACACAACCAAAAAAGTCCCCATCAGGTTACCCACAACAATAATGGGGTGAAAAATACTAATAATGTCAAAAAATGCCCAGGTTCAATCTAAATTTACTAGCACTTGAAATTTCTTTGGTGTTCTAAAGACCACTCAGGTTTGTTTAGTACTCTATTCTGAAAAGCAAATACCATAAGTTGGTATTTGAAACAAAAGGACAAGGTAGTCTCTGCAAAGACCAAAGAGCATGAAATTCACAAAGCTGGGACAAGAACAGTACATGATGGATCTTCAGCAAGTTTAAATTCCAATAATTCTATCATGCTGACCTTAAAGATCTTGGCTAACTAAATAAATGAGCATGTAAGCACCATCTGCTTGCAGAGACAAAGGAATCTGAGATCCTAAATAAATGAGAATGAACAAGTCTGTGATATAATTTGTCTTCTTCTTAAGACATAACATAAAATCTATAGAAGGATTGGTCTCTTGTATCTGGTTGCTGTCAGCAACTGATATGAAAACTGAAGAACTGATGCATTATCAATGGGGAACATACAAAAATCTCACTAAAATGATGACATTAATGTGAAATGTCCCAGGGTCAGAAATCTGTATTTCTTGCTTGCTTGTCTCTCATAACTTCAGTGAAAAGAGAAAAAAAATTACTCCTACGTTTACATCAAAGGATTAAAATCCAATGACATTTACTGATAAACCACATTTCAGATTAGAGTTAAATCACTATGCAAAATTAAAATTTTTGATGCAAATTATAATCTCCTGAACCTTGATAATCTTAAGAAATTCTGGAAATACCTTCATCAAAGTTTTCTAAAGTTACTTCTAATCCCTTCAATATAAACTGTGCCTTATTAGGAATGCCATGAGTATGACATATACAGTCTGACCTTAGATTATTTAGATTATACCTAGTTTTTAGATTTGGTTTAAAGGCATTGAAATGTAGGTCTTACTCTGATATTCACAGCTCTGTTTTTCCAGCTACTGAACATTTCCAGCCCTCAGGAACTCAGCAGACACTCCAGACACTAAAAAAACTGTATGACTCTGTTTGTTTGGTATCTTGGCAAAAAAACTTAAAACAGAAGCTTTTGTTTAGAAATCTTTAAATGCCAGGATTCAAACGATATAAGTATATAATCTCCCAAGCCAAGGCAGCTTTACCAACTGATGTATCAGCACTAGTATTTAAGCAATACAGAAACTGACCTCTCTGCCCTACCTTTGAATATACCTTACTAGCTTGCAAGTGTCAGTACATAAATGACAGAGTACATGCACCTTTGATCATTACATTTTGAAACTTCTTCACTTTGAAATAAAACCTCCTGTAGTCTATGTTCTGAGTCTTATTCCAGTTACCTGGTTTTTTGTGATTAACCATCTACAGTTAATGCCTGAGAAGTTCCACACCTACTTTTCAGATGAGAAACATTTTATTTTTCATGCTCACTATCAGTCACAATTTAAACACTTATCATTATGTTCCCTTCTTATACTTGAGCTCCCTGAACTCATGATTCTCTATGATGATAATTTTTTCATGACAAAGTACTACAGATCACACTTGCTCCTACATTTTCACAGCAGTTTGGGATAATTTTTGAACACTATCTCGTAAAGACACCACCCAATCAGCTTTTTTCTCCCCCAGTCACAAAATGACAAAAATATTTTAGGTGCAATTGCATAAAAATGTAACATTGTTCAATTCATCAAGAAGAGTAAGCAAAAGAGGAAAACCATAAACACTGTTAAATGAACAGGTGCTTTAAAATAAACTGAAAGAAGGATATTTTGTAGACGTGATAAAAACCCACTATAATTCTGCATAATGAAAATTCTCAAGACCTCTACTTGACAAGCCTTAACTTCTGTATTCTAGTTTCAAAAAAACTGTTAATTTTTATTTCTATCAGAAACAGTGCAAAAAAACTCCACAATTAGTAGTAGTAAATACCATGCTTAAATCAACTACCAAGCAATTTCAGTGAAACTATGAACAAGAAGTTAAAATTTTTAACGATTTTCTGGAATTCATAAAGCACTGCAGAACTATTTAAAGCCTGAAGTATCATTAAAAGAAGGGACTGGTTCTGCTAGAAACACAGCAATCAGAATCTATAAATAACAGTCAGGAAACAGATGCTAACACTGCCTGCACTGGTCTTCAGAAAATTCATGAACTTGGTAATCAGTTTCTATATTCAGCCACAGTGGGGAAAAAAAAAGCATTACAAATGAGAAGCACTTCAGAGAAATCTTTAGAAGTGAACGGAAACAATTTGAAGGAAAAAAGCTCTGAAGCCATTAACAGGAGAGCTTATCTTAATTACTTTTAAAATACCTACGTTTTATCGCATAGCTTGAGCTTAGAAAAGGCTTTTTAGCTTTTTTTTTTAACCAGAAAGGCCAAGATTCAGGATTCTACTCCCACCATTAGAAGAACAGGGCTTCAGAACTCTTTAAAAAGTGGACCCCACACACAGATTTGCAATGTGAGACGCACAGGTCACAAAACACTTGGATTCAGAGATATTTAGCATAAGTGATACTCATAACTCACACAGAAGGCCCCTCGAGATTAATACACAGCATATAAAAACAACCCATTTCTCCCCCAAAACCTAGGCATTCTAGTGGAAAGGGGATGAAAGTCAGAGATGAATGTTTGGAACACATCTGCATTACAAGCACCACCAGATTTACACACTGCTCCTTTCACCTTCCCAGGCTCTGTATTTGTCTAAGCAGACTCAAAAAAAACCTCACCACATCATTCTACAACAGCTCTGAGACCGGTAAAAATGTTAATCAGAACCAAGTCACTGCTTTTACACATATCTGGAATGAGGGCACAAACTAACTAAACTAAAAGAAATATTTCAAGCTTTCTTTGGAATTTGAACAGAGACAGCAAAGCTTCCCTGACAGATGCTATGAGATACATCGTAGTAATTCAGTCACCTATGAAATATGAGTGAAGACAGGATGACAAAATTTCTACAGGTCTGAATACAAAGTCATGTCTGCTTAACCAGAATTACTATTGCCTAAACTTCGTAAGATATACTTAAGCTTCCACATTTTCAGATATTTCTCAAGTAGGAACACGATCACAGACCAACCTGGGGTGGAATCCAGTATTTTTTATTTCTATCTGCCCCAGCCCTGGAAAACCAAATATACACACAAACCTGGAAAACATTGCTGAAAACCTCATTTGTGTATTATCAACTTGAAGCAGACGATCTGAGGGTGGTGAGTCACTAGAACAGGTTGGCCAGAGAAGCTGTGGATGCCCTATCCCTGGAAAGTCAGCCTAGACAGACCTCTGAACAACCCGGCCCAGTGGAAGGTGTCCGTGCCCATGGAAGGGATTTGGAACTTGTTGATCTTTCATATCCCTTCCAATCCAAACCATTCTATCATTTTGTAATACTTTGAGACTACCACCTGAAGAAGAAATGTATCATCTGTTGTCATTGCTCTCCATACTGTTGAAGTGGCATGTATGTAAATTTTATGCAGGTCTACAAGATTAATCATATTTAGATTTCTACTGTTTACTAAAATTAGAAAAACTAGTAACAAGATGAAAAACAAGTTTATCTTTCATAGCTGTGTTTGTTTGTCATTGCACACCAAGTACATGTGAGATTTCTACATTGGAGCATTAATTATTATTTCAAGGCTATATTCTTCTTCTTTTTCTAAGAAAAAAAATACCTAGTCAGAAATTACAGAAACAAAACTATAATCTGGTACAGTTTGAATAACATAACATTAGCAACCTTACTTATAAGAATTTAGATTTAAATCCACACTCAGGAATTATAGCACATATCTGCACAGAGTGCAAAATCAATCTTTACTCAGGAATTCTAAATTTTCTAAACAGTAAGAAATATAGTTGTTACAAAATGTTTCTTCAAGACAGAAATATGCTCTATCTTCCTTGATAGAGCATATTGCCATATCATTAAAGCAATGTACTTGCCATATTTTGTCACACAGTTAAAAGAAGATACTAAACCCCCAAGACTGATTCTACGAAACATAGATTGAGGAAGGACTGCACTGCACAGAGGCTGCACCATCAAAAGGAGTACTATGAGCAATGAAGCTATTGAACATCAGAGACCTTTGAAAAATATGATTAACAAGCAGTAGAAAAAACAGCTAGCAGCTGATTTTATGGTGACTGACAGCTTTTGGCACACTAAGTTGCACAGTGGAAGAAAAGACATTTCAAATTCTATTTCTTTGGAATTACCTGTATTATATTGAACACAACAATAAAACTTATCAAGTAACATACAGAAGGTAACTCATCGCACTGAGAACACTTCCAGGACTCCAAAGATTTTAACAAACTCTATTTCTTAAGCTTAAAAAGTAGAAAAGACAGATGAAATTATCTCCCTCTGTTGCATTTTCAAAACTATTAAAAAAAAAAAACCTCAAACATTAATAACACCAATACAAGAAAAGGTATACTGGAAAAGTATATTCTTCTTGGAGCATTACTGTCTGTTGTATCATCACTGTCCTTTGTGCATATTGTTGGAAAGTATTATACATCTTGCTTTAATTGCAATTGCGAAACCTAACTATGCAAAAGCATAGGACTGGTACAAGGCATAACTGTTTCTGATCTCATGAAGTCACACAAAAAATATTGCACAGTATTTTAAAAATGTCTTCAAATTATGTCAAAAAAAGCACTCCTTAGATCTTCATCAGTTGGTATTATGCCACAGTGACAACAACATATTTGAATTACAATTTTAAATAATAATACATATTCATATTACATTACAAATAAGAATTTCTTTAAGCACACACAGAGAAAACAAAATTTTAACTGACAGTATTATGGAAGATAACAGTATAAGAAAGATAAAGCATTTTGAACTGTAATTAATGCATGCACTCACCTTCGGTGGAAGTCTGGAATTCTCAAATATCTTTGCAATAGCAGATAAAATACCACACATGAGTGCAGAAATCAGCATCATCACTCCAACTGCTGTTAACCAGGACATACTGCAGAAATAGCACAAACTTTCTGCTGATGTGCATACAATGACATGAATAGCACACAGCATCAGACACATCAAGTAAAACAGCAGAGAGAACAGTGGAGGGGAGAGGGGCACTTCAAATTCTGCCCGCTTGCTCAAGGCTTTTGGAACACTGAGCAAAAGCAGTAGCAGAACCTAGAAAAAAAATGGAGGATTAATACTTTGAAAATTTGGGTTAGCTAAAACATACAGTAACAATTCACACAAAAAATCATCCATGTCACTCTGCTAATATGCATACTTTATCAAAACAACCTGTGAAGAATTATGTTAGATTTCTTTTCCCCCAGTAACATATTACGATATAAATGGAAGAACCCAATATTTTCTTTTCATTTATTAAGGGCTTAAACACTCAAGTTCCCAAGTTTAATAAATCATCATTTGCCTCCTCACCTGTGGCAACCAATGATATGTATGACCTGCATTCCCTGTAAAAGACCTTGAACTCCCAATATCAAAATAGCTCCTAAGCAAACAAATTTGACCCATTGTTTGTCACCTGTAAATGCCTGAAGCTAATACAGTCTGTCAAAGGCAATTTATTTTCTGTATGAGAAATACATATGTATGAGATCCTGCTGAGTTTAATAGTTTCCCAAACGAGGGGAAGTTCTCATACTATCACACAAGTGCATGCTGCATTTCTAGATTACAAATTCTCCCAGCATTTACCTCTTGTATCTCTCCTTATCTTAGTTGAATTTATTGGTTTTACTTTCACTTTGCTCTGACCTGCACACAGATCAGACAGAATTCCAAGTTTTCTCTTACGTAACTGTAGCAGCAGAGATGAACAATACAATGGAACTTTCTGCTATTTATACACAAACCTCTACCAAAAAGTGGGAAATTTCAGCCACACACTAAAACGTTTGCAAGCCGCAGAGATGGAGCTGGGACTAGACTGACCTCAATCAGCTGGCACTAGGGCAAGATTAAAACAAATCAAAACAAAAACAACTATATCAGACCATTTTCAACCTGTAATTTTTCACTGTCACTTGCGAGGACCTATGCCTAAAATTTTTCCCACGCTACAATGAGACATAGTAGACAATAAAAACCCCATAAATGCTTTGCAATAGTCTGCTGTTTCTTCTTATTCTACTGCATATTTCATTTGGTTATGAAAATATGCAGTTTTGAGTATCACACTGGCTTAAGTCTTACATTTCAGCCCATCACTTAAAATTAAAACTAAAACAGCACTCATGACAGGAAAATGCTCAAACTGTAGGTATCTACCAAACTAAATTTAGGTCTTTTGAGCAAATGAACTGTTATCAGTTCACGTCTCAGAGGTATTCTCCTCATCTGAAATACAGGATAATTGGCACTTATAGCACAGGTAGTTTGAAGAGACATCTGAGTTTCTTTACTCTTATTTATTCAGTGAAGGTGGAAAATCGGTATCAAGACAAAAACATTTTGGAAAGCAAGGCAGTTTCTTTAGTATTGCACTGGAGAAAAGAAAAAACTCCAGCCATTTTGCTGGAGTCTTACTGCTATGCGGAGCGTACACTTCTCAACAAAATTTTCTGTGGTTAGTAGTTGCATATTTCTTTGATGAAGGCTGATTGTATATAACACCTAAGATTTGTTTTCCAGAAATAGTAAGTATCTACAACTGCAGTTAAAAAAAAAAAATCCAGTGCTTCAGATCTAAAGTAACTGTCAACAACTGGAATGCATAGGTTCTGAAAACAAAGGAACAAAGAGAGATATGCACCTTCAGCTTTGCACTGAACTTTGTCCACCTCCAGATCTTCCATCTGTAGAGCAGGAACAGAACCTACCATCCCATCTACCCAAGGGCACCGTGGAACTCATTCCTGTGAAGTGATCAGCAGAGTGACAAACCCCACTGAGCAGTCTACCAGAAAGCCATTTCACAGGCACTCTGTATGCAGAGAGCAGTGCATGGGAGACAAGGCACAGAGCCTGCCAGGACAAAGGAGACTCAGCACTTGAATTTTCCCCAAAACATCAGTTGGAGACATCCACTTAAAATTAAAGATATGGTATATCTTATCCTTGTAACTACAGGAGATATGAAAAGGTAACCCTACAGCAAGTATTTATTTCAGGGCTCTAAATCTATGAGTACAAGGAACAATTCAAGTGGGATTATGGAAGTTTTCTATATAAGGTATCGCCTGTTTGGAGCAGCTATACTCAATATTAGACAAAGAGGAACAGCCAGGGATTTTGCTGCCAGACTCTTTTTTTTTCCCTAATGCAGTAAAACTACTCAAAAATACAATGCTAACTAATATGGGAGTAATTGAAGTTGTAGCACATCTGCATATATACTGTAACTAGCTACACTAAAATGTAAGTAATTCATATCAAAAGCACTATTGAATCATTTTAAAGGCCAGATTTTACTTTAAAAGGGGTATTAATCTTATGCAAGCAGAATGTCAGCCAACCCTAAGAACCCATACTCTAATTTTAAAGACTAGTAAGTGTATATATTACATATCCAACACCAAAATACTTTACTTTTGTGCACTTAACTTTTACACAGAAAGATCTATTTTCATACCTCCATAATGATCACAGTCCCCACCATCATCGAATACATATCATACTGTGCTACTTGTTTGCTTAATGAAGAACTCAAAGTCTTGAGGGCCTCCAAGTATTGCTTCAGGACCTTCTTGCCAAGATTTAAGAGTATTTCTGAATTATTCCCCTCTAAATACAGTTTGATCCAATTACCATGGGATTTTTCTGCTACCTTAAAATGTTCATATCCACGATCTAGAGAGAAGAAGAGAAAAGAAAAGCAGCAAGAGGATCCATGAACAAAGAAAGATTACTTGGAGATGTGATCATATTTTTATATCTGCTTGTATAGTGTATAAAAATACAGAATTGCTATGGCAGTTGAAAATTTTTTCACAGGTACAAAATTACACTATCTTCCTGGAGAAATACCAGTTACTTGTAATAAAAGCAATTAATTCCAACCTAATAAACTGTCAAGACCTCTAACAATTGACGAACTTATTAAAATAACCATTCATTTTTACAAAGAGTTTCCAGGACAAACAATTCAAATGCTTCACGTACTGCAGGGGGGAAGAAAGCAATGTTGTCCACTGGAACTACTGATTATTCAGAACACATGGTATAAGCTAAGTAGGAAATGATCAAATAGCTGATGTGTAGGGAAAACACCAAAGGAGACAACACACTCACCACATCAGTTGATAGTATGAACTGGATGAGTGGATGGTGAAGGTGGACTGAGAACTAAAAGAATGGCAGAGCTCAGAGGGTTTAATCAGCAGTGTAAAGTCTATCTAGGTGAAAGCCTGTTAGTAGCAGCGTCCCCTAAGGGTTGACATTAGGGCCAAAGAAGTTTAACTTATTCACCTATGACTTGGATGAAGGCACAGGGGGCTCCCATGAGCAAGTTCCCTAACAACACAAAGCTGGGAGGAGAGGCAAATACCCCAGAGGGCTGTGCAGCCCTTCAGAAGGAGCTCGGCAGGCTGGAGGAATGGGAACAGAAGAAACATCTAAAATTCAACAGAGGCAAGTTCAGGGTCCTGCACCTGGGGAGGAACAGCCCCAGGCACCAGCAGGTTGAGGGTGATCTGCTGGAAAGCAGCTCTGCAGAGAAGCACCTGGGGGTCCTGGTGGACAACAAGCTGTCCATGAGCCAGCAGTGTGCCCTGGGGGCCAAGAAGGTCAGTGGGATCCTGGGGTGCACCAGGAAGAGCATTGCCAGCAGGTTGAGGGAGGTGATCCTGTCCCTCTGCTCAGCCCTGGTGAGGCACATCTGCACTGCTGTGTGCAGCTCTGGGCTCCTCAGGACAAGAGAGACATGGAGCTCCTGGAGCACGTCCAGTGGAGGACAACAAAGATGATGAGAGGACTGAAGCATCTCTTCTACGAGGAAAGGCTGAGGGAGCTGGGCCTTGTCAGCCTTGAGAAGAGACGGCTTCTCAAGGAAGAGAGGGAACGTCATCAATGTCTGCAAGTATCTGAAGGGAGGGTGTCAAGAGGATGGAGCCAGGCTCTTCTCCGTGGAGCCCAGCAACAGGCAGGAGTCTGCCTGTTGACAAGAGGCAACACAGGAACACAGGAAATTCTACCTAAACATGAGGAAGGACTTTTTTAATCTGTGGGTGGCTGAGCACTGAACAGGTTGCATGGAGAGGCTGCAGAGCCCTTTTCTGGAGATATGCAAAAGTTGTCTGGACACATTCCTGAGTAATGTGCTGTAGGAAACCCTGCTTGAGCAAGGTGGTTGGACTAGATAACCTGCAGTGATCCAGTCCTAATCTGTGATTCTGCTTTTCAAATACTGGTCATTGAATACAATATGCATTCACAACACAAATTCGGTTGATGACACATGGAAAGCAAAAGTGTAACTTTCAGAAACTCATCTCTCACTGGAGCTTATGCAATGCATGAATATTCATATTTATCTGCATTTTTCTGAAAAATAGATGCTTAATTTCACTTCACACTAATAGTACTTGCTATTTCCCTGCAATTTTACTTGAAAGGTAATGATAACTTAAGTACAAAATGTCAGTTTGGAAATTTTATATAACTTGCAGTTCTTCCCTTCTTAGCTCAAAGTAGGGTGAAACATTTGCTGTAGAGTTCCACACAAGAAAGGTTAAAACAATGAGTGAAATAACTTCAGTGTCACAAAGACTTAAGGTACAGCTTTTTTTCACTCCTCATAGATTCTACTTGGAAAAAAAAACCCACTATTTTTTGTTAAGCCTTTTCAGCAAAAGTACATTATTAAATCTAGCAAGATTTTAAATTTTATTTCAAGTGAAGTCTTTCTATTCACAATTCATATAGTCATGAAAGAATCATGCTTACTATTTGCAAGTTCTTATCATACAAGGCATTTCATCATCTACTGTGGGCTGAACTCAAAGTGAGAATTTTGAAAGGCAGTGTTTAACTCAAAACATCCAATCTGCTTTCCCAAGACCTCTAGGAGACTCCAAGGCATGCTGACCCTGCTATGCAGGGGGCTTTCAGGGATCTGCTAGAAAGTACAATCCAGCCAGCAGCAAACACCTGTATATCAAGATAGCTGCCAGTGCACAGAGGATTTCATTTCCTTCCTGTAATTCTTTTAACTTCCCTGTAAAGTCTTTCTTCCAGTATATTTGAAATACGAGTTAAATATTCATACATTTGAGGACATCCATAAAGGATCATCTAAAATGAGCTTTAATCAAACTGAGATTTGACATGACACTTTTTCATTATACAAAAGACTGAAATGAGTTCAAGTTATATTTTGAAACAAAAATAAATTCCCTCCCCATCTTCTGCTCTGCTCTCTTTTCATGCTTCTTGACTAGTCTCCCTCTTCATTCCTTTTAGCATTTTTATTTCATTTTCATCTACTTCTTTCCATGCTAACTGCCCACCAAAACCATTGTGTCCATGTTATGAAAGATGACTTTTAGCCAACTCTCATGAATGAATGATTTAAAGATCTTGCAGGCAGGAACAAAAGACCATGGTCACCAAATTTCATTGGAGAACTCCGCTTATATTGGTTCAGTGGCACATTTATATGCAGAAGGCATAAAAAAATAAGGGTCATGGACATTTAGTTGTTGGAGAAGCATTTTGGTAACAGGCAGGTAATATTGGCAAGTCACTCCCATACAGGATACTTACAAGACCAGCCAAAATTGAAGCAAAACCCAAAGCTAGCTTGCCCAGCTGCACATTTCGCAAAGCACTGACAATGTTTTACTTGCATACTATTACATTAGCAATTCGTGCTTCAGCCTCACTACCATCGTATCACAACCAGATGGATAAGCTTTGCAAGCATCTGTTTGACAACAATTTCACTTAGTTCCAGTCATGGGCAGCAGTCATTTAAAAAGAGTTATAAGGAAAGAATGAATAATGTCAAAGTGACTTCTCAATAGTTTCAATATATAAAGTGACTTCTCAATAGTTTCAATATATAAATGTCCCTTTAAAAGTAAAATTATTTTAATCTAATACAAGTTCAGGATCAGTCCCAAATTGAAAAGCGTGCACTCATTTTAATAACACCATGCAACTTGCTCTCAAGCAGGACTCTTCATTCCCCTGTAAAATGTCTTTCAAAGAAAAGATCCTAGTTTATCATCCAGCTACATGTTCAGAAGTTCAGAACATGAGGGAAGCATTGCTAGATAACTAGGGCTGCCGATCTTACACTGAGGTATGAACTTGCTCAAAAATCCAAAGTGTGTTTTTAGGTACTTCTTCTTTCAGCTTTTTAATTTTTGCTAGCTATTTTTATTCTCCTTTTTTAGACTTTTTCTTTAGCTGCATGTATCCACATCTATCAAAAGAAAACCTCATGCCTCACATTACAATTTATTAGCACGTTCCAGAAAGATACGTTTTAAAGAATAAAGCCCTTAGTCAACCTTCAAATTTCTCATGTAAAATTTAGTTTACTTGAAGAGATGTTTAACTTTGAGGATTCTTCTGTACCTCAATGAAGCAAAGCCCAAGTCCCATTAAATGTTGTACAACCTCTCAGCTTGAAAATGCATGTTTCTATGTACAAACATGGAGGTGAAAAAGTTACTGACCTGCCTTCATTCTGCTCTTTATTTATTAACAGATATATTTAAAACACTCTTGCAGATGAAAAGAAATTTTTGTGTACTGTTACAGTTTGCTCTCAACATTGAAGCAGCTGAATCCAGGGAAATCCATGGCTTCTTTATGAAGCAGCTTGTAAAGATCATTCTGCCTTCCCATCTGACTGCAATTCAACTCAACTGACATCCGACTTCATCTCATTGTGTTAAGAAGAAAACTAATATTCCACCAAAAATGAATGCGTATTTTATTATATAGCTTAAAATGGGTGAGTCTTTTCCTGACTCAGTCATCATCCTTGTGGTCCCAACAGCTGGTGCCCTAATCCCTGTGCTGTGTATTACAGCACTGGAGAGGAATGCCATGTTTTCCCCTTCAGTAGAGGTTACTGGTTTTGACCTCACGAGTCGAAAATAATTTTTTTTTTCTTTTTAAAGCAGCAAGGCTTATGCTATCCTTCAAAGTATTTTCAAGTGTATCTTTCACTTCAAACTGAAGTGACAGTCATAGGCCTTTCTCTTAGCATTGAACTGAAATGTTATGATCCACTAGTTGTTACTAGCAGAGAATCTGCATTGGAAAGCTTGAACCTGCAACAGCAGTTTCAATATGAGTGATGTCCAACTAAGCAAACGTGAGACATGTCCAACTGACTCCAACTATCTTTTAGGATTTCTTTCACTCAAAAAACTTGGCAGCAGACCTTGTCTGTGGAATTCAGAAATTATACAGCCCAAGAGCTGTCAGCACATCTCTGATGAGTGTTCAGATATTCTACAAATATAGATCAAAAGGCTCTGAGCAGGGTGAGCTGAAGAAGATTGCTCAGATCTGTGTCCAGTCAGGTCTTGAATGTTTACAGGTATGAAGCATCCACAACCTCTCTTGCCAACTCATTCCAGCATTTGACAAATCTTACCTGAAAAGGTTTCCTCTGAATTTTTTGTGGGGACCACCAATTAGACCCTGGTTCCATCTTGTTTATTACCTCCCATCACATATTACCTACATTGGTAAGACCCCTCCTGAACAGTCCTACCACCCTCAGCCCCTCCTCATATGACAGACATTCCAATCCCTTCATCACCTTCATGACCATGCACTGCACTCATTACGTTATACCCACTAAATTATGGTACTGAGAAGCCCAGCACCAGGCCCAAGACTCCTGATGCCCACTCACCACAGCTGATACAAGAGGCAGGATTGACCAGCTGATGACTGTCCTCCTAATGCCATCTTGGATGCTATATGCCCTTCCTTTCACGAGGGTGCTCTGCTGCCCAATGTTCAACTTAGTGTCCCCAGGCACCCCATGGTGCTTCTTCAGCTGCTTCCAGTCAGTCAAAACCTAATCTGCACTGCTACATTGGGATTACTTCTTCCCAGGTGTAGGATTTGGCATTTCCCTTTGCTGAACCTTAAGAGGTTCCTGTCATTCTCCAGCCCATTTCTCCAGCCTGTCAAAGTGCCTCTGAGTGGCAGTAGGCCCACCTACTGCATCAAGCACTTCTCCCAGATTTCTACTGTGTCCTTCCCTTGCTGAGATGCCATTTCGTCCCACTGGCCAGATAACTGATGAAGACGTTAAATAGTTCTGGCTTGAGTCAAGCCCTATGGTTCATCAGAATAGCTTCAGGGGGACTTTGTGCTGCTGGTCACATTCATATGAACCCATCAGATGAGCCACTTTTCAGTCCATCTCACTGTCCAGTTATGTAGCCTGAAATGCAACAGGATGGCCAAAGCACCACGTAAGCACCATGGATGGTGAACGCAGGACTTCCTCTAGCTGTCTGAAAAGCTACGAATTCCTTACAATCCAACTGTCTGCACTAGACACCCATAAAATATTGCCCATGTTGGTCTGTGCACTAATCCTGACCCAGAAGTTCTCAACTATTTCATCATCCACTCCCAGGCACAGCTACATGCCTGTCAACACTCTCTCACACAGAGATCAATTTCCCCTCTTCACATTCCCAGCTGTCCTAGGGTGACTTTATGATGCTTGTAGCCCCAGTTGTCTGTTCTGTTTATGCTGGGTGTTATATTCTGTGCCTCCAAGACTGGGTCTGAGAGCGAAGGCGGGGAGAAGCAGCAGCACAGAGTTTGTTATCAGAGACTGCACTCACTCCTCCACATTCTCCCGGGACTGTGGTGTCTGGGCACGGACAGAGTGGAACAGGGCTCTCCTTTGCTTTTTAGTTGTAAACTAAACTAACTGAGTTAGCTAAACTCAGTTAGTTTAGCTAACTGAGGCAGAGAAGTTTGCCCTGGACTGCTTTTCTTTCTGTTTTCTTGGAACTGTTGGAACCTGCTCCGGACTGGGGACCTGGGGAAGCACCGAGAGCCTGCACTTTGCGGCCCACTCTGGGCAGCAGCCTTTCCCAGCACCAGGGGGACTGACAGCAGACTGACCACCCACAGGAGAGACTTCCTGAATTGGTCATCTCTTCAGAGAGGAGTTTTGTCATCTGGAATTGTTCATTTTGGTTTTGTGCTGGGGAGTGCTTTGCCTGTTAACTAAACAGGTTTTTTCCACTTGTCTCCAGGGAAATTTTTCCTGAACTGGTTGGGGGGAGGGGCTGCGTGGGTTTGGTTTCTTGAGGGAGGCCCTTTTGGAGGTTCTCTCCCAAATTTGCCCTAAACCAGGACACCAGCTTACAATCTTAGAATTGTAGAATTATTCAGGCTGGAAGTTGCTTTTAAGATTATCTCGTTCATCACCAGCATTGTTAATGGAGACATCTTAGGCTACATCACCACTCATTATTGGTTTCCAATTAGACATTAAGCCACCGACTTTACAGACATGCAGCCAATTTCTTATTCATTACAGAGTCCATTTGTCAAACCATATCACTCTAACAACAGCAGCAGGAATGTTCAGGGAGGCCTTACCAAAGGCCTTACAGAAGTCTAAGTAGATGACACATCTATTGTCCACTGATGCATTTACTCCATCATAGAAAGACACTAAATTAGCCAGGCACAATCTGCCCATGGCAAAGTAGTGTCAGTCATTTCCAATAACCTTTTGGTCTTCCATGTGTTTTGATATGTCTTCCAGGAAGATCTGTTTTGTGATCTTACCAAGCACAGAGGTGAGGCTGACTGTTTAAGCAGTTCCCAGAATCCTCCTTTTAACCTTTTTGAATAAGTGGGCAACCTTCTTGAACATGAATCAGATTACTGAATATAATAACTTCTCTGCAAGGTAACCTCTTTCTAGGGGAATCCGGACAGATGTGTATGTGCCTGTAGCAGGATAGTGGGATGGCATTTATCTTCATTTAAAAGGCTCTTAACTTACATATATTAGTCACTGAGTTAGTGACATTGTCTTTAGTATTTCTAAGCCTGAAGTATCCACATCAATGAAACAACACTAAACAAACAGAACGTACTGTTTCCCTGCCAATTTTAACTGAACAGACCAAAGCATTAACCTGTAGCCTTGGACATCTAGGACACTCAAAGAAAAAGATCCCTCAAAGAAGTCAACAGAAACAGGGGAAATTGACGTTAAGACTCTATTAAAAAAGCTACCATGACTTGGACCTAGACTTGCACCATGTTATTGAGACTTTCCATTACTGAAAGGAGAGAGTCATTGTGGATGCTTTGCCTCCCAGACTCTTTCCAGTAAGGTAGCACCTCTCATAAGTTTGCAATCACAAGCAAGCAGCATAAAAAATTCTCACATTTTTATCCTCAGCAATTTTGACTTTCATTTGTCAGATGAAAGCTACAAGTTAAGCTGTTCCCAGACAAAAAATAAAATGAAAATGAAGATATAAACCAGAAGCTGGTAGAAACTCCTGTCTGTTTCATCAGTGTTTGCAGAAATACTGTCACATGGAGTTTTGTGATGGCATTTTCAACAACACAGTCATATCCTGAAACCCCTCAACAGGGCAAGTTCCTCACTTGACACAACTGGATTAAGTGAAGAAATCTGTGCAGAAAAAAAATGTCAGAAGAGATGGAGCATGGGTCCTGCTAAAGGCATGTTGATGCAACAAGCAGAATTTGTTCTGTTGAGATTCCTGGACAAAGTTTACTTATGATTAGAAGCTGTGATGTTGAAAGATAATTGATTCTTGACCTAGAATGATCATTTTGCTAAAATTTATGTTGCTATCCACTTTAATTATTCCCAGCTGTAAAACAACTCTGCATTCTCATCTAGTTATTTTAATAATTCAACAGATTATAAATCAATTGACAAGCTTCACAGTCACTTTAAGACAACATCTTCCAATGTCAATGCTAAAATATTCTCCTTCACCCTCTGGCTCAATTTTTTTTTCACAAAATTATCATATTAACTTCATTATTTATACTGCATTTTGTGTCATGCTTCATAATGAAATACCACATTTTGCTAGGTTTGGTTTATTTTTTCTACTTGTTTTTTATTCTTTCCTCCAAATACACACAGATATACACATACATTTTTAATAAGCAGTTCTCTAGGTTCTCATTCCAAGTANAGTGCAATGCCATACTATTGAATTTAAAAGTCCAAAGTGTTTTATAAACCATTTTCTTTTAGTATATCTTATTATATATCTAATATTATTATATTAATATCTAATATATTATTATTTTAGCTAATTTACCTTTTTCATATGCAGGTGTATTCTCTTGCAGCAATCTGCTAAGCTGGAACCCATTCAAGTGCACAAAACGTAGCTGTTCTCTCATTGTCTTGCCTCCAACAACTGGCAATATAAGGTTCCCAACACTGTTTCTTGAAATTGGTAAGCCAAGACCTATTGCCAGTGTGCTAGCTAAATCTGTTTGCTGCACATGTTCAGGCTGGGCTAGAGGAGCTAGAAAAAAGAAAAGAAAAAAAAAGAAAAAAAAGGAGAGGAAAAGAAGTATTTCAATAACAGGCCCATTCTATTTCTCCAGAGACAGCTGGCATCTTATTAGTTTCAAAATTCTTTCATTGGTGTTAGATCAGCTGTTTTAAGCGGTCTGCAGAGAGCTGACTGATCTTTTTCAGCTGCTATCCTCTGCTGTTGTAAATCCAATACTTATTAAATTCTTAGCCAGTGCCACTCTTCAATGCTAACAACTACTGTAAACACAACATAAATGTTATACGAGTACCAGTAAGAAAACAGATGGTCCAAGACATCACCTTAATGTCAAATTGCAGCCTACATCCTAAGAGGGTTTCATAACTTTTACATTAGAAATAATAGAAAGCACTACAGTAGGCCAATTTAGTATATAATCAAAGAATCAGAATTTTAAATAATGTTGACAGCATTTCAGAAGCTTCTCAATATAATGACAACAGCTCAAATTTAATTAATATCAGCTTCCTAGGAAAACAGAATTAGACATCAGGTAAAGAATGCTGATGCTCAAAATCCATGGGTACATGCAGGCAAACCCTGTGATTTTTAAAGGGTCCTGTGTAAGATTCCATTAACTTACTGCAGTTATAAGGATTAGCCTTCAGTCCCACAGAAATCTATAATTATGAATGATTTTATTAACATAAGGAANTCTTCCATGTGTTTTGATATGTCTTCCAGGAAGATCTGTTTTGTGATCTTACCAAGCACAGAGGTGAGGCTGACTGTTTAAGCAGTTCCCAGAATCCTCCTTTTAACCTTTTTGAATAAGTGGGCAACCTTCTTGAACATGAATCAGATTACTGAATATAATAACTTCTCTGCAAGGTAACCTCTTTCTAGGGGAATCCGGACAGATGTGTATGTGCCTGTAGCAGGATAGTGGGATGGCATTTATCTTCATTTAAAAGGCTCTTAACTTACATATATTAGTCACTGAGTTAGTGACATTGTCTTTAGTATTTCTAAGCCTGAAGTATCCACATCAATGAAACAACACTAAACAAACAGAACGTACTGTTTCCCTGCCAATTTTAACTGAACAGACCAAAGCATTAACCTGTAGCCTTGGACATCTAGGACACTCAAAGAAAAAGATCCCTCAAAGAAGTCAACAGAAACAGGGGAAATTGACGTTAAGACTCTATTAAAAAAGCTACCATGACTTGGACCTAGACTTGCACCATGTTATTGAGACTTTCCATTACTGAAAGGAGAGAGTCATTGTGGATGCTTTGCCTCCCAGACTCTTTCCAGTAAGGTAGCACCTCTCATAAGTTTGCAATCACAAGCAAGCAGCATAAAAAATTCTCACATTTTTATCCTCAGCAATTTTGACTTTCATTTGTCAGATGAAAGCTACAAGTTAAGCTGTTCCCAGACAAAAAATAAAATGAAAATGAAGATATAAACCAGAAGCTGGTAGAAACTCCTGTCTGTTTCATCAGTGTTTGCAGAAATACTGTCACATGGAGTTTTGTGATGGCATTTTCAACAACACAGTCATATCCTGAAACCCCTCAACAGGGCAAGTTCCTCACTTGACACAACTGGATTAAGTGAAGAAATCTGTGCAGAAAAAAAATGTCAGAAGAGATGGAGCATGGGTCCTGCTAAAGGCATGTTGATGCAACAAGCAGAATTTGTTCTGTTGAGATTCCTGGACAAAGTTTACTTATGATTAGAAGCTGTGATGTTGAAAGATAATTGATTCTTGACCTAGAATGATCATTTTGCTAAAATTTATGTTGCTATCCACTTTAATTATTCCCAGCTGTAAAACAACTCTGCATTCTCATCTAGTTATTTTAATAATTCAACAGATTATAAATCAATTGACAAGCTTCACAGTCACTTTAAGACAACATCTTCCAATGTCAATGCTAAAATATTCTCCTTCACCCTCTGGCTCAATTTTTTTTTCACAAAATTATCATATTAACTTCATTATTTATACTGCATTTTGTGTCATGCTTCATAATGAAATACCACATTTTGCTAGGTTTGGTTTATTTTTTCTACTTGTTTTTTATTCTTTCCTCCAAATACACACAGATATACACATACATTTTTAATAAGCAGTTCTCTAGGTTCTCATTCCAAGTAAATACATAAAAATTAAATAAAAGTATGACTTACCCTAAATTATCTCCCAGCTTTACTTGAAGCATCTTTTTATTTAAACTAGAAAATTCAGTCCATTGTGTTAACTCTCCAAATAGCTCAGAGTCAGTGCCCTATATAGAACACCTCACAAAGAGCAGTTATGAAACCACTGAGATTTAACTACACTGGCAGTTTTACTTTAATCTTACTCCATCACTATTTTTGCTCTTTTTCTAACTAGGAATATTGGTAGTCATTAAAAAAACTGTATTCAGAAGCGGTGTATCAAAGTAGGTTGCAGTAAAGATTGAATTCAGTACAACTGTTCTGAATAGTGCTCTCAAAGAATAGCTAATTTACAGTGCAATGCCATACTATTGAATTTAAAAGTCCAAAGTGTTTTATAAACCATTTTCTTTTAGTATATCTTATTATATATCTAATATTATTATATTAATATCTAATATATTATTATTTTAGCTAATTTACCTTTTTCATATGCAGGTGTATTCTCTTGCAGCAATCTGCTAAGCTGGAACCCATTCAAGTGCACAAAACGTAGCTGTTCTCTCATTGTCTTGCCTCCAACAACTGGCAATATAAGGTTCCCAACACTGTTTCTTGAAATTGGTAAGCCAAGACCTATTGCCAGTGTGCTAGCTAAATCTGTTTGCTGCACATGTTCAGGCTGGGCTAGAGGAGCTAGAAAAAAGAAAAGAAAAAAAAAGAAAAAAAAGGAGAGGAAAAGAAGTATTTCAATAACAGGCCCATTCTATTTCTCCAGAGACAGCTGGCATCTTATTAGTTTCAAAATTCTTTCATTGGTGTTAGATCAGCTGTTTTAAGCGGTCTGCAGAGAGCTGACTGATCTTTTTCAGCTGCTATCCTCTGCTGTTGTAAATCCAATACTTATTAAATTCTTAGCCAGTGCCACTCTTCAATGCTAACAACTACTGTAAACACAACATAAATGTTATACGAGTACCAGTAAGAAAACAGATGGTCCAAGACATCACCTTAATGTCAAATTGCAGCCTACATCCTAAGAGGGTTTCATAACTTTTACATTAGAAATAATAGAAAGCACTACAGTAGGCCAATTTAGTATATAATCAAAGAATCAGAATTTTAAATAATGTTGACAGCATTTCAGAAGCTTCTCAATATAATGACAACAGCTCAAATTTAATTAATATCAGCTTCCTAGGAAAACAGAATTAGACATCAGGTAAAGAATGCTGATGCTCAAAATCCATGGGTACATGCAGGCAAACCCTGTGATTTTTAAAGGGTCCTGTGTAAGATTCCATTAACTTACTGCAGTTATAAGGATTAGCCTTCAGTCCCACAGAAATCTATAATTATGAATGATTTTATTAACATAAGGAACTTCCTGTTTAAGATTGTTTTGCCAGCTGTTTCTTTTCATGCTGAACTAGTTAGGTAACTGTTTTTCTATTATGCCTTTATTTCATCCCTTGCATAACTTCAGGCATTGAGTGTTTTGACTTAAATGCAGTATAGAAAGAATTCTATATAGCCTTTATTCCTCTCAAGGCTGCTTTTAACAGCATTAAAATTTCCCTCATTTCTCATCTAGCTTCAATTAATCCCATACTTGTACAGAATGCCATCTATAATCCATAAAGCCTCTTTGCATGAGTGCTTGTATGTCAGCAGTTTTCAGATTTTATCTTTAAAGGCAAGTTCTTAACTGGTAAAAAAAAGCCAAACTACCAAACACATTAGTCAATCATGGGTGACACACCTCTGTAGAAGGCTACTCTGACAGCATACTAAATGCAGAAAGCCCACAGGATTACTATTTTGAGGTCTACCAAATTAACCACAGCACATTTTGTTTACAGTAGGATCATAAGGAGCAGTCACTAGAATCCTGATTACTGTACCAAAGTAAACTGCTGGATATTTACAAAGGCATTAGAAATCACGAACTCTATCCCAAAAGACAGGTAAACAGACATATTTCACTGTATTCTAAAAACTGCTCATTCAGTTTAAACCTCATAGAAACTAATTCCAATGAGAAGGAGACTGCATTTACAGAATCTATACTCTTGTGGCCTGGCTGTCAACACATGCTAGTGAAATTCATAAAATAAAAATTTTGCCCAGAGCTTTGATCCCACTATTGACTTTGTTTTGTTTACAGACCTGAGAAGAGGTCAAGGACTCCTCAAGAAGTGCTTTCTATTGCAGCTCAATAACAACTTTACAAACAACAGGAAAATCTACCTCTACCATGCTGCAGGAACCTCCAGCAAGATAAATAAATCAAGGTTCTGCACACAGGTTTTAGAAGAAAAGAAATCACATGGAAATGAGCAAGTGGCAAAATGAAAGGCAGAAGGGAATATTATTTTGGGGAAAATATTCACTCCTGGTATAACTACATTCCACCGATCCACTCAGTCAAGGAGTTTGTTTAAGCACAACTCTACAAAGTAGACTAAAGATTCTCTACCACTCCATTTCTTTATTGCCTCTTGCCTTTAACTATCTGGCTTTTACTTTTTATTATTATCTACAAGCAGAAAATCAGCTTCAGAAACATGTGAACTCACATCAATGATATAAATTAACCAGCCCATACAGTAAACACACTCATGGTCCATATTCCATCCTTAAGACACAGCAATCAACAGTCATGGTTATCAGTGTCACCACCTCTCACCCTTTCACAAGGTCAGATCAATTTAATGTTAAGAAATAATCCTGTTTCAAATAGTCTCTAGTCTCCCAAGGGCTTCCTTCCTCCTTCTGGTGAACTCTGTGTGAGAAATTGTCATTCATTCCTCTATCCTAGTTGTCTGAGAGAGAAGAATGGAGGCCAAAGAAATATTCTGGCCATGAAAGACAAAATTTCAACCCACTTCAGGTTGTAGGATTTTGCATCTACACCTATTCATTTACCATTAGCCCAGTATCCTGACAACAGATCTCATTAGCTCTCAACACTCAGACAGAACAGTGCTGTAAAAGGTTATAATCTCAGAAATACGCAATTCTCTCAGTGGTTACAAAGTCTGATTCATGGTTTCACCGAGATACAGATGCTAACTGTTGGAATCTAGGGCACAGGGAATATTTCCCTGCCTGTATTAGGGAGCCCTGATCCCCAGTCAGACACTGTTTTTAACCTTTGTCCCAGGGAAAAAGTTGCTAAGGCTTTGGGATGAGTTGGAGAACACAGGTGTGAACTAGATATGGAGCAGTAGTAATAGGAATCTATCACAGGGTGAAGAATTTAGGATTTTTAGGATTTTGGTGTGAGAGTGAATGGGAGACAAGATGGAGGATTTTGGGTGTGGTTTCCTTTCCTTCTTGTTCTTCTTCTCCATTTTCTGTGGCATTGGTGGCACAAAGTCACTGGTTAGGGATGGTAGCAGCATAATTGTTACGTGTGTAGATCAGTAGGAGTCATTGGTAGTAAAGTAAAAACAAGATACGTGTTAGAAAGTAATTGGGCTGATTATCTTCAAAAGGACCTTGGTTTTGGGTATCGAGGCCATTTTGCCATTTTTGCCATTCTTGTCCATTTTATGCCTTGCTTCTCATGCTCAGTCTGGCATGCAGACAGCGTACTGAACTTAAGAGAAAAATAAACAACAAACTGAAGAGAATCAGTGAGTCTCGCTCGTTTTTCATCCCTGGCAAAGAACTCACGGAGGGAACCTCCTTCAAGGGCCCAGGGGGTAGGTTCCCAGCAGGTTGTGGGGGAAACAGCCAAAAGACTCCCACACTAACTTTGGCTGAAACCAGACTTTCAGATCACACAGAATGGGATTTCCCAAATAACTGTAGAACAAACCAAAGCACTTTTCAAAAACAATTCTAGTATAATATAAAGTAAAGTTGCCAGTGTATTCTTGTCCTGGTTTAAACTGGGACAGAGTTAATTTTCTTCCTAGTATTTGGTAGAGGGGCTGTGTTTGGATTCACACTGATGTTTTAGCTGTTGGTAAGGAGGGCTTACCCTAAATCAAGGACTTTTCCACTTCCTGTGCTCTGCCAGTGAGCACGGGAAGCTGGGAGGGAACGCAGTTGGAGCAGCTGACCTGAACTGGTTGAAGGAATACTCCCTACCACAGAGCATCGTAGCCAGCACACAAACTGGAGGGAGTTGACTGGGAGCTGTGGATTGCTGCTTGAAGGTGGGCTGGGCACCAATCAGCAGGTGGTGAGCAATTGCATGGTGCACCACATGTTTCTCTTGGGTTTTATTCCTTTCTCTCTCCCCTCTCCATTACAATAATAGCTACTATAACCTACATATAATTATTACTGCTATTCTGGTTATAGTTATATACAGCAGTAGTGTTCCCATCCTTTTAGAGTACGCTATGCACTGGTATCTACTGGACCCTTACACCAAGTAACACGTAGCCACTCCCTCACCCACACCCCCCATCCTGGTGGGGAGGAGAAAGAAAAGGTAAAACTCATGGGTTGAGACCAGAACGGTTTAATAATTAAATATTACAGTATTAATTTAATTAAATATTATATTATTAATCATTAATTAATAAAATTAAAAATTAAATATTATAATAATGATCATAATGGAAAGAAGACAGGGCAAAGAATAAAACCCAAGAGAAACAAGTGATTCACAATAAAATTTGTCACCACTTGCTGACCGATGTCCAGTCCATCCCCGAGCAGTGACTGGCAGCCCTAGTTTATATACTAGGGATAGTGTTCCATGGTATGGAATATCCCTNTTTGGTAGAGGGGCTGTGTTTGGATTCACACTGATGTTTTAGCTGTTGGTAAGGAGGGCTTACCCTAAATCAAGGACTTTTCCACTTCCTGTGCTCTGCCAGTGAGCACGGGAAGCTGGGAGGGAACGCAGTTGGAGCAGCTGACCTGAACTGGTTGAAGGAATACTCCCTACCACAGAGCATCGTAGCCAGCACACAAACTGGAGGGAGTTGACTGGGAGCTGTGGATTGCTGCTTGAAGGTGGGCTGGGCACCAATCAGCAGGTGGTGAGCAATTGCATGGTGCACCACATGTTTCTCTTGGGTTTTATTCCTTTCTCTCTCCCCTCTCCATTACAATAATAGCTACTATAACCTACATATAATTATTACTGCTATTCTGGTTATAGTTATATACAGCAGTAGTGTTCCCATCCTTTTAGAGTACGCTATGCACTGGTATCTACTGGACCCTTACACCAAGTAACACGTAGCCACTCCCTCACCCACACCCCCCATCCTGGTGGGGAGGAGAAAGAAAAGGTAAAACTCATGGGTTGAGACCAGAACGGTTTAATAATTAAATATTACAGTATTAATTTAATTAAATATTATATTATTAATCATTAATTAATAAAATTAAAAATTAAATATTATAATAATGATCATAATGGAAAGAAGACAGGGCAAAGAATAAAACCCAAGAGAAACAAGTGATTCACAATAAAATTTGTCACCACTTGCTGACCGATGTCCAGTCCATCCCCGAGCAGTGACTGGCAGCCCTAGTTTATATACTAGGGATAGTGTTCCATGGTATGGAATATCCCTTTAGCCAGCTCAGGTTAGCTGTCCTTGCTATGCTCCTTAATGGCTCCTTTTGCACCTGCTCAATGGCAGAGCACAGGAAACAGAAAAGTCCTTGATTCAGAGAAAACACTAAAACACCAGTGTGCTTTCAACAGTATTCTCATACTGAATCCAAGAAACAGTCCTGTACCAGCTACTAAGAAGAANAAAAGGTAAAACTCATGGGTTGAGACCAGAACGGTTTAATAATTAAATATTACAGTATTAATTTAATTAAATATTATATTATTAATCATTAATTAATAAAATTAAAAATTAAATATTATAATAATGATCATAATGGAAAGAAGACAGGGCAAAGAATAAAACCCAAGAGAAACAAGTGATTCACAATAAAATTTGTCACCACTTGCTGACCGATGTCCAGTCCATCCCCGAGCAGTGACTGGCAGCCCTAGTTTATATACTAGGGATAGTGTTCCATGGTATGGAATATCCCTTTAGCCAGCTCAGGTTAGCTGTCCTTGCTATGCTCCTTAATGGCTCCTTTTGCACCTGCTCAATGGCAGAGCACAGGAAACAGAAAAGTCCTTGATTCAGAGTAAACACTAAAACACCAGTGTGCTTTCAACAGTATTCTCATACTGAATCCAAGAAACAGTCCTGTACCAGCTACTAAGAAGAAAATTAACTCTATTCCATCTGAAACTAAGACAGTCCTAAAAAACGTAATGCTTCTTTGATCCTTACCACTTCTCTTCCCAAAAGCAGAGCTGATAAACAGCAGTGGTGTGTGCACTTCTCCTTCCGAAGAACCACCATGACTGCCTGTTTCAGACATCCCATGATCCCCACAAACAACTAACAAATTGGGCAGAGAAGCTTCCTCCTGCAAATCACAGAAAAAAATCTAAGTTACTATACAAACACAATTAATTTATATAATTTCACTGTCTTCATCATTTTCAAACATGAATATATCCAAAATTAACTTCATTTTTGAAACTTACCCTGGGGCAGATAACAAGAGATGGCTGCAATTAAGTGTAACTCAGTAATAGTAATTTTTAGAAGTTAGGGCACATTCATATCTAACACACTTGTCAGTATCTTAGCAAAAAAAAAAAAAAAAAAAGCCCACAAAAAAGCCGTTTTAAAAAAACCCTGAATTTACAGAGTTACAAGAAATTCTCTGGAAGATTAAATAAAGGCTATCAATCATGAGAAGAAAATCAGGAGTCCCAGAAGAGCATCATTAACACAGAAATATTCCCCCTCTTCATTTCTTCAGCTTCACTAAGTTTTAATATACATGCTGAATTATTAATATTGTAAATACTAACATAATATCAATTCAATATTTAAAAATAATCCTGTTTCTAATAGTTTCTAATTTCCCAAGGGTTTTAGGGGTTGAAATCTGACTGATTTGGGGTTGAAATCTGACAGTCAATGAAGACTGATTGCTAATGACGGTTGAAGAATGATGTTGAATGATGTCTATGTTTCTGAATAAAGGGAAACAGAAACTTAAGTGAGGCCTGTCCAAGAATTTTGAGCTAACAAATCGAAGTGGCAGAAAATTAACAGTCATTCAACAATAAAGTACCTTTTTATCATCCCTAGATATTACAAGTACATATTCTATCCAAAAAATAAAGTGCTTTTATTATGTCTGTATTCTAAAACTGAGATAAAGGCTTGAATACAAATGGCAAAAGCAAAGATACTAAAAAGCAGCAGCAAAACAACCGTAACATTAATAGAACTTCCACACACAGGACTTAACCTTTCTTTTCATGTGTTTTGGATTCACTGGTATCCACTTGACTAAAAATACTATTTAAATTTCGTGATCAGCTATTCTGAATTCCAGTAGCCAAAAACAAACAATAAAAAAAAAAGCTTCAGGCTACCTGGAACTAGTACTTGGTATTTCAGTATCCAGACTGCTTAGGTAAGTGACAACCAGTATTTACAAATCTAAAAACAGATTCAGATGTGCTACATTTACCATAAAAAAAGATAAATGCAGATTAAGACCACCACTTCCATTTGAATTTATCAAATATCTAAGAATTACGTATGCCTTCATAATTCTGGACATCAGAGGCATTAGCTACACACGCCTATTACTCCTTCTGCAGAATTTCATCACTAGAAAGCACACCAACAACCATTTTAATTCACAAGTGATGAGGAATTTTGGCAGGCATTCCTCTCCTCTTCCCGCACACCAAGGGGGTGTTATTTCCCACAGCTGCCCAGAATAGGCTATTAACAGATGTTACGAAGGTCAGCCAACAAATCATTAAAAATGCTACACTGGGAAATGGCCCAGGAAGTCAAAGAACAGAATACACACATTAGTCTATGAATAAAGAAGCTACCAACAACAACCAGCAAGCATTTTAATGTCAGTCCACAACTGACAGACATTGACCCAAGAGGAAGCTGTATTACCTTTGAAAGAAGAGAAATATGAATCTTCTTCAGTATGTTATCCATTTCACGAAGTTTTGGTCCCACTAATGGGCTGTTTGGCCCAGTCATATGACCAATATGGTCCAACCCCAGGTAATGCAGTATGAGGACATCCCAGTCTTCTCTCTTTAACACTCTATCCAAATGTCTGGTAACATTATCATCAACCTCAAAGAAAAGGAAAACAACTCTAATGTAAAAAAAACTTCCCTCTTGTAAAAAGCACAAAAAAATTAACTACACTACCCATGAAAATTCCACAGAAGTTGATGAGATTACAGTCACGTGCAATGTTAATAAAAGAAAAAATTGATTAGTTCAATGTCAGGCACTCAAATACATTTGTATTACAAAATAGATTCTTCACCCCATTTAATCTTTTCTGGTAAGGACGTATCAGATCACATACAGACATGGCAAATGGTTGCCAAGCTTCCACAGAAACTTTTAAAAACTGTTCCAGGAATTTTTTAGTCAATTTCACCCTTCACACTCCAGATTATCACTTCGCGTGTGATATATTGTATCACAAGTACAACAAAAAGTCTCAGTTTAGTGATGGGAAGCTCAGGGGTACAACAAACCCTAATCTTTCAACTCCATTGCTGCTAGTGTGCAAACACAAGATTGTACTTGATATAAGAACTGACAACATAGAGAGAAAGAAAAACTATTTGAAAAGTGCTATTTGGGGCCTAACTCACCTGTTTTCCTGCTTAGATTGACCATACATTTTTAGTTGCATATATTCTCCTCAGTTATTTAAAACCCCTACAATATTTCCCATGTGATACTACTTTGTTTATATACTCTGTATATAACTACCAAAAGAACTATAAAAAGCTGTGTGTTAATAGACTATCTTAAGACAGCATAAGGACTGCATACAGAGCTTGAGAGCCACATAACCACAGATCCAGTAGAACATTTGTACTTTTTATTCCAGGTAGAAGCTTTTGCAAGTCTCATCAGCATAACCAATTAAACATGTCTTCCAACCCATGTTGGAATATGGCTTCCTTAAATAATCAAATACTTCAGTCAGTAGCAGCAGGTCAACGGCTTGAGGTTTTACAAATCATAAAGGTTGAAAAATGAAGTAAATTTGCCAAAGCATTTACTCTTCCAATGTGCCCAGAGTAAGAATTTTCAGAATTTGTTTCACTCATTTTCTATGCTCCCTCTTTGACAACATAAAGAAACACTGCTCCCATTGCAATTACAGAAGTGATGCAATACTGTAAAAGTATACCTCTAAGAGACCAACCTAATATATTAATGGACCTTTTAAAGATTGCAATAACTAAAAATATCTGACAGCAAGCTAAAAATGTGGGTAGTGGAATTTTTAAACAAAGCAACTATTTTAACTTCCAACCACAACAAGTTTTGTGACAAAACTGTATGTTTAGGTAAGTTATAGAGTGATAAATTGATGATTACTGTATCATCCCAACACTTTTTACAGCATATTCATGACGGATTCAAATGCGTAGCTTTACAGGACCCACACCAAAATGACATACAAATCAAATTTCTATTTAATTGCCAGGTGAATATTTCAGAACAAGGGTAGCTTTACTCACTCCTTCTCAGAAACTGACACTGTTTGCACTCACTTCATTTAACTTGGGATCATACAAAGCCTCTCACCTCTGTAAAGTCTGACACAAAAAACGATGTTGTTCCATCGTATTCCACAAAATGCTTTGGGAACAACTTGACCCAAGTATCATCACCATAAAATATTATTCTTTTCCCAGCTGTTTTTGCCTGCCATATCAGATTATCATCCAAGAGAGCTGGAGAATTGAGGTTCACAACAACATCGATGAAACCAGGTATGCTACCTGTCATCAAAGCCTAATGAAACAAGAAAAGAGACACATTAAACAGGAAAGTTCCAGTGCTCAGAAGACAGTAGCAATGTAAATGGGAGGAAGCAATAAGCCAGATGGCAGACAAATTATATTTTCGGTAAGGAAACATATCAAAGTAAAAGAACACAAGCTGTCTTGCCACATAACCTCATCTGCCACAACACAGTGCTAGCTGATGTCAGCGATAGCTGCTTTACGGTAGGTAAATATATTACTGCCTCAATTAATGGACAGAAAAAATACTTTCTATGACAGTTGATGTTTGTCTCATTTACTGGTGATTAAACCACCAAAAGACAAATTAGACTCAACATTAACAACGACAGTACTGTCAAAATGGTAAGAAACTTCTAGAAAAAGCAGTGAAGTCCCAGACTATCTCCACTTCACTGTCTCACACACCTGCTAGTTGACCTACCAATGATCACTCCCTCAGCTTCTTCAATGCACAGAGCTGTTACTCAGATCCACCACTGACAAGCTTGGATGATCAAGTATTTTGATAACACCATCACAATTCATATTCTAGTTACCTGGAACTTGGCAGAATGTCCTTTTTAAGCTCTTCAGAAACATCCCTATGACAAAACAATTTTATACTAAACTGGATTTTCTCTCAGAAGTTACAAGGACACAGAGAAATACAATAAAAATCCCACTTACCCACTTACCTTAATTCGAGGCATAGTCACAGTGGGTGGCTTGGCTTCAGCAATGAAACTGTAGGAAGTCCCTTTTTCAACAACTTGAGTAGTATACGGCATGAACTGTTTACCTTTGGATCCAAACACGAAGTCATCTCTCAAAGCGTCTATCAGCACAATGACAACTTTTTTGAAAAGTGGTGGAGGAATCTTGGTCCAGTTTGAAACCATTCCTAAGCAACAAAAACAGGGCATATAAAAGTCATCAACAAATTTTACCGAAGACGAGACAGAAGTTAAAGAACAACCTCACCACATAAATGAGTGCCTTCAACTTCTTTATTAGTTCTAGCCCCAGAAATAAGAAGCTTCAAACAGCAAACCTGAGAAGTAATCTGAGGAAGATGAGTTTTCAAGCCATCCAGCACAGGAATAACACAACAACTCCAATACCACCTCTAGGAAGTAAGACAAGATGTGAATGGAATGTGTGACGTGAAATTGGGAAAACTAAGGAAAAGCTTTGAAATGGAGAATGTTCAAAGTAATAAGACTGGATAGCTGCTACTTTCTCTCTTTTTACTTCAGTAAAGCTGAACTAATAATTGTATCTGACAAACAACTTCTGTTAGAAAAAAGACATAGCATTCACCTGTGCTAATACCCAATTTTACACATCACAACATAAACAATGCCTCTTTATGAAATCTCACCATAAGATAACAGGAAGATTACCAAGAAAGAGACAATTTCACTGAAGCTTGTATGAAATGGATTTGTGCAATACACTCCCTTCAAGGTAGAAGACTGTATGACAGGCTAGTTCAGTGATGCAGCTGCAGGGCCAAAATCCAGTTCCAGAATTCCCTGAACAGGGTACATAGGTGGGTACAGAAAAATGCTGCTGTGCATCAAGTAGCAGGCAACGCCATGCCTTCAAGCCCACCTTTTTCTCTTGCATGGACTTAATTCTGGCCACAGCAACTCTTCATCTGCATTGAACTTGGTCCACATGGTGACATTCAGGTCTTAAAGCAGCATTTTTGCTCCAACCTCTACAGGTCTCATTTCTCTATCAGGAAAAAACACAGAAGGGCAAAATGGAAGCAGAATGTATCCTACCCACAGGCCTCTACCCAGACACAACTGTGTTGAATCGACTGCTCCGTACATGCATTATATAAAGTTAGGGGCTTTACAGTCCTTTAGAGTAAAGGTATTTTTCTGCACAAGTGGTTGACAATTTGGAAAGTTTGCAGATAATAGTGTGTCTAACACAGCAACATCAAAAACAACCTCAGAAATTATCTTTTGGGGTACATAGATAAGCATCGACAAACTGACATTCACTAGTCATAGCTGACTAGTTACTGCTAGTGATTTTTCCAGATCAGGAAATGGGGGAGAAGGGCATAGCAGTGAGAAAAGGAAATCTCAACAACAACAAAATGCTAACTGCAAGCAATCCTAGTTAAACTGATTTTGTTTTTCCAGGACTTGAATTATCAACTTAGCAGGCATGCTTTGGCTCTCCATGAAAAACAAAAAGACACCACTGGATGTTCTGTTAGTTATATCTTTCCTCTATCCACTCCTTAGTGAAAGAAAGCTTGCTGGACACCAAAAACATTCAGATCACAAACACATATACCCTACTCCTAACTTCCTCCGGCAGTGTGATTTATCAGAAAGTCAAAGTTGAGAAGTTCAAATTAATTTGGAGCCATTTACAAGCCATGTGATAATACTTACCGTAAGACAGCTAAAGCAACACATTGTCCCCAAGTCTTGCCATGGAGCATGCTTCTTTATCTCTGCCAGGGTTACTTAGAAAAAAGTTACTCTAAATGAACCTGAACTTCTGTAAAGAAAACCACAGGTTCCCTACCAAGAACTTACTACAATGATGTGCTGCAAGCATTCAGTATCACAGCCCTCTCACAGCTAAGACAGCATGCACTCAATGGCAGTCAGGACTCACAAAGTGGAACATTCAGGAGTTACAGAAGCACTGGAGAAATACTCTTTTCTCAACAGGTTTAAAGTATGCTAAAAGTCTTCTGCATCATGGTTTAGTAAGCAATACCCTACTTTTAGACCTTATCATCCAGATATCACTCTGCAAGCACATCGTAACCAAGTACTACAGAAAGTAAATATTCTTTTACTGTCACTATTTTTGCCTACTACACCTAGGCTTGCTCATGACATGCCTAAATTTAAACTGCTTATAGAGCACTGTGGCACACGTTCCACTCTTCAACACAAACCAGTCCTCTAAAAACCAAATTGTCTGACATCTTCTTCCCACCCAAACAATCCCCTTCTACATTAGTCTCCTGCTAATAATCACACGTGAATGCAATATTTCATTCATAGCAGCCTATCAAATTTCTGTGACAGTCTTGGTAAACTCCAGCTAAAAATCAACCTGCCTTTCAGCAGAAACCACTGTCTGTTACCAGATTAGATTCTTGCAGTGTTTGTGCTTAACCAATACCAGCACATCACACTCAAAATCATACAACCTTCTGTTCTCTCCAGTGTGCCTCACAATTTAAGTAGGCCTGTCCCCACAGGCATAACATCACACACTTCAGAAGAATTAACAGTAAATATCAAGCAGCTGGCGACCCAGTTTGGCACTTACAGTCCTGCTCCACAAAGTTACCCATAAGTAGGTGTCCCGATCAAGAGCTTTGTATGAGCAAAATACTACTAAATCCAGCTGCCAAGTGAACCTGAAATTTCATCCCACAAGCTTCAAACTGGTGAAAAACAGTCCCTCAAGTACACAGTCCTCTTCACGTTACTTTTTGTGACTGAACATATAAGACAACTACATTATAAGCACATCATCTACTTAAAGAGAAAATTCTTGAAAATTCTGATTTCACAAATTCAGCTCTGGAACAGAGCAGGACCTGTGAAGACAGTGGTTTCACAGAAACGGTGATGGACGGCAATACTGTATATACTGTAACCGGCATTACTACAGTGGCTTTGTCACTGCTGAGGTGTTAAAAGTCTCACCGAGGTGACATTAAGAGACACACACATCACAGAAACATCACAGAAATAATGAATCTCGGGCACAATACAGCCAGCGAATGATCACAGGAAACGCGTCAGGCGTTTTAGCTGAGGCGGCATCATTTAATGCAAACAACTTGCAAACAGGACCGGGTATCGTAGCTGCACCAGAGGCAGGGAAAGGGAAACAAAACGACAGGAAAACACCCTTCAAAAAAGTGACAGCTGACGCTTGAGGCTTTTCGACTGCGAGCAGGTACTCCTGCCTTTGATCCACAACTACGTGAAAACCAGTTAAGTTCTAAAGTACTCCGGAAACTGGTCTGGAAACACGAGCGCGCTACAGAAAGATGTTCCGCGGCACCGNTTGGCCAGCGTCCCGGCAGCCCCTCCGCGAGCGCGTAACGGCGACAACAAACCGGAAGTACAGCCCCGCTTCCCGCCCCCACGTCCCTCCTCCGGACCCGCCTCCGGGCCCCGCATCCCGCCTCCGGACCCGCCTCCAGACCTACTCCAGGCCTCCGCATCCCGCCTCCGCATCCCTCCTCCGGACCCGCCTCCCTTACTCGCGTCCCGCGTCCGGGACCCACCCCCAAGCCCCGCGGCCCACCTCCGCATCCCGCCTCCGGGGCCCACGTCCCATTGCGCATCCCATCTCTGCGTTTCAGCCCCCGCTTGCCGCTCCCGCATCCCGGTCCCGCGTCCCACACCTGCGACCCAACTCCGCTTCGTACCCCCCACCCCGCGTCCCGACCCCGCGTTCTCCGGCGGGAGGGGAAAGGAGATTTGATGGATTGCTGCAGCAAAGAGCGCTTGGCAGGTGAGGAAGGAGTCCTGGACAGTGGCTGTTGCAGGTGTTTGGCGAGCATAATCTTTCCCCACGCAAACACACACCTCTTAATAAAACCGAATAGTGATTTCTTTTAGTCTTTCCTTTGGAATGGAAATGGACTGTGGCAGGCAGATCATGTCAGAGGAATGAGGAGAAGTAAGTTTTAAGCTTAAATTTTCTGAAAAAGGAAACCGAAGACACTCTGCAAAGTGAAGCAGGGTTTATACTGGTCTCGCTATGTATACTGAAATAGGAAGACAGCCTCAAAATTTCATTCTCCCAAAGAAAACTGCTCCTCATTTCTACCCAGGCAGTTTTTGTATGGCCCAGCGCTGTGCTGGAAAGACGTGGCACATGTTTCTGCAGGGTACACAAGTCCTTGGCTTTACCTGTGAGCGGCACGTTTTCCCTGCCCGTACAAGCTCAGCGCCCCGCCAGCTGCACTGCCACTTACACCTGGACATGACTTGTTGTGGTCAGTGGGGACAAAGCTGCAGTGCCACAGTCTGCTGCTGGCATGGCACCTGTTCGCAGCCACCGCCTGCCAGCTGTGTGTGTGTGTTCCTGTGTCACTCTGCAAGAACCATGTGAGCAGACTCCAGAGTGCTTTTCCCGCTGGGTCTTTTCCCTCAGCACAAAGCATGATCTGTTTTGTCTAAACACAGGCCACTGTGCTTTGAGAAATGTTTTCCTGCTGCAGTCGGTCGATTTGTTTTACTGCCAATTTCACTGGCCAGCTGTTAATTCTGGGCTTTGCAACAGCTGCCGCAAGGCAAAGTTGCTGTGATGTGGGAAGCGTGCGTGAGTGAGGTTCAGGATAAAAGCTTTGTATTTGGCCTTTCCTAAAGTCTCCAAATACAGAGAAAAAATCAAGGAGCCTGAGTCCTGTGGGTTCATCCGCTTTATGTAGGAGCATCCCTGAGCACGATGCTACCTTTAGGCTACCTGAGTGCTTTTTCTGGCCACTTTTACCACTTCATGCTTCTACTGAGAATACTGATAATATTTTCATTTCTTAAGATGATCCAAAACCATTATTTTTAAAAGAAATTGCATTTTTGCAGACACTTTTCACTTGTTTCTTTGCAGAAACATGACTCTGTAGGCCCATGAAAGTTAGTATTCAGTAATTAACTTCAGCCGATTATGAGCAGTGCAATGAATTTCAGAAAAAACATGCAAGGAATGTTGCTTGAAACAGTAAGACATGGCAAGAGGCAACTTTGGGCCATTGTATTCAAACTTTAAAATGGATTTAGGTAATGTGCCTTAAAGTTACATTATTTGTATATCCAAGAAAAGCTGTATTGTTGCTTTTTATGGGTATTTCTCCTCTCCTTTAAACCCTGAACTAGTAAGACTCTCCAACCAGAAACTAGGAAAGGTTGCCTAGCAAATATAAAGCAACCTAATGTAGGCAATGTTTATGCATCACAAAGCAGCCTCTAAGAAATGTCTGTCTTCTTTTGATTTCATGTGTAAAGCTTACTTTCCCTTTCAGTAAGTGAAAATTCCCCAAACTGCATCTTTCTTCCATCATTCAAACCTTCAAATTCCCACATAAGATCAGAATTTCTGCGTTCAGGAAAAAGAATTGTTCTACAGACATAAAAAGAGTATCTGGCTTGTGATTCACACTCCCTGGGACCTATCACTGGGTATTTACTGAGTACCATCACCATTTGGCAAGTTCTCGCAGCAACATGCTTTCAAGTCCATTACTGTAGCACTTAACTGCAGGGGTCAAACACAGGAAGAATCCTGAGCGTTGTACAAGACTTTAAATCTGACTGTCTGTGAGTCTACAAGCATGTTACAACATAATATATTGACAATCACTGCTGTGCACTGCTGTGGCCGTTTTACAAGCTCTTGGGTATAACCTCCTCTGCTGTGCATAACACATTTACGACCTGGGAGCTGGTGATTTCATGAGCATTCAGAGGAAGTGTTTGTGTGCTTTCCAGTTTGTAAGCACACAATCAGTGTTGCGTGCACCAGTTTTTGTCAGGGGGTACTGGCTGACTTAAATAGCCTTTGGAAGGTTAAAGGTTCACGTCAGAATGTCAGGAAAGGTGCAATATAGTGCAGTTCATGTGATTCAGAGGGCTTTTGTTCCGTCGGAGCCAGCAAACATTTTAGAACACAGTACAGCCCATCCCTGTGGGAGACGAATTTGCGTCTTTCCCTACAGGAGAGCATGTTGCTACTGTTGCTGTTGGGAAGAGCCACTCAAGCAAACTTACATCTCTGCGTGTTGAGGAAGAAGAAGGAATTTAGTGCACTGTGCAAAGCCCTCTGTAGAGGCATTTTCCCAAATCTGCTGAGAAACCAGCAGACTGAAAGCCAACCAAGCCTTGTCTTCAACAGTACCACTGGTTCTGCTAGACCAGTAGGAGCACATTTTGGTGAGTGTCTTTGCCACCAACATTTAAAGCAGCCAGGTGATATTGTTAGTTGCTCTGGCATCCCTCAGGCTTTTCTTTGCTGAGGCAACTAGTAAAAAGTAGATAAAAATAAGATAAAAGTAGATCAGATAAAAATTTGGTGTGTCCCATCACGGAGGAGCACACTCCCTTCCAACAGTCTCTGTGTCCTCTGCCACCACTTAATGAAACACTGCCCATTAGTTAGTACTCAGCATGTCTGCTTCCCCTGCTCCTTTTCTCCTAATTCTTTCACTGCTTATGTTTCACAATTTGACTAGAAAAACAGGCCCTGTCTTCCCTTCTCCTCTAGTTTCAAATACAGGAAATATGCAGTCAGTTTTTTCAGGTTTTTTTTCAACTTTTCAATTCTCTTACTTAGCTTTATTTTGACTAATTCCCTTGTAGTTTTGCCCTCAGGCCTCTTTACCTGCTGTGGATAAGTTCTGGGTATCTGCAGCTCACCACCTTGCTTTTTGAACTGCCTCAGTTATTCTCCCTGTCCGGGCCTAATTTAACAGGATTTCACATCAGAACATGTGTGTTTATGTGAAACCTGCACATTACTTCTGACACTGACAATGTCAGATATGTGAACACCTCATGCCAATGGTTTAAACAAGCATCTCTTTTCTGTAATCATTGATAACCCTTAAACTTGTTAACTTAAACTAATACATTTAATATTGTATTGGGGAACACAGAAGTGGAGCAGGAATATGGACAGTGGCAATATTGACATGTATAAGCAAAAGCAATCATTTTTACATGCAAGGGGTATGAAGAAGAATTAATTCAAAATTAAGTGAAGCTCTAATAAAAAATGAGACTTCCCAAGGTGATGTGACGCTCTGAAAGCACTCTGATGTAGTTAGAAATTCAGAAGGGCACATAATTTTTTCTCTCTTGTCATTTCTCCATTCTTCAGTACATGGCAATTTGAATGTATGTCAGGTCTCTGCTGTATTTAAGACACAGTAAAACATCAGAAAAGGTTATAAAAGACTGTCTGCTGAAGTGTGACTCTCCCTCCTCCATTCTGGTGAACTGCAAAGCCTCCAGAGATTCGTAGTTGCTGAGGCAAAAGACAAAGCAGAAGCACTGCATTGTAAACCCAGCTTCTGAAATGAGAGACTGAACAGGAATTTCTTCACACAGGAAAAAAAAAAACATGTTAAGAAATAATTCAATAGCTTCATCCACATCCAACAATTGATTGTCTGTCTTTATGCACACACACGTGTGCACGCATGCACAGAAGTCTACCTTCAGCTTTAGCTATTTTGGAAACCCTGCTTGCAGAGCTTATGGGATTTGAGATTGAGGCAGCCAGGGATCACCGAAGAAGATGACCCCTGATAACCCCTGAGCTGGTGAGCTGTAGGGAGCCAAAGCCTGGTTTGTTTCTGTAGACTGCAGACTTGTTACTTGCCGCAGTATGAGATTACTTGCTTTTGAAGGGGAAGCAAAGCTGCAGAGCAAGAACTAATTGAAGAAAGAAGCTGCTTGTTAGTTTCCCCCAGAGCCTTGCACTCAAAGCCTACATGGTTTAGTAGCGATATCTGCATCCCTCTTTCTCTACACAGGGTTGTACAGAGATGTAACTAGTCATTCCTGCTTAAGGAAGCCCTGGCTTTAGAGCTGCTTTTGTGCTCTCACCCAGGCAGGTCCTCTCAGAGCTGCAGCCATATGCTGGGGTGACTGAGCATGAACCCCATATGTGCTGCTGATTAGATCATGGGATCTAACTTACCCAAGGTAAGTTTTTCATTCAGTCTAAATTAACTGGTTAAAATGTGAATGAAAAAGAGTAAAATCTCAAGGAAAACTTCCAAAACCACTTAAGTAGATGGACTGATTCTGATAGTGTAAGTGTCTGAAACTCCCCCCAAATGTCAGCAGACTCCACAAGTTAGAGTAACGCCAAGTCAGCTAGCCTTCAGAGCAGGCACTGAGAGAAGGAGCCCAATCAGGGCTCAGCTGAAGCAACATCTTTCCATGACACATGAAAATGAACCGTAATCTCTCCTCCCTACAATTTTACCCACTTATCTTGCTGTCCCCTCCTTTAATCCCACTTTCTTTCCTAATCTGCTTTTTCTTCCTAAAGTAAAAGGTTTTGCAGGCATGCTTTATGTTTGACAGTCTCTCTCCTGCTCTTCTTGACAGCCTTAGCTATTTTTAGAGAGGTAATGAACAGAGAACCCAGTGATACTAGGTTTTTCCAGATTTAATGATGACTGGAAACAGCAAACAGGCTTTGTCAGCACCCCTACCAAGGAAACTGCCTGTTGTGTAAGCTGACTCCTTATCAGGTGCCAAAGCATCCCATCCAGAAACGTGTGCAAAACAGCCAAATGTTTGCATCTTGGTTACCAGGGAATCCAGCAACTCCTCCCTGCAACTGCAAGAAACCAGACTGTTACTTTTCCTGCTTAGCTACTGCTTCTCCATGACATTAGTAGATTATACTCAGCATGCAGGTGATGACTTCAACTCCCTACAGTCCTCCTTGCTTGCCTGATCCACTTAGTGCTATAGGGCTTTCTTTAGTTACATGGTCTTTAGCCTACGGAGAATTTCTCATGCTGCAGAAATCCTCTCTTCCTGTGTCCCTACGAGCAATGGTGATAAACAATTCCAACAATGAAGTAGGAAATGTAGCTACACTCTTCCATGACATATGACTTTATTAAAGTAACCTTCCTAAAATATCCTAGTAAAGCTGTTTTTTATCTTCATAGACTTCTTGCCTCACATCTTTCCTTTCTCTAAGCCAAAATCCTTCTTTTTAAAGTGATTCACCTGCAGGTGCCAGGTGTTCAGTGACACTGCCTTTATTTACCTTAGGCCTATGTATTTTTTACTAGCTAAACACTACACTGTGTTAAAAAATACCAGTGCATAATGTAAGCACTTCTTGTTTCAGAAACCAGCTTCTTCTCTGACACTTCTTAGTGCACTTGTTTCCAGGAGAGAGGTCTTTATGCCTTTTCACTGCAGGGAATTGCTGTGCTGTACCAAGCCAGCACCATAAGCCTGCTCATCTTAATGTTTAGATGCTCTTCAAGTGTCTGAGCTAAGAAAGCAGAGAGTGAGGAAGGCTGGCAGGCATTGGGAGTGCAGGCTGTTGGTGCGCTTGCTAACTGAACTGTGCACTTTGTCAAATTTCACGCTGAGTAGCCAAGTCGTCACCAAGGGAGAAGCTGAAACTATACAAGCAGCCTTAATAAGATGTGTTAGTGGCTGTAGGGAGGTCAGGGAAACAAGAAACTGTCAGGTGGTAAATTATCCAAAGCAAGAGTGTTTGTGACGGGGGAAGAAACAGCAACTTAGCTGTCTTTAGTCACCTAGGGTAATTAATCAGGATCATCAAGCCCTGGCATCAGTAAATTCTGAAAAAGGTTTTCAAGTGTTTATAGTTTCAGGATAAATTTCTTCCAGAACCATGTATCTAGAATCTCTTGCTCTGATAGCTTTGTCACAGCATAACAGCCTGTCATGCAGATGTACCCATTTCCTCCCCTGTGGGAAAAGTCTAGCTGCTCCTTCACGGGCCAGAGTCATCACACCTGGGCCCTCTCTCCTCCACACCCTGAATCAACTAGCTCTTCAGGACCATTGATTTTGAGGTTTTCCCAGCTTGCTTCTGCAGTGGCAGAGTGGTGTGTTTTCTGTGGGGGGAAGCTGTCAGCTGTTGCCCACCCTGTGAAGGAGCATAGAGGATCAGAGGGAACTTAACCTGCCTGAATGGTCGCAGGGGGCCAAGCCTGGTGCAGTGTCACCCAATGGAAGTAAGATCCTGAGACAGACTATCTGCATTACCACATTTCAGTTACCTGTCCCTGTGTTCACACCTGACCACTGCAACCAGGCCAACATAACAGCGCCAGGCAGAAAAACTAAACCATCTAGGTTTTCTAGAGTTTCATTTCTTTATGTGGCTGGACCTCTTGCTTCCCTCACCTAATTGAGCCAATTATGATGTCTCATGGATTCCTAAGGTCTAATAAGAGAGAATTTTGCTTTAGTGCTTCTCTTGTGCCAGCCGTGGGCTCCTTCCCTGTTGCGCAGCGCCAACTCACACACCCAGGTGAGGTGTTTCTACTTCTTACTCTGGGCTGTGCAAAGGAGGGAGCAGGGTGGTAGCCCACGAAAGGCTGGCTTCCCCAGTCCTCAAAACTTTGCAACATTTGTACATTTTAACAAACAAAGCATCAGCATTCATTGCTTATGGATTATGTGAGTTTCATTAATTAATACTCAAGCCCCTGTTTGCCATGCTGATTAGTCTGCAGGTGCAGCTCTTCCCTCTGCCTGATTCTAGGGTCTGTTTGGAGTAGGTGGACACTGAGTTGGTGGTCCACTGCTGAAATTACCTCTCCCTCAGTTACTGCTCAGTCCTGACCTTATTCCTGGTGGCTCTCATCCAGACAGCCTATTCATCTTGGGATTGTCTTCCCTTTTCCTTAAAACAAACACTAGCCAAGCATGTAATGCTCACGGTGCAATTGGTTAATCATAGCTGTCTAGCTACATCTGCTGATTGAACAACAAAAAAAATTGTAAAGTTGACTTCAGATCTTGGGACACTCAAATATTGAGGGGCTCAATATCACTTCCAGCCTTTCATAGGTCCTCTCTACCTCTACTCAGCCTCCTGTCTCCTCAAGTCATGCAACATTGCTGCCTCCCTGCATGTTTCTTTGTACTTGTTAAGGGGAATAAAATGTTAAGATGGACTGACAGTGACACATAGAGACATTATAAACCTGTAAATCCTATTTCTAAAGGAAATCAGTCAAGAACTCCTTACATCCGATTGCAGCCTGTTAACCTTATCTGCACTAGTGAACTGAAAAAGTTTCCTTGTCTGAGCTTTTTTTTTTTCATTTCCAAAACAGCTTCTGGCATATCCATCAAATGAAACAAAGCTTAAGCAGGATTTCTCCCTTACTTAGGCTGTTCTTACTGCCTGTGTTCTCAAAATGTAGATGGAGAATGAGGATTGGGTCTCTGCAGCACCGGAATCGGCTGAGCTTTTGGAAGATGTTCAAAGATCACCTGTGCTCCTGACAGTAGAAAAAGAAAAAAACAGTAGTTTTGTGTCCATTTTAATGAATTTTGGAAACTTTCAATGGGCACAAAATTACTATAACCAAGAATCAAAAACTGCTAAGAAGATGAGATTTCTATTCAGCCCTTAGTAAGAAAGGTTTTCCATTTCTTGAATGCCTGTATTATTAGGACAGGTATCTGAGTATCCTCTTTTATTGAAGTAGGAGTATTCCTTACACACTCAATTTTAAACTGCAGCAGACTCTACTGTGAGTTTAATTATCAACATAGGCAGAAACCAAAACCACACAGTGTAATAGGTACAACAGCAGGTCAAGATTTTTTTTGTTGTTTTTTTTCCCCTCTGGTTTGTTTTTGGAAGCATCTTTTTCTGTTATTTTACTTGTAACAATGATTAAGCTCAGTCCCAAAAACTCTAAAAGGAAGAATGAGCTATGAAAAATCACATCTCTTTTTTTCAAGCAAAATGGCACAGGGAAACAGATGAAGGGGCCACACCTCATGATTTTCCTATCATCTTACATGCTGGCTTCCTTAAACCAGTCACACTCCATCTTGTTGTTATTTGGGCTTCTCGGGTTGTTCTAAGAAGATGAATTACAATTGCGAGGAAGCTGTGACTTTCCACCCTCAGCATACTGAGGATCCCTTGTTCACATGCCAGAACTTCATGTCATCCAGCTTAGCTCCTCTCACTCCTAGCAGGTTTTTCATCCCCCTACACTGGTAACTTTGTCGAGAAAACTATCACCACACTTTGGCCCCTTCTGGCTGTGCTGCACTCACCTGGGTTATAGTTTTTCATACTGAGCCTCATTTCAATGTTGCAAGTGACCAGCGCTGCCCACAGTGTTAGAAGAAAGCTTCAGTAGGTCCTGAGTGACCCTGAGAGTGTCTTTCCTCTCTGCTATCAGTGGCCATGATATATCTGAAGATCTTCTCCCAGCTGCGCCCCACCAATTCTCTGATCATTTTGTAACTGGCATGCTGTCATGCATTTTGTTTCTCCTGCATGACCTCTGATGTATTTCCAGCTGAACACAAAGATTCTAGTTGCTGATTCTCAAGACCATAATCTTATCACTTTGGATTACTGAAGCTCATGTTGTATCATTGCTCTCATTTCCTTAAATAATCCAGCTCTAATTCTTGTGCCAAAAATCACTAGTAAAAATGTAAACAAGTTACCATCCACAGGACAGCATAGATCAATGCTTTCTCTGAATGGGCTATTGCAGTCAGCACCTACCACCTTTGACTTCTCTTCATCAGCTATTCCTCAGAATCCCAAGCTGAGTACCTATAAATCTGTCTCCCTCATTTTGTTGTGTTAACATGATTTTACTTAATAGACACATTCTTTCCTTCTGAAGCTCATAATTTCCCTTACTAGATGAGGAACTTAATTCTTTCAACCCAAAAACAGGTTTTGCTGCCACTATGGATGACATCCTTCCTGGAGTATTTCTGTCCATTGTGTAACCCTGTTTTTATCTGGTTCTGGGTCCCCTTCCTGAGTACTGAGTGCAACAAGAAAAATTATTCTTCAGCTTTTTCTCAAACCATAGCAGTAGCAATCTTAGTAGTTATTAACAGTTTAGAAGTCCCTTACTAGCTTGAAACTCTGTCTGGAGAAAAATGTATCAAAGTCACCTTGGTTTTCCTATAAGTGTTAGAAGTGTGACTTAACAATGGAAGAAGTCATAGAAAAAAGACATTAAAAAAAGGAAAGAAACATAAACACCCTTGGCAGTATAAGTGTGGGAACCTGGAGCTGCAAAGAAGGATGGCAGGTTGTGAGTATGATGCTTCAGGATATGACACCTAGCTAAGTACAGCAGGGCCTTGCTGTCAGCTTCTTGCTGCCTGCAATACTTGAAGAACATTCTAAGGCGAGAGGGGAGATCTGTCGTGGGAGGAAGGGGCTCCTGGAGAGCAGAGAATTGTGCAACACTGACATTCGAAAAGAATGAAGCCATTTCTGTAGGGGAGACTCTAAAAACAAGAAGAAATAAATAATCCCATCATCAAGCCATGGCTCCCCTTGGGTCCCCAAGAAAGCGACCCAAGCAGTCTCTTGCTTCTGTATGGAGAGAATCTGTAGTGTTTCTTCAAAGACTACATTGCATATGAACTTTAAAAAAAGAAGCAGACAAAAAATCACATTAAATGGCCAAAGACTGCCATCTGGGGACTACTTTCATAAGAATAGCATGAGCAAAAGGCAGTAAAGTTAATGAAGGACCTGCTTTTTCACTCAGAATGAGCAGAACTTTATTCTGTGGGAAGTTTTGATTATTTGCACGGGGCCAATCTTGGGGTCAGGCACTGAGTGGCGTGCCTTATTAACAGTCAGGACTGCTCCAGGAAAGGAACACCAACACATCTCCAAATTCAAGAGCTGTGGTCAAGCAGCAGCTTCCTTATATGTTCTTGATACAAAGTATTTCTTAATTTGAAGCTTGTAGGAAACAGGAGACTACATGGAAATCAAGGAAAGGACAATATGATGTAGCACCCATGGAGAAATTATTTCAGAGCTTCTTGTTTTATTATGCTATACAACAGAAATTTATTTCACAAAGCCTCCAGGGCACAGTGATCCTCCATTTAAAGCAGTTCTTTTCATATGAGCACCTGAAACTTTGCTTAAGGCCTGCAGTAAAATCACAGAATCATTTCATCAGAATGGTTTGTGTTGAAAGAGACAAGAAAGATAATCTGGCTCCAGTCCCCCTGCCATGGGACACAGCGAGCACTACCATGTAGCTGTTTGTACAAGCAGTGGGAATATGCAGCTTTCCCAGCTGGTGCAGATGATACAAATGGAAGCAGAGATCTCTTGTAAGAACAGCTGTGTCATTTCAGAAGTGGCATGAGGGAAAGGAGGCTGCAAGAACAAAGCACCTGGTGCTGCCTTCAGGCAGGCAGATTCAGTCTGGGCCCCTGCAGGAATGCAAGTTTGATGGCTGCCTAGAAAATGCAGGCTTTTCAGCAGAATATAAAAAACCCAGAGATGGACCAAATCTGCTGATTTGGGTGTTGTGCAAACAAAAACAAAGAGCAGCTGCTTTTAATCCCAAACTGCATATACAAAAAAAGGAAGTAGGAAAGTAGCAAAGGCAATAAATTTTTGCATTTCTTTCGGAGCCTTAGATTTCTTTGAAGGATTAGGAGTATTATGTTAAGACCTTCAGTTTAAGCTGGATCAAAGAGGAAAGAGGAACCAGAGAACGTGGTCTTCAGTAAGAAGCTATGGAAGTAATGTAGACTTTTTTTTTACTTTAACCCTCAAACTGCCTACAAACCAGGCTAGCTCTTGTAAAACCAAAGTTAAAAAAACTGGGCTGCATTAGAAGTCTCTGCAATGTTTAGCTACCCATCTGTGGTATTTTAACATTTTCAAGATTTCAAAATATTCAGTACACAAGTATTCCCTTCTGTTATATTTATGGGATTTAAATCACATGCTATTTATTCTATTTATTATTTATAATGCATTCATTTCAATTCACCTGCTGCAATACACAGCTCATTTTTAATACATAATTTCTAATTTCAGTTTCTTTGCAAAGCATGCCTTCTCTTGAGCTAACCCCTGGAACTGAGTTCTTATCCAGAGACCATCACCTGGGGAATCTGCTAAAACAACAGCACATGATCTGCATCTTCATGAAACTGCCTGACATTTAGGGTCACCACCATGTTGATGTTAAGCCTGCTGAGACTGGAGTGAGGACAGTAGGCACCAACCTCTCTCCTTCTTATCTATGCAAGGGAAGCAGAACAAGTCATCCAGCCTCTATGGTGGAATGACCCCCACTTTTCCACCTTCCTGCTCAGTCTGAACAAACATAAGTGAATGTCTTGACCATCTCTTTGTTGTGGCTACACTCACTATGGTGCGTGAGGATACCATGAACCTTACTGGGGACAGATTTTTATCAGAACAGGCACTGAACAACCTGCTCTTGAGGAAACTCATAATCAGATGAACAGAAATCAAGGCATAGTAAATGAATTCTCTCCAGCTTACAGCAGTTTCCAGGCAGGGTAGGAAGTTCCATGGCACACCTGTTACACCAGCACTCAGTAACTCCTCTCAGCCTCAGCCAGAGTCTCCGTAGGTATTTGGGGAAGTTTCTCTCAGGATCCTCTCTAAGGCACAGCTGTGAGTATGTTCACAGGGGCTCTCAAGCCCCTGCTTGATTCCTCTTGCACCCTCCACTGCTCCTCCTTCTTGCACCAGCTCCCTGGACAATTTGACACCCCTCTCCTCCAGCACAATGATGCTACATCCTCTGTTTTCACAAAGGAGTGTTGTTTAAAAACTGTGTTACCACGGACAAAAGGGATGCTATACACCAGCTGGCAAAAGATGCTTTTTGCTGGTAGAACTTCTTTGCAGTTATACCAGGGGAGCTAGAATAACAAGAAAGTTTTAGACTGTCCCCAATATACAGTCTCAAAAAAAAAAAAAATCACCCTCTGTTTTATTCAGTTCTCCAGATACAAAAGAAATATGTATTCAGCTCCTTTAGGAATTGAACTATTGACCTTTCTGAATGCCAGAAAGCCTAGAAGTAGGGCAGAGAGAGAATAATTATCATATTGTTGAAACAGAAGAACTCCCATATCTACTAACTGTTAGACCTGACACTACCTGGGAAAAAGGAGGAAGACCAGATGCTGTTGTTAGAGCAGGATTTTTGGGGGGTTGGTTGCACAGATAATCCAGGGTGGCAGAGGTTTCTCTGATGTTTTTGAGGACATTTGACTTGTTTCAGGTGGCACACACAAATAAGTCACATCCTTACAATAGTTGTTTGCAAGATGCAGGAAGCAGCATTGACCCAAATCAGGGGGGGTTTCTCCTCAGGGGAACCCTCAGAAATGTGTTTCTGGTAGAGGTGCTCAGGCGTATTTTCTTCCAGACACTGGAAGTCCCTGAGATGGTGGGACAGTGGGAGGGAAGCACATATGCTGATGCCAGAGCACGTTGTCTCAGAGAGTTGCCTCAGCTCCAGGCCAGACAGTGCAGAGCCTCTCTCTCTCCCTGGCCCCTGCAAAGCCCCTCGAAAGGGCACATGCAGACCCCCTCATAATTCATAGCAGGTACACAGGCACCCCATGACAGCACACAGGCAGGTCACTTTCCCAGCTCACTGTGCAGGAGGGGGTGCAGTGGGCACAACCTGAGGACACCACCACTTATGCTAACTGCTTGGCAGCCTTCCATCATCCATTTAAAGCCAATTTCCTTCCCAGGGCCACTGGAGACAAGAGGGCTCAGTCCATTCATGGGCTTCAGATGGTAAAAGAAAACACCTTTTAACTCTGTGGGTGCCCTCACCCAGGAGCATTCACCAACACTTTGGGAGCAGCAAACAGCCCTAGCTGCAGAGTTCTGCAGAACCCAGAACACACCACAGGCAGCCGCCTGTGGAGATGAGGACCTGTGACCTTTTCATTTTGACAATATCCCACATTCTCCAAGTATCCTCCAGGACTGAAGCAGATCCATTATTGGGAGCCATCTCAACTGCAGTGACAAGGCAGGCATTTCCTTTCACAGGCCAAGAGCTGGTCATCATTTATTTATGGTGTTTGTTCAACACTGTATTGCTGGTAGCCAGAGAACATTAATAAAAGTGACTTTACCTTGTGTTTTGGTTTGGTTTTGTAAAGTTTCTTTTTGCCTTTACTGACATGTGTCCCATGTGAGAAGGCATGTCCTAAGCTGGCAGTGACAGCAACAAAGATCATCTATTTTCACTGGAAGATTTCACCATTGTACAATTCATGATGAATGAAAATTATTTCAGAAATTAAGAAGTGCTAAAGAATTTTCTGCATCCAAAAAACCCCAAGAACCTGTGCTTATGCCCAGTGAGGCATCCCAATTCCTTTACCAGCAGTGGTGGGATGTACATATATTTGGAAGAAACTAGAATGCCCAAATACATTCTTGCCTGTATCTGTGCTTCCAGGAAGCCGAGTGCGGTGTTCTCTGCATAGGAAAAACTGCTTCCTAGGATCTCTGTGAGCACAAATCCCTGTCCAAGCTGCAGTCCTGCCAATTTGACAGCTGGTGGCTGTTCACAACAGGGAGCTGCTGTGTCACACTCAAAGGGGCAGAGCTAAGGCTGAATAAATATTCAGACTCCCCTGTGCCTGGTTTAACAACTGATTCTTGCTTTGAAAGGAGTTCTCTGAAATACCAGATCCCCTAGAGAAGTCCCTCCAGGTAACAGCTGCTGAATGCCAGGGATTCAAAATGCCTGAACCCCTGGTGTCCATATTTATTGTCAAGCAGCTTCTCTCTTTTTGAAAGTTGCTTTGATTAGGATTCAGTGACTCTTGCAGTATCACATATGCTAAGTGCTCAAACACCAACATAAACCAGAGATCTGAGAACAGCTTTTGCACTCCTGGGAGAGTTTCCATGAATCTGCTGAGGAACCACTGTGTCTCACAGCCCTGCAATTTGTCTTTATCTCATATTCTCACTGCCCTCTATTTCCACGGGGAAAAAAACAAAACCAAGGAATGCTTGTGATGCAGTCGCAAGGGAGAGGTTGTCCAGATCATCAGTAAGGTTGCATTTGGGTTGCCAAAGCCACAGGAATGACGTTCCCACATCCCAGGGTGCATGCAAAAAGCATTCTGAATTTGGGAGCTGTGGTTCACACACTTCCGTGCGTTGTAACAGAGCAGCCTAAGGAAGGATTGGTGGTTACCTGGAAGGTCTGTTTCCTAAATGAATATCCATCATTTCTGAGGCCCAGTGGTAGCAATGGCTGAGGGTAAACGTCTACCAAGGCATATGTCAAGGCAGGTTCATGTCTTGGTGCAGCTATAGTGCCTGAGGATGTCCAGAGAGCCTTTACACCTCCCTCCCTCCTCTCTCCCTCCTCCCAGCTGCGTTTTGCTGATCTGCTCTGTGCTGCAGCTGCCCAGGGAGAGCGTGGGGTGGGTACTGCCTCCTACACCAAGATCAGGCCAGGAAATGGTGTAATTTTTGTTTCTGCACAACTAACTCCTACCCAGAAACCTACTGAAAAGGGGGGAAAAAACAAATCCTCTTTATTCACATCAGTAGAAAGGAGATTTTGTAATCTACTAAGTAACACGTGTGAGGGGATGGTGAGGAGTTACTACCTGCATAAGATTATTTTTTAACAGCGGCATGCTTGTAGCATTGCTTGAAACAACTGAACATGTGTATGAGCTCTGCCCACTGGGGCTCTCAGTGGTTAATCCACAATACAGGGATCCAGAGCACAGCTAAAGATTTGACTAATGACTTTAGGCTTTTCTTATATGAAGAATAGAAACTATAAGACAATTCAGCTCAGGGACTATTAAGCTACTGGTACAGCTCTAGACAATTTGAGACCTGCAAACAGGCCTCCACATCAAGAACCAGAACAGCAATTGTGCTCAGAGGAAACTGGCCAAGCTGGGGAGGAACAAGCCTCCAGAGGAATGTTTGTTGGTACTGCTGTCCAGCTCTCCACTGCCCTCCTTTTGGGAATCTGTTCCCAAGAAGAACCTGGTTGTGTTTGATGGATGCTGCAGCTTCTCATGCCTCAGGCACCATCTCAGCAAATGTGTTTGTGCAGATCCTCTGCCATTCTGCAACAGTGTTTGAGGCATGTGGTGAGAAACCTGCTGCCCTAAGTTAGTCACAGGAAGCAGTCTCCTGTTTGGCTCTAAAGCAAACCCAGATCCCTGGGACTAACACCTTCACCATGCAAGGAGGAGAAGGAAGCATTGGATCTCCTTGGAGGCTTTTGCTCTGCCAGCCTGAGGAAAATCTCTGTGGCAGGAACTAGTTCCTAACAGTGGAGGAGCTGGTTCAGGTGCACCTGAGAGAGAAACATTGCTCTGCAATGTTAATTAGGATAATACTAAAAAATTATCCCCTGCCTTCCTTTCCAGCTGAGCTAGACTGAGATATAGCTGGTGGAGGAGGGGTACACAGCTCCCAGAAGCTCTCTGAAGAGACAGAGGCCCTACCCCATGTCATCCAAGGCTCATCAGCTCCTTCTATGTGTGTGGTGGGGCTCTAAGAGCCACAGACCCAGTGCAGAGGCTGACACTGGAGCACTTTGAAGATTAGGCCAGGTGGAAGAGGCGCCTTTTCCTCATTCTGAGAGCATTTAGAAGAAAAGAATTGACTCCCAGACTTGTGAAGTTTCCTTTAGAAGACTTTCACAGTGATGAAGTTGGTTGTCTCACTTTCCCAGCCACCCCCCTGTTGTGTCATTTTTGTATGTTCTGTTTATCTGAGAGAGATTGAGCTGTGAAAGGGAAGGACAAGGACAGCAAAGCAGAGGATCAAGTAACAGGATACGGAGCTATGCAGTCAGGGCTGTCCAAGGACAGCTTCCACAGAGCTGTGCACCTGAGTAGCACAGCCAAAAAATAAAGCAAACCTGAGCAGAAAAATAAAGCAAACCTTCTTTCTCATACCACACATGACTGACTGCAGCCAAGAGGGTGAGGTGGAGCGCAGGGAACATCAGAGCACTCAGGACAGACAGATCAAGCATCCCCAGACCCATTCCAGACCTGATGGCCTCAATATCTTCCTAATACCAATTAGTCTCCTAGTGTTATCGTCTTAAATTTCTATTTTCTTGTGTAGGCACGTCTGCATGAGTGCACACACACTTTACACCTCCTCACAAACACATTAAAAAAAATCCCTTGGCAGCTTCAAATGCATCTGTAAGGAAGAAGGGAGACCTTTACAGTGTGAGATACTCTGCAGAGATCTCTGGTTAGGTTGATCATACCAAATGTTGCAACCATATAAAACCATTTCTCTCAGGTGTAACTTCAAACTGAAACTCTAAAAACAGGTTCAAAGAAAAACAGCCACCATTATCAAACTCGTCAGGAAAAGCTGAAGCACAGAGAGGAGAGATTTTCTTGCATTAAACAGAAACAGAAAGAGCAGATGACCAAAAGGAGACCTGGAGTCAAAACGAGTTGATGAGAGAGGAGAGTGATTATAAAATCTTTCTTGGATCAAAATACAAGCTGAAGCGTTAGCAGCAGCAAGCACCTCTTCAAGTCAGTATGAAATGTTCCTATTTTCATACACAATTAGCCTCACTAGAGCAGTAAGAGCTGCCTCAAGTCTCCTTAATGTATTCATTGCTTGTGGAAAATTTCCTCTTGCATCTTTGTTACAGTTTCTCCCACAACATATCTCTCTGAATAGGTGATCATTTCAGTCAGAGTGTGAGGAAATATCTGGGCCCATCTGGCTCAATTAAAGTGCCTTGTTCTAAAAGCATAACCCATCATTTTCAGCTCATCTTGTTGTATTTTCACTTTTGTCTGAAATTAGGACACGCCTGGAAACGCTAATTATTTTATGAATCATCTAACATCAGACTTGATACATCTTTTTTTGTTGTTGTTGCTGTTATGCAGAGTGCTTACTTTCAGTTCTTTTGTCCACCGATACCAACATAACGCTGGCTGGCTTATCTCATTTCACAGGCGCTAAATAAAGCCTTCCTAGCGCTGAAACTGGCCACGCGTATGGCAACGTGCTCTGCATTCCCAGGGCGTCTGCTCGCCGGCAGATTGAGCCTGTGCCCCCCGGAGGAGGCCGATCGTGCTGTGCGGGGACAGCAGGGTGCTGCCGTCAGCCGCTTCCCACGGGCACGGTGCGGCGGGCCAGGGCTCGGCATCGTTTGCAACCCAGCGAGCCTTTCACCCCGACACGCACCAGGACCCCAAAGGACGCACATGAAACCTGCTCGGGGGCCAAAGCACAATCAGTGCTCGCTGCTAGGCACAAACCCGGCGGCCTCAAGCCCAGCGTCAGGGCAGCTCCTCAGCAGAGGGTGAGAAGCTTTAAAAGATGTCGTGCCGCGCAGCTCAGCAGGGCTGTCCCAGGCAGGGCAGCAGGAGGGAAGCCTGTGGGAAGTGCCTGTCCCTCTGTGGTACCAAGGAAAAACCAGGATGAGCAGCAGGGTCTCTTGGGCTGTTGTAGGACACAGGGGTGGGTCTGTTGCAGAAAGGTGTGTAGAAGACCTGAGAAGTACAACTTTGTACTGTAAGGAGAACCTTGTGTCCCTTGCCTTTTAGCTGCTGTGACAGGAAGAGCAGGGGCAGGCCTCTCCAAGACATTTGGGACAGGGTTTACAGGACATGCAACAGCAGGCAGGTTCCTCTGGTCTCCTGCCCAAGCATGAGGTATATCAGGGGAAACAGCAGGAACAGGAGAGCATAGAGGGCTGTTGAAGGCACCCAATTCCTTTTACTCAGTTCATTGTCCCGTGGTAAAAAGTGTTTGTTACCATGACACCTGTCCCTGGAGAAGGGCAGATCCCTTCTCTGATGCTGAACTATTAGACCTGCATTTTCATGGTCAGCTGTTCCAATGCTTCAGGCTCACAACATCACAGACACTGTATCAAGCTTTCCAGAAAACCCAGTAATATGATACCCCTGGAACCAAAAGAATAACTCTCTTCCAGGAGTTCAGCCCACATGAGGGCAGGTGGATCTATTTCAGGTTCCTGAGGAAACAGTGTGCAGATTCCCAGCTATCGTGTGCCTTGCTTCCAAAAGGTTTGCCCTGAAGTCAGAGGTCCAAGACCACAGCAGGTACCCAGAACCCCAGAGCTGCCCTTCCTCCTGCACCAGCCTCTGTTAGCCCTAGAGTAAGCTCCTGCAAACTGTTCCCATGCAGCAATGCAGAGCCAGCTCCCTTGTCAGCTCCTGGTGTTGAGTCTGCAGCAGCAGGAGCAGAACCAGTTCTGCCTAGCGAGGTATTTCTGCCAGGTGTCACTCCCTGGCCTGTGTAGCTGCACGCTGCTCATGCACAGCCTCAGGGTTCAACTGGCCAGCAGTGGTTCTCACTGCACGGGATGCTCCTAGTCCTGGTGACTACGCCAGCTATGATATTACAAGTAGAGGGGCAGGAAACGGCTTGTGCCATCTCATCCTCCATGTCCCCAGGGCTGAAATGTCCATATTAAAAGCAAGAAAGATTCTAACTGCATGTGTTATTTGCTAGAGATCAATTACAGATCAATGTAAACAGCTGTTCTCCTACTGAATTCACTTCTTTATTGTACAATTTGTTAGAGGATTATTCAGCCAGCTCAGCTGGACCTTACTAGCACGTCAATATTTATTCTGCCCTTTAGCAAGAAGCAGAAATGGAAATCATAATTTTCTTACTAAACTCTCCTGCAGGGAAGGCTGCATCTTCTTGCTAATGCCACGGAAATCCTCTCTGTCTCCATGAAGGCTTGTGGCCTCATGCAGACCCAGTCCTGGGCCTGGCTTGGGATCACAGCCCAGGTGGCACAGACAACACGGTGTCCATGTATCACCAAAGGGACACATCTGCCCAAGCCAGGGATCCCACAGTACTGGCTAGTTACTGCTGTGGAAACCTGAGTTGAAGCTAAAAAGATAAGTGGAGGGACAACTACAGCAGTACTTAATGCCAGGGGAACATCTTCAGAATTCAAAAAATTCCATGGTGAGAAAAATAGATAAATCACCACTATTTCAGATGACTCTGACACTGGAGTTGCAGAGATAGATAAGCAGATAATTCTGCAAAAGCCACATACCTGAAAACAAGGCTCTGCCTCAGCACACATTTGCCTAGAATGCCAGGCTGCTTTATTGTTCATGCTGTCTGCTCCAAAAATAAATTGCTTCAGCATTAATATGTGTAAAACACATGTGTAAAACAAGAGCAAACTTTACTCAGACACAGTCCAACATCAGAAAAAACAAATACCTAGGCCTGTAGGGCCCATACTAAAGGCACTAAAATCTAAAAACTTTGGAATTGTTAGAAGCTGCCTAAGTTATCAGAAGTATTGGCCTCCCATTTCAAAGTCCATGGTACCATAGGTTATTTCAAGGACTTAATTCCTCATAACTCTTGGAAATTCCTTACAGAATAAAGTGTATGTTTGCTCTCCACAAACATATCACTGAAAACAGAATTTCCGACATTTCATATCTTTCATATCAAAGAGGCCTTGGATTTGCCTTTTCTCACCTAGAAATTGTAACCTTGTAGCTCAGCCATACTAACAACAGATCTTGAGCTTCAAAACATTGCTTTGTTGTCAGGCCTTAAATCTGTCTTTGCTTGATTTTGGACATCTGTGCAAAATCTGTCAAGATGCCTCACTTGCAATTTACCTTAGACACTTATTGCCTAGTTTGCCTTAGCTGCAACAGCAAAATTGTTTGATGGTCAGTGCCTGCTCTTGTCCTATGGCTTTGAGCTTTTTTTTTTTTTTTGAGATATTGCCTCAAATGTTGTTTAGAGCAAGTTTTGTTTAGCTTGTGCTAATTGTGTTGTTCTTCCTTCCTAAGAAATTGTGTCTTATACAAAGAAACAGCAAACCTGAATAATCATAGTATAATTAACCCTCTGGACCCACAGGAGACAAGAAAGTATAACCTACCAGTATGTGCAAGATTGATACATACAAAGATCTCCCTAAACATAGCCAAGAACAAGAAGAAAAATAGTAGCCATTATCCACAAAGCATTTTCCAGGAAAATGCCGTGAAATGCCAATGAACAATGTACAGGAAGGGATAAGGCAGGATACTGATGAAATAATCAGTGCTATAAGCAAAGCACTGTACCTTTTAGGACAAACTTTTTGCTCTTTACCTTTTCCTATGTTGGAGAAGCCAGCTCAGGAGCAATGCTGCGCCCAAGATGAAGCCAAGTTCTTGGAGGACATGTCCAAGTTCTTCAGCTCCAAGAAAACTCCCGCCCCTTGTCCTGTCACTATATGCCCTTCCTAAAAGCCGCTCTCCCTCCTTTTTATAAGCCCCCCTTTGGTGCTGGAAGGCCACAATGAGGTCACCTCAGAGCCTTCTCTTTCCATGCTGAATAATCCCAGCTCTTCAAAGGAGAGCTGCTTCAGCCCTCTGATCATCTCTGTGGCCTACTTGGAACTCACTCCCACAGGTCCACATCCTTATGCTGAGGGCTACAGAGATGGACTCACTACTACAGGTGGCATCTCATGAGAGCAGAGTAGAGGGAAAACTCATGAGACTCAAGCCATTTCTAAGAGAAAAGTAAGGAAAAATTGCTTGGATTTCTTTACCTTGAACTCGAGTTGCTTCCTGGGAGAAAATGCAGGGATGGGTCTGGCAGGAGGACAAACTTGGCACAGTAGGGAGGTGTGTGCCTTCTCCTGTGCATTGTCCAGTGGGGGTCAATAAAACTGATGCAGCCTTTTTCCTGTGAAGAGATACAGAGGTACACCACTGCTCTCCAGAACTGGAGCTTCATTTCACAATTCTGGATAAGAGCATGGTCTTCTAACCTCTCCTTCTTTGAGTGCTTCTGCAGAAATTGCAAACACTGCCAGGAGAAATGTCTTTGGGAAATGTATATGCATTTCTGCCTGTCTGTGGTAAAAGATATGAAGTGTTTAATGCCACCCTGGATCACAGCAACAGGAACCAGTCTATGCTAAAGATGTGCTGAAAATTTCAGTGGATTCTGATCTTCCAGCATCAGGAGTAAACTTCTAATACTATTTGCATAGCACTGAAATTAAAGAACTGCATTTATCATTTCTTATTTGAAGCAGATACATTACATTGGACAGCAATGGAATTAAAAGTTGAAACTCATCTGATTTTATTTACCTTACACAAGATGCTTGCTCATATTAAAGATGCAGTTTCCAATCATTCATCCAGGTAAAACTCAAACTTTGCTCTTGAGGTCTTGTTGGTATTAAATCCTTTTGAATTGCTATCATTTGGGCTGAGTTTTATACCATCCTGCACAAGGATGAATAAATGCATGTAAATTTTCCTTTGAAGCTGTGGACATTTTTTTTCAGACAGGAAACATTCCAGGACAGAACTTGATTCAGAAGTTGAGTTTGAGTATTCAAGATGCCGACCAGATGAATTTTGTGGCATTCATGGTGGGCCACAGGAACGCTGGTGAGAAATGGGCCTTTCTGTGAGAGCACTTGTCAAGGATGCAAACCCTGGGTGCAGTGCTGGACCGTGCAGGCATGCACCCTCTGCAGTCACTCAGGAACCTACACCCAGCCACCTCAACAACCTCCTCACAGGTGAAGCAGCCTGGGCTGAACTGTCAGGGCCTCATTTTACAGCCTCGTTTACTCAGAGCAAGGGTTAGGACAGTACAGCAGTTTGCACTGCCCAGGAGCTTTGGGTGCTTAGTCTGTTCTTCCTCCTGCCACTGCAGCTGCCTGAGTGCCTGCATTCTAAATATTGTCTGTCTGTGTTGAGGTCACACCTACTCACCACAGGCTGAGCACGTGCAGGGCACAGCCCTGGGATCTACCTGGATGCTTACTGCCCAGCCCCTTGCTCTCCTATGCTGTTTTCAGTCTGTGTGTCCATCCCCACCTGAAGTTCCAAGACTCCTGTGGGGCATGTCTCCTCTTCCTCACTCTCCAGAATAGATTACTTGCTTCTGTCCACTTAGTGGAGCATGTTCTCATGGGCTGTGAGCTCTGCTTTCGGCATTGTCAGCCTGTGAATTCAGACATCCAAAAGCAGCCCTTTTGTGCAACATGCACATACAAACTACACAAACACATTCAAAATGCTTAGTATTAAAAAAAAACCCTATGTGGCACAAGTGGGAAATGGTGACGAACACATCATTCTGCCAGCAGATGGCAATCAAAACAAAGAACCATGATTACTGATGATAAATATTTCCACATGAAATCATGTGGAAAGTAAAAAGCATTTTACTCAGGGGAGCAATGCAGTTGCCAACCCACCATAAGGGGGTACATGGCAGAGGAGCGGTGGGCTGAGGACAGGCCAAAAGAAGCTGCCCACTAGGAAAAGCAGAGCACAGAATGATGTCCCTTCTGCCTCTCCCCATTGCATGAATTCCTAGAAAGACTTTATAAGAAGCCCCCAAACATCCTTTTATACATCTGGAGATGGTAAACAATTGCAGTTCAACCCTCCAAAGGAGATGTGGTCCTCATGATGTCCCACACATGGGAAAAGAAATAAAGAAGTCTGACAGAGGCTCATACCTTACACATGTGGGGCAGCAGCTGCAGTGTGTGCACAGAAGCAGGTGAGGAATTTCCAGGTCTAATAGGTGTTAGGCCTATGGTGGTAGGAGCAGCAGAAAAGCCTAATGAGGAGAAGTGAGTGAGGGAAGAAAAAGGGAGGGCAGCTCTCATAGTGAAGATAGCTTAGAAAAAGAAAAAACAAACATTGGTAATAAAATGAAAATTTAAAAAACCCTGCATTCATCCCTGGTTTCATGATGAGTCAGAAAAAGCATGAGAGGCAAATTTAGCCTCTCAGTATATAAAAATATCTCAGTGTGAAATGAGATAGAATATACACTGGGCTCAACAGCATTCAATCCATTGAAAAAACACGTAGGAGTTCAGTTCTTGTGGTTCATACACCCCTGGAACAGAACCTGGCTCCTCATTTGCCTCTACAGTGAACCACCGTGAGGATGTGGACAGAGCAGGTGTGCAGCAAGAAAGAAGAGCTAAGAAACATCACAGCAGCTAACTGCTGTAGGTTGACAGCTTCTGGTTCTGCTTTGCTGGAGGTCAGTTTCCACATGAAGTCTAGTGAATCCATTGGTTTAGAAACTCCAGAAACTCAGAGAAAGATGAAATCTTGGAACTGTTCACAAGAGGGAAGTCTTCGAGTCAAACACTCCTCTAACACCTTCCAGGAATGCTGTCAGCAGCATTTTTGAACTTCATGAGACTGACAGTGCTAGGCTAGCAGGGATGAGGAGAGGAGCAGACCCAGCATGAGTACCAAACTCAAACCATGGAACACTCAGTGCTTCACAGCACACACAGCACACATCCCTGCAATGGCAAACCAAGGCTTCAAATTTAAATCAGCCTCCTGAGCAAGCGGGATGAGCTGTTTCTTCAGGTTTCTTCTGGCATGTTGGAAGGGTGCTGGATGCATTGCATGTTGTCAGGGCTGCAATGCACTGACCTTCCCATCTCCTGCAGAGTAGTTGTACTGTCCTGCTCCTCACCAGAGCCATGCACAAAGAAGGAAGCATTGCAGTTCACCAGTTAATAATGGCTGGGTCTGCCAGCACCATTATATACCAGAAAATTTCACAGCCATTATTTTGTGTGTGCCCAGAGCTTTGACTAGGAGCTTAAGCCATTCCAGGAGAACAGCCAGCAGCTTTACAGATTAAAGGACATGAGTTACTTTTAAGTTTGTACTAAAAGGGATCCTTCTAAATCAAGTCTTCACCTACCTACGTGCTCCATTTTCTCTTCTTCAGTGTTTTTTGCCAAAAAATCTACCAGAAGTCCAGGGCAAATCATATCCTCTCCAACATTACAGTAACCAGGTCAGGTGTCTACAATTGCAGACTTGGAAGGCTTTGATTGCTACAGGCTGCTCTGTACACTGCAGTACACAGAGTGTTTCTGCTGCCTTTTTTTAATCCCCCATTTACTCTGTTTTTTGTGCTTTGCTTGATATTGAATGTATGCCCATGCTATTTCTTTGTAATGCATTCTGCTTACCTGGTGTAATTACTGATGCTTGCTAGGTTGACTCTCCAGGATTTTTATTTACTGTGTTCTCTCAACTCGAGTCTTTCTCAACTCACGTCAGAGTGGCCAGAAGCCTTGCGTACGGCAAAGATGCCCTTGACTAAGATTATCCTCCTTTGCTGCAGTGGTGAAGGACCATAAGTATCAATACTTTTTTCAGCATCTTTGTATGTTTGGAATAAACTGATTAGCAGCAAAAGCAGTAGCATGTTCTGTATGTGATATAAGGAGGTCTTTTAGCACCTTGGCACTGAGTAATCTATCATAAATTCTTGTAAACCCATCAGATTATTCAAAGTAGTAAGCAGAATATGAAAAACATTATCCAATAGCAATGGCCTTTGCCTAAGAAAATTCAGTTTGCTTGCTAGTGTTTCTCTTTCTTGCCCCATGCACTTCCACCCATTCCTCTCTGGTCATGCCTGTCCATTCTCTTATCTCCTCCCTGTTTTTACCCTTCTCCTTGGGGATCCCCAGTGGTAATCCTACACTCTTGTGCTTTTAACTTTAAAAGAAACTTTTTCAATGTCACCAAGTGGCTTGTTCACACCTATGAATGATACTGCTTGCCCATTCTTGTTGCAGAGTATGGAGTCAAGATGCTTCTGGGCACCTTGTTAGTACGCTCCCAGCAGCAGCTCACCCTTTGCCATGCCACATTCCCTCAGATTCCTGCCATCTGCAGTCCTTCATCGCTGGATGTGTTCCCCCGCCATCCCTACAGGCTGTTCATATTCCTCTCTCCTGCCTCAGTGGTGTCCAAGTGCTCCTGCTCTCTTCCCTTTGATTACTGCTACACACTTAAGACAGAGCTTCCCTTGGGCTATGGAAAAGCACTACACTAGATCCTGTGCAAGAACCCCCTCAACCCAACACAGGCGCTTAGAAAATGCAGCAGCCAAACCCCAGGGCACACTGCAGCGACACCCCTCCAGCAGAAGAGACACTTAGCTCCTAACAGGTTCAGTCAAATTGAACATAATGAGAACCACTTCTCTAACATTTGCAGACTGCTCTGGAAGACACAGTGGAAATGCTTCGGGTGTTCAGGCCATTTCTCTCTTGGTAAAGAAGGAAATATACAAAGTTATTTTCTTTGTTTTAATTGATCACTGGTTAAATTGTAATACATTTCAAAGCAAAATATTCTCTTCAAGGACATTGTACCAAACATTAAATCTACTTTTAAACAAGGCTTAATTTGACTATTTTACCTTATATACATACAGGTATAAGTTTCATTTCACTAGTAGCAAAATTACACAGTACATTGCATTTCCTGAAAGATGGCAAAAACAGGAATTGAGTGTCTGTTCTGTCCTTCCACACACTCCAAATCAGAAAAAAAACCACAGGTATTGAAAGTACAATCACAACTACAGGTAAATACAATAAGGACCTCAGAGCAAGCCAAGACCTTATCGAGATGACAATCAGTTCTAGAAATCTACATTGCAAATATACAGTACATTCCACTAAAGAGTTTTGGGAGTTCCCACAATGCCTCTTAATCCCCTTTTGGTAATAAAAGCTTCTATGACAACACATATCCTTCATAAAAAGTACTGAATTCGTATTTTTGGAGCGTATGTTGGAAGCTTAATGCAGTCTAAGCTGCAGTCCACAATAAGCTCACCCAAAGAGAGAGTAAGCAAGCATTGCAAGATTCATCAAGTTCAGAACCAGATCTCCTCGTCATTGAGCTTCTGGGTGCGAGAGCTGCTCTGCACCAGGGACAGGCTCCAAGGGTGGGAAATCATACATTCCTCTTACAGCTTTCGCAGGTCAATCACCTACATGTTGACAGAAAATGTCAACTGAGTCATACAAGATTAATTTGAACTTATTTACGAAGCAGCTGTTACATTGCAATTGTTAGACAATTAAGGACACAGCTAATGAGCAACAAGGTTTCCACATGTATGCTATTCCTGAAAACACTTCTGTGACCAGCAGGGTGCAGTGGCCAGCAAGTAGCCAAACACATTGCCACTGCTGGGGAAACTGCAATCTGGCCTTGGGAAGTGGAATGATGCACAGAACCCAGCAGCCCCAAAGGCCCGATGAGATTTCTGTTATGCTCAAACTCCACTTTAGTTTGTGCAAAATATTAATCTTGTGCACGTAGCTTTCACAAATGACCTGTTGCTCTGTGCTTGGCAAGACAAAATAGGAGGAACTGTCCAGAATTACCAAGAACATGGAGGTAAACAAGGCATTTTTCATGAGCACTAGTTACCCTCGCAAGTACAAAACCCAGGACTCTGTCACTGTTCCAAGGAAAAGTACTTCATCAGCACTTTTGGAGGTTTTCTGTTTTGTACTTGCTGAAGAAGCTACCACTGATTAGCAAAATAGCTGAACTTGACCCAAGTAACAATGCTGAGGACCTTTTCTTTCCAGGCTTTATGTCTAACTAACCACTAACACTTTTTCCTGCTCCTAAGGAACTCTGACAGCACTAGGAAACACCAAACAGGCATGCCCAAGGTTGAAGACACCAACTGATTTCCTCCGGTTAAAATATATCACTTGATTCTATTAGACAGACTCCAGCCACACACACTCTTAACATCAATTCTTCTTCACAGACCTCTGTTTTAAAAGTTATTTTGCTGGACTCCCCAGATCTAACAGCAATGTAACACAAGCAATGTAATTTAAAAATAACTAGTGGAAACCTGCCCAAACATTTTTTAAACCTGCATTATAGAAACTTCAGGGGAAAAAAAAAAAGCTAGGGACTTGGTACTCCCACTTGTTACAGCAGTGTTCTGGAAAGGGTGGAAAGCAGGCTGCAAACTAGGTTCTCTCTACTAGTCTACATCTGTTTTTAGCAGAGGTAGCAATAGGTCAGTGGAGAGAGAATTAGAAAACTGTATTTCAGATGTACTTTAGAGCCCTGGTGTTTTTCTCTACTCCTCCTTTACTTTATCTTGTGCTGTCTTGCTTTTTACTTGCACTAACCAGGCTGAGGCCTACTTACTTTTGGAAAGGGAGCCCTGGTAGGCTGCAAACAATATATGACATTAGTTAGGTGGTGTTACCAGACAGAGGAGCAACCAACACAGGCCAGCAGGCACCACTACTTGCTGCAAGAGTCAAGGAGGTGCTTCATAAGAGAACCTCAAATGCCACGTGCAAAGCCCAGTAGGCAGAGTATCAATGTGCTGGCAACACCCAGTGACTTCGCCTTCAAGCTTCATTGCCAGCAGAAGCAGATATAAAGTTCAGCTCTCAGGGCGTGGCTTCAGCACTTCAAAACTTAACTGTGCAATGAACAATTAATGGAATGGAAAATAAACCTTTTAAGCAAAGAGAGAATCCAGCCAAGTCTCTGATTGTTTTTTTCTGAAGCCTGTTCTAAAAGCTTTTCAGTCTGTGGACACTAAGAATACAGCTATAGTGAAATGTGTGTGTAATCATTTGCGTGTACTCCTAGTCCGTACAGCAGACGACCAGGTACAAAGCAAAAGGTTGAAAAGCCCTCATTCCCAGATCTTCTGCCATTTTTTATTACTGTTTTAAGATTATTTTGTACAACTGTTGGACTTCTTTCTTCCAAATGACCCTCTCCTATAAAAGCAACATTAAGACTCAATACACGTTTATATGAAATATACTTTAACTTCTCTCTTCCCAGGTTCTTGTACCTAATATATAAGCCTTCCACTAAGAAACACCTTTGGTGGTCCTCATGCTGCTTTGCGTTGCACAGAAAACAAAACTTCCATTTATTATGTTCATGTTCACCACTTGAACTTTTTTTAATTTCCAAATTACAGTTTGCTTACAGAACCTTAATGAAATCCCGATTGTTTGCACATTCTTGTATGTAACACAGAGAAATGGCACACTTACAAAAAAATAAAACCAAAATCAAAACACCCTACCCGAAACAGTTTCATTGTCAAGACTTATCGGTTTACCAAACCAAGCCTCTCCCAGATTCCTAGCAGCAAAATTCAATTACATAGAAAGGAGCAGGACAGAGAAATCAGCCAGTTCCCCCACTGAGAACCAGAGCTGACTAAGCCATAAAATAAGCTGAGTGGGTCTGTCAACTCAACTGAAGTTTCAGTAATTATCTAATGGCTCTTGGAAGAATCCATAGCCAAGCTTCTTGAATTTCCATAATTTTTAAAAGAGAGATAATTTCAACAGATCTTCAGTTCCAGGTAAATTACTTGCACTCATGTTTTCCCTGCTAACTTAAAATCACATCTAAGGTTCTTCTCTGATGTTTCAAGAAAATTTTGCAAGCAAGAGTAGAGAAATTTAAAAAATATTAATGTAGACATCATCCAGAAAATGCTACCAAATATACAAAGCAGCAGAGGATATTTTCCTCCCAATTTTCATGTTTTAATTTTTTAAACACATATTTCAAGAAAAGAGCAACTAAAAATGTATGCCTCAAAATTAAGTTGCCTGTACATGGTGAATGAACATGGGTTTTTAAAGCAGTCTTTCCTTATTCTAAGCAGCCCCCTTAGAAATGCTTTAACTCTCAACTGTATATAGCACTGCGGTCAAAGTCATTATGTGTCTGTGTTCATCTTTTTAAACCTATTACTAGATAGCATTTGCCCTAGAACTGTAAAGAGGTCTCCCACAAACCTATCCTACCAGCAGAAGCCTTTAATTTCCATGGTTGCAGAACACATACACAAAGAATTGATGAAGTGTCCAAAGGAAAAAAGATTAACTCTTACTTTAAATCAGACAGCAAGTTACATACATTTATGAAGAAATCTACTGAGATTTAAGACTGCTTCAAAGCAGTAACTGAAATACAACAGCAGCTATGAATAATATATAACCTTCCTGATCCATAACTGATCCTAGCTTCATCTTAAAAAAAAAAAAAAAAGAAAAATCACAGCAGCTGAATATATATGCAAATATTCACAAACAAAACCTTTGATCAGAGGTTGATAAGTAACTGTGTTATATCTGAGCTAGAGACTAGACATTGCAAGTGTTCAGCAGTCTCTAACCCACCAGCTCTCAGGCTGGTGCAGCAGTGGAAAACCTCACCCAACACACCTTTCAGGTGGCATTAGAATCTCATGTTTCCTGTTCAGATGTTGCTCAGCTGAACGGTTACCTCTGCTAATAATTCCCTCTCAGTTAAGCATGCAAAATGTATAAAAAGGCAAGTGATCAAAATATCCCCTTGAATGCCCAACTGTCCAGTATCAAGAGACTGCTGCTGAAGATTTAACACCCCAGCACTAATTTTCAACACTTTCAAACTTGATATGAAAATTGCATTTTGTTATTACACAGAGTATAACAGTCATTGGTCATTTGCATCATCCACCTCAGCACTAGTGAAAAAGTGCCTTCTGAACAGGGATGAGAAAACATGGCAAGTTTTGTTACCAAGCTGTATCTCTACTCATCTTGCACTAAGCAGTGCATGAAAACAAGTGAGCAGAAATTCAATGCTATACCAAGACACACCATGTTTTCACATGCACTGATGCCATGCGTATGTCAAAAATACAGAAGTTCAAACATGCAGCAAAATGTTTGTTAAAGCACTTTAAATGCTCACCAGATGATAATGAGTGATTTAATACTCAGACAAATCAAATCACAGTAAAAGGTTTTGTGCTTGCACTTCAAGTTTCAGAGTAACATTGTTTCTAACAGAGTATTTGAAGCACAGTGAAAGGAACGTTCCACTGAATTCAGAAGCAAAAGACACCATTTAAAAACCTAGGAAAATAAGCACAGGTCAGAGTACTGCAATAAATAAACAAAACAGCAGGAACATGCAGACCTCAGAGACAAAATTTCTTTTTAGATTCATGATATGTAAAAAAAAAAAAGTTTAAAAAAAAATCAAGAACAACCCTGTCTGACTTTCCCACATGTGGTGTCTTTTTGGCTAAACAACTCTTACCCTATTGTAAGGAACACAGATATTACCAGAAAACATTATTTACAGAATGATTATTAGATTGATTATATAAAATACAGATGAAAATATACACCCTTAGGTTTGAGATAAGCCAAGCAAATTCACTGCTGCTAACTAAAGCACTTTGAAGAAGGCAGGCACCAAATATCAAAATTGAATCACAAAACTACTCGAAGTAACAGACAAATTTGGGACGGTAGAGGTACAGCAAAGATCAATTAAGTTGGAATGATTTATAACTAATACTAGCCTATCACTAATTACTTATCTTCATTAAAATTCTACTTTTCTTATACAAAACTGAAGAGAAACCTTTACTCTCAGACTGTGATTTTTTCAGCAGCTTTTTTCTTAATGCATCTATGTAATGCTTTGTACTCTAAATCTTACAAAATACATCCCCACATTTAAGTGCATGACTAGAAACTGTGCTGAAATTGTGGAAAAGCGCTTCATAAACCTTAGGCGCAATAAAGTCATAACAATGCTCAGCTCCAGTTTCTGGAAGCAGTCCTGTGAAAGGTGAAGTTTCAGAAAAGGGACTTTGATCCTTGGTTTTCGAACTCTGACCATGCATCATTCAATTCCATGAAGATCATTTTGGCATACTGCTCGTAGGGCTGTCCTGTGGCCTGGAAACAAAGAGAATGTACCATAAGCATAAAAATATTAGAAATTAGGTCACTTGGAAAAGATCCCACCCCTTTTATATTTGCTGCCTTATTCAACAGCTACAGACTGCTCTGTGAATATAATTTTACAGACAGAAAACTCTCTCCAACCTGATCCAAAGCTTGCCATGAGTATTTTATAAACAAATCTAAATCCTTGGTTTCCTTACTTTACTTTCAAGCTTTCAGTAAAATTCATAAGTAATTGAAATTTAGCTAAAAATAATTTCTAAAGCTGGTTTTTTAATAAATAGTTTCAGTTACTATTACTTACTAATCAAATTAAGCCATTTTTGGAATTGCCCCCTGAGAGATCTTGCAGTAGTGTACAGGATAAAATCTGAGTCCTCTTTGAGACAAGTTCTTTTGAATGGGATTCCCTGGAGAAAAATCTGTTGCTGGTTGTGAATGACACTGAGATTCAACATGACTGACATAGCACTTCCTGTGTGTTTGCTTCCATACTCAAAGATCGTATGCTCCTGATTCCCTGACTGTTTCACAACCACCCTGACACTGGGCCAACACAATCCAATCCTTGTGGTTAATAAGTATCCAGTCCCAAAAGATGGTTCTCTCCAATAGAAAAGGGAAGCCCCAGAGGCCCCTCCAGTATCCTTCCCCTTCTCCTGCTGCTAAGCTTTTGCCACCGGCAGTACTTTATCGATGCATTTAAAGAGCTCTTTAACGGGTAAGTGGCAGAATAAAAGAACAAGGAAGACAAATATGCCTTAAATAGAGCTGTGTTCTGACACTGATGCATTAAGGGCTGTCGTCCTGACATTTTGTGGGTTTCCTGGGTGAAAACCTGCTGAGGTTTTCTTCCCAGGGGAAAGCTCAATTTCTCTGCACAGAATTCTATAAACATATCTCTGAGCTGTGCTTTTCAAGGGCACAGGTGTTGTTTGTCTGCCCTGTCTCCCGATATGGGAGATGTGGTTTTCTTCCTCTCAACCTACGATATAGAGAATTGTTATCACTGAACTGTAAACATTCTAGCATTCTTGTACGGAGCATGAAGAAGTAAACATCTGAGCTCTGTGCCTGGGCACATTATAGCCCAAGCCTTCTGAACAATGGAATAATCTTAATAAATCATATTAATCCTTCTGATATTGGAGTCAGAAAGTTCTGTTTCGCCATTGGGCCACAACAATAAAGGGCCTTACAGAAAACACCAAAAAAACCACCATGAAGGTAGAAGAAGTTACATACCCAAGAACACCGAAGGAGAGGGGGAACTAAAAAACCAAAAAATGTCTTCTTTGTTATGGACACAAGACAACATAGGATTTAGACCACTGCTCACTAAACCACCAGTGAATGCAAACCTGAAAATTCAAACCAGGTATATCCAATGCTTCTCTTTCTATCTAATGCAAGAGCTCAGAACAAGAAGCTACCTTGATACAATAGGATGCATTAAATAATTTTAAAAAGACAACTGCAAGGTAATATTCATTACATATTTTTCATCTGATAATTTGTTTATTCTACTAAGTTTACTTTTTTTAGTAAAAATGGTTTAGTAAATGAGGTTCACCAGGTTTTTCCTACCAGTTTTGCTGTGGCAGCCTCTGAGTCTCCATACTAGTTCTAAAAGACTTGAAGTACCAGCTCACAGAAATGAAACAGATTCCACTAATCAGCATTAAATCTGTCATCTGTCAGTCAGAACCCAGCATGACTGACTTTGGTGCTCAGTACAACCCTCAAAGGATCTTTCCTTTGTTAACGCTTCTCTGTTGAATTCTGTGCTGTGTTAGGACGACAAGAATAATTCTGTACTACCTGAATGCAGTAGGACACCACATTCAGAAGACAATAAAAGCACAGTGAAGAACATCTAGGGTGCTGATTGAGAAGCAAGGCATTTGCCAGTAACCAGTATGGTGTGGTAAAAGCAGTTCTTATTCCTCCTACAATAAAGAAGATCAGAGGAACACACTCACCTTATCAGGATGAACCACAAGCACTGCTCTCCTGTAGTACTTCTTTACTTGTTCAGGAGTTACTAAATCTGCCATGCTGACTGGTTTCCACTTATTTTCCCCTTCCCAAAGCACTGTATGAAGAGTGGATATTAATGCTCTGATATTTCTCTCCTTTCCTTCAATCCATTCAAGAATCTGGGAAAATCAGAATATATAGAACTGAATACAGCACTGTAAGCATTCTCAGCCTCTACAGACATAATCTTCACTCTCTGCAAGACTATGTTCACGACTCAAGTACAGTTGTCCTACTGCACTCACTCCCCAAATTCAATTGTCTTAGCCACTCAAAAGTGATACTTTGCATCTACCACTAGAGAATAGCTCATTGTTACTAGTTTATTGCAGAAATTCAGTCATTGCAAGAGAAATTACTGAGATAGTTACATGTTACAAACCCCTGTAAAATTAATGGCAAGAGAAATGACAGGAGTAATTAAAAACATCTGTTACAATTAGATATTACATTAATCTTGTCCCTGTCAGGGCAGACACGCAAATTATTACTTTATTTCTACAGAAGTGTAAATATATTTTAAAACTTCTATTGTACAAGCTTTGTACAAAAGATCATGTCTATTAATAATTCATGTTTACTTAAGCAACCTGCAGAGGCGCACAGACTGAAGTGCTCTTTGAGAAATACCGAAAGTCAATTAGAGTAACTTTGTTCAGACTTTAACAGCAATATTCAAGCCATAATATAGGGATCCAGTGTTTTCACTGAACACCTACTATCACCACTGAGGATGGTAACTAAACATCTGTACTTATTTCCATTTGTGGTGATTTGTGTTAAAAGGTACCCATGCAAGCTATGCACTCTCTCTTCAGGAAGGACATTTTGTGAAAACAAATTTCAGCATTCCTTTAAAGTTTGCTTACAAACTTTTCCAAAGCACTATAAAGACTAAAAAATCAAAAGTGTATCAATATGTGAAATTATCAATGACTAAGGGGTGAAAAAAATCCGAACAGCAAGGAACACCTCCCAAACTAGTTATACAGCCTGTCTCCGGAACTGCACCTTCTAGTAATTTCTTAGGACAGCAGCAGCACTTGTTAACCAGAAAATGAAAGTACATGGTCACCCTGAAGACAGCTATTTTCACATGGGTCATTTTTAAAGCGTATTTTTGTATCATCAGCTAAATCATATTTTCTAAACCATGACCCTTTAGTTTCTCTGTTAGTCATTGCATCCTTCTGCTCTGTTATCAGCAGTTCTAAGCGTAAGATCAGATTTTCACTTAAATAAAAATCATTGTTAAACAAACCTTGAGTTTCAAGGGGTCCATATCTTTAGACATCTCTTGTTTTCTCATCTCAGCAATTGTCTTTGGTCCCTTTTTATCAGATTTTGCTGAAAATCCTTGATTAGATAAGAGATCCTCAAAGTCATTTTCTGAAACTTTTGGCTTTTGACCTATGAAAAGAGAAAAAACATTAAATGAAAAGTTTCCCAGTAGAACACATTAACAAGGGAAACAGATTGCCCTTAGATACACCTGGATGGCATTTATCACTGCCATGATAAATATCCTTAAGTGACGCCAAAAGCCACAAAACTAAGAAGGATAAAAATAAAAGGGATTGTTAACAAACTGTCAGTCCAGCAGAGCAGACAACATAAAATGCTAACCTCTGGTTAAATACTTGCATGTCCTCCTTTTTAAAAAAATTCAGTAGATTTGAGGGAACACACATATACCCACGATTTTGGAAATGGCTCCATTTTTCCACTGTAAGTTAGTTCCAAATGTTACGCAGCAGTTTTTCAAATAACCATATACTCAATGATCAATTTTCAATAATCAATTGAAAGCATGTAGTCAATACCTAAGCATGTTGAAACTTATCTAGAATAATGAAGGGATAAAATACCAACACGAATATTCATTACAGAACCAACAAATTTCAGAGAACTCTAGAACAACTGAACTCTGAAGAGGCCTCTGGATGTTGTCTAGTCCAATCCCCACTCAAAGCAGAGACAACCCCAGGTACATTTGTTAGGTCTTTGTCCAGCTGAGGTCCATCTGTTTTTAAGGGAGAGGAATTACAACAACCTGTTTCAGCATTAAATCATGTCAATTGATTTTCTTTGCCTTGTTCTACAAATTTTCCTGTGCTGCAACTTATGCCCACTGCCTCTCCATCCTGACACCTCTTTCCAGACATGGACCAACAGAATAATTACAATTTAAAGAAGTACCTGCTGTTTATTTACATGTCAGTTTAAGGGAAGCATAGTCCTTGTGGAAATACACAAGACAGAGAGTGCTTCAGACCTTATTAGTGTAAAGGAATTGATAAGCGAAATGCCTTGGCATATGCAAACGGAACCCTGAGATTAAACCAGGATTGCAAGAAGACAGTCTTCCGGGAAAAGGAAATTCCATTTGGCTCTGCAAGCTAAGGAATGTTGTAATATGCATAAGTTTGTGTATTTGATTGTTAACCTAATCTTTGTAATAAACATTGTTAGTCTCCTGAAACAGTATATAAGTCTTGTAAGTTCCCAATAAAATCGGATTCTGATGACCACTCAGTCTCCCCGTCTCTCTCCATCGTCGATAGTCCTAATATCAACACACCAGAAAATAAAATTTTCCATGAAAGGTCATACAGAAGAGGCCAAGCCTAACCCTGTAACTCCAAGTTTCCCTACTTGGTTGGAACATGTTAAAGGACTGTATGATTCCACGTGGTCCTGTCCCCATGTCTCCTTCAAACACAAGAATTTTCAGTAATTTTAACTTCAGTCTTTCTCAAGACAAGCTACTCTTCTCCAGCTAGGAAAAACATTGTATCCCTTTACCTTTGTATCACAAACAGATTAATATTAAGGAACGTTACCAAGCATCTCTCCCCAGATGGATCAAATTTACCTTTCTAAACTCACTGATACAAAACCAGTACCCATGTGGGTGAGTAATTATAGCCTTGAGACTTTATGCCCAAACTCTCATATACTTGTGCCATCATCAGCTTGTCTGTTATGTACTGGGATAGCTTTGGAAAGGCAGGATACCACATTTTCCAAGTGCTTTTCTGTTTTCTACTAGACACAACTTAAATGTAAATAAAAATATGAAAGTAGAAGAGCTTCTGTAGGTAACAGCACACCCAGTTAACTTCACATGGACGTCATAAGTAATACACATTCAGAAAACTTACCAAAGCTTGGGGCTCTGACTCCTCTTTCTTCTCGTCCTCCAATAACACTGAAGTTTACTGTGTAGTTGGGCTTAGCTGTTGTGCTGGACTTAGTCTGGGACTGCCATGTACTTTGTGGTTTAGGGGATTTCTGCCACTGATTTCCCAGCTTCTGAGACGGAGCAGTCTTCTGACTAAATCCACTACCCAAGAGTCCACCAGTGGATGAACCTAACAATAAATACTAAGTTAGTTGTTCAGTTCAATGCCTGACACCTGTTTAATACAAGACAGTGTGGTCTTGACATATAACCACATAGCTCACAATGACGTAAGAGGACATGTAGGTAAAATGAAGTTAAGAGTCTCATTAACAAGTAACTTGGGTGGCAGGAGCTGGAGGCTTTACTGAAGTCTTCTCTTACAACTCATGGTCTCAACTGTCAGTTTTAGCAATAACATGCACCCTTATCTGAAGGGTGAGGCCAGGAGATAATTTGGCTGTGACAGTAGTTCTGCCTCCCACTTCATTATATTTCTGCTAATATGCAGTGCATAATAAATAACTAATTACAAAAAAATGGTAACAGACTGAGCAGATTTTCAAATAAATACTTTTGAAGTCTCTAGTGATTCCTTGCACTACTGTTTAAGGAATATGAGAAGATTATTCTACCGCAGCATTCACAAGGAATATACTGCACATGCATAAGAAAAACACTGCAGCCTGCAGGAGATACTGTAATCACCCTGCTGTGGCACAGGCCAAGCTTGTCTGGGTATACACAGCAACGTAAACTTAATTTGCTCTCTCAAAAATGGCTCCTCACACTTCAGCTCTCCTGATGCCTCCCTTTTGCAGTGGCTGCTCATACTTCTAACTTGCACAAGAGGATGTCTCCCCAGGGCCATGTACAACATACCATACCAGATCTTGAAATACCACACCTGATAAAACCCAGTATTGCAATACAACACCTAATAAAATCTAGGAATACACTGCTTTTTCATGAAATCACTCAACTGCAGTCAACTCAGTTTTCAGACATTGACAACTTGTGAAATTTACAGAAAAAAAAATTTGTTACTAGTCAGAGCAAATAACCCTGCATACTGAAAAATTATATCTCTTTCACCTATTCTTTCAAAGCATTCTATGTTCATTATTGCAGTTTTCGAGGCCAACAAATTCTTCCTGTAGGACAAGTCAATGCTTCACTGTTCACAGAAACTTTTCAACACCACATTCCTACTTTCTGATAGAACAACATTCCTAAAGAAGAGTGTGATAACACCAACCAGCACAGAACACTATTGGTATCCTGTCAATATGCTAATAAACCAGTATTAACTACTTTTAACTATTTCTTTTTGGTTTATATAGCATTCATATTTAAGCAGCTTGTACTCTCATAAATTTTCTTCCAGAACAATGTCTTGTATGTGGAAATCAAGTTGATTTTTTTTACTGTCACACTATCTGTCCATTTAAGAACCTGTATTAACCTGAATTATTAAACCAGAAATTTTTTGAAAAGTTTTTACTGCAAAGCATCCTCATTGGTACTGCTTCAACACCAGAATTTTGCAGTGCTTATGCCCAGGCAATACCAAGAAGTCAAACACTGCATGCTACCTAGTGTTTCTACACGAATTCCACTGGTACTCAATTTAATACACAGTGCTAATTGCCAAGGCAACAGGGTAAAACCTTCATCAGCTCCAAGCTAAGGTAAAAGCAGGTTTGTGCAATTCAGCAACACTAGGCTGTTCAGAATCATGCCTTGTACTCTGGGCAGCTGGTCACATTTGTTATGGCAGTGTGGGTTCTGAAATGCAAGGACCTCAGCTCTTTCGTGAATGCTACAGGGCTAAACTCCTGAGTTTCAGGCCAATAAAACACCCTGGGAACAGGAGTTACTCTGCAATGTGTCTTTTCTTCCAGAACTCCTTGTGCCCTTCACTGCAAACTGACAGATGGTCATAATGGTTTTGGTACTGGTGTGCAATGTATGGGTTTGATTTGTGGTCATCTTATAAACACGGTAGATGTGAGTAGCAGAGCTATGAAAGTCTACTGAATTCAAAGCAAAGTACTGAACTAACTGTTACTTTGGAAATAAAAAATTTAACTAATTTAATCCTGCTTTCGTTTTAAATCCTTCAAGAACAGTATTAATCAAAGCTACATAAGAAACCTTGTGCTCAGTTACTGAATCAGCACCTCCTGGTTTCTCTTACCATCTCAACTAGATTCTGAAGCATTAATTATTTTTACTGTTCTTACATCACAGCTGTAGTTATTTTCTGAAATATTATTCTGGATGTTGCAAAAAATATCTGGAAGATTCAATCTCTTCTTGTTACTCACCAGCTCTCAGCAAATACCTCAAGCTGGTTGTTAACAATTAAAAGGAAACACTTTCCTTTATAGGCAGTCAGTAACATTTATTGGTAAAAGAAGCAAATCAAACAGTAGAAGCACAAAATATAGTCTATCAAAAGGAAGATCTTACCTGGAAGACCAGATCCCAGACTGGCAAGATCAGCAAAAGGATCAAAGTTCTGAGCTTTCGCCTGGCTGAAAGACAAACCTGAAGACACACTGGATTGGCTTCCAGTGGTAAAAGCTTGGCCTGCATAATAAGAAGACACATCACGTACCTTGTCTGTTTGGAAATTGAGAGAAAGAATAAAAGCAGTATCTCCACAACACCTCATGCAAACCTCCCCAACACAGTAGTGTGTTCTACTTCACAACATCTTTTCCCATGACAAGAAATACCATTACTAGAGCATCGAAACAATTTAATTCCTGTGCCTTGAACTTAAATCTGAAAAACTACAGAAGTGCCCTACTAAAGGGGCATTTAAGCAGCAAAGCAAAAATTTTCAGCAGTTTCAGGTGATTCAACTGACCCAATCTGGAGTATTCCTCTAATGGAAAAATTTAATTTCATAATACCTTCACAAACAGGCTTCAGCTGTGGTGATGCTACATTGCTGGTTGTTGAGGAATCTGCCCAAGAATCCCATCCACTTAAGAGATCTGGGTGGCTTGTAGATGATGATATTTTAGGTGGCTCTGGTGTCAAATTGCCTACAGAAGAAAAATGAAATGTTTTCATGTTTAAGAAAACCATTATAATAGTAGATATATTTGCCAACACCAACAGAATGTGTACCACATTGTCAGCTACACAGCTTGCTTAATTTTCTTGGGAACAGCTGTGCAGTCTTAAACAGGACTCAGAAGGGTTGTACCACTGGAATTCCTTCACTTCTATTTTAAAACATCCCACGCACTTCATAGATAAGGTATTTACATGCACAGGAAATGCTATGAATTTAACAGCTTAGGTCTCCAGACCAAAAGGACTAGCTCAGGTACAGATCTAGGGCACGCTGCTGTTCCTGACAACACAGCTGGTAAGCGGAAAGCAGCAGTGTTCCATGAATGGTGCTCTTTATCACTCAGCAGTCTGGGTGCTACACAGGTGAAACCAGATCACTTCAAACTGCAGGTTTGCCTAACCCAGGCTGCTTGTGACAAAGGGGCCTCTTGGCCAACTACAAGACTCTTTGAGGTGTAACACACAAATGAATGCACACAACTGAAGAGCGGGATACAGGAAGAGTGATTTTTTCTGGGAAAATGTTAAGAATCTCTAGCTCCATGGATAAAAACCACTTCTCTATACACCATGACATCTAAATGAAAAAGTCATATTTAAAAGCATGCAAGGGTGCTGCCACTAACTCCTGGAAAATGTCGTATCCCATCTAAAGGTATAACTACCATCCTGACACCTCCAAATGATTCCTCACTTATTCACTTGCACGAACTATGAGGTGAGCCATCCTCAGAATGAGATATGCTACGCATGGAACACTCAAAATCGCATGCCAGCTCTAAGCATTCTACTTGAGCAGAGCTTGTGGAGACTCACAGTGAAGCAGGACAGCTTTTGAATGTAACCCCTATTTAATGCTATAACAACTGTCAGTGCTACAGGGAGAGGGGATATTTCAGTAAAGCAAATACATTTAGTAGTGGTCTAAGACATTTCATAGACATAGGGTTGAGAAAGTTAACCCAGCCATCCTTCCAAAAGCAGTAACATTCTGAGGCTTTGAAAGCCTCAGCTACTACCTCACAGCCTTTCACTTGTCTCAGCATCTCAGCTTTACATTCTAAATATTAATATCAAATCCTCTTAATTAAGGAAATAATTAGAAGCAAATTAAATACCCCTATAGTACTTCAATCTACTAATACCATTTATAATTAGATCTTACAGCTGCAAAGTGAGCACATCAAATACTGCGCAACAAATATCTGCCAAAAGCCTGATTCTCTGCTGCATGTGAGGGAAAACATCATAATAAAATGCAAGAAGTACCCACCAGTTCCAGCCCTTTCTCCAGACCCAAGTTTCATCTCCCTGCCTCTGAAACCATGGGAGAAAAAATACATATTTGTCTCAATACTCAGGACCCCAGCTATCCACTAAACAGCAGTGTCACTGGCTATAAAGCAGCACCTATTCATCAGCTTAGAACTTTGCTGTATCATATTCCATTCCCAAAAGTTAAGCGAGCCTTGAATTAATACTAATATTGATTTTTAGACTAGAAATTATTTTGCTCTACAATCTCTGCTATTAAAAGTGTTTTTACAGGAGCATAAGAAAATTAACACCATCATATGAAATTAACTATTATGAAAACAAGTTGAGAGAAATAAGAACAAGTTAAATTACAAATTTAATGCATTTGAAGGATTGAGAACATACTGTGGGAATGAGCTGTTTTGTAACAGTTGGCTTAAGAGCAGTCAAGTTCATCACCTCCCCCACCCTGAACTAAGCAGGAAGTAGCCTACTGCTATGTACAGCAGTAAATTCACTATTAATAGTAAAAGCTCATATACAACCACTACACTTACCAGAAAAATCTGAAACAACGCAATGTACAATATACTGAACAGATAACCTGTTCCTCCTCAAACTGTTTGTTCTTATGCTATCTTCTTTTTAGTTCTACAACGTGGGCATTCTGTCAGATTTTAACATCAAGAAAAAGTGTTACCAACACGATACTTCGACTTCTACATATTCTGAAGAGGTATGGTAAGACCATACTGAATCCCTATTTTTATAGCTGAAACATTGCAGTTCCTACTGAGACATTATGACAAAGGAGCAGAATTCCTAAAGAAATGGTGAACATGAACTATGCCTTGATATTCCAAAAACAGAAGCAATTAAGATCACGAGCATGTAGATCCAGATGTGGTTATCTCAAATTTTTAAATACACATATTGACAATCCTTAGCCATACAGCAATGAACCACTGGAGGTCATGACTAACACTGCTCAAACCAAGCTAAGATGCAAGAATAAGTTGGTGGTAATCAGATCACACTTTCCAGCTTCCCAAAATAAGAGACCTGCATTTTACTACACACAACTTCACATAAGGTTTTCTTTATTTAACTTGTCATGTCTACAGGAAATCCTTTAATCACAGACAACAGGATTTTCTGTGAACCAAGAGGCTGGTTTAGTATGATGCAAGGTTTTTTTAACCTTATCTAAAGCCTGTCTGAGTACTCAAGTTCACAGAAACTAACTTCTCCTCAGGAGAAAACTACACTGATCACTCAGGTTTCTTTTGATCACCTTCCAAATCTCCTGCTGTCTTTGAAGGAAGTATATCTCAACTCAACCTGCATTAAAGATGATCCGTTACTTTAAAAATACAGAAGAAAATTAAGTTACCTTGGTACTACACAGCTGTTTAGCAACAGCACAACATTTTCCTATTACAGGACTGAATGCCTTAAAAGACCAGATATTGTGTAAGAACTATCCTTCATTTTAAAACTCCTATGATTTTAAATTTTAAGCCAACATCTCAGAAATACAAGGTTAAAATTCTATGTCTTGAACTTGTGTTCACTGAAACATCTTTTCTCCTGGTATCTATAGGAGTTCAGTAATCATTTACTTACAAACAAAGCTTATCCGTCACTAAAATTTGATTCTAGACACTTACAGCTGCTCCAAGAGTAGAGTCATCAAATCTCATTACTGCAGCTTATTTTGAATGGTCACTGTCATTACTACTAATTCTTTTTAGTTTAAAATTTTTTCTCCCTTTAATGACCTTATGTTTGCACTGTCTTCTGATCACTTAACACAGTTCTTCTGAATATGTAATTTGAAAACATGTTCTTATTTTTCCTTTCTTCCCTAGTTACTAGTGATCCTGTCCTTTCAAGACTCAAAAATTCACATTAAGAGCAACATAATTATTAATATTCCTTACTTACTTGATAAAATTGATACCTGTAACTAGAAAGAACGCTAAAGGCTCAAATACATACATCATTTCAGCTAAACACACAAATAAGCTCTCATTTGAAAGATAAATGTAAAGGAGTACAAAATGTTACCCCAGTTCATCCACTTCCATATAGTTTTTAAAGACTACATAGTAATAGAGAAATATTGGGAAATCAGTGTAAAACAGTTAGGCTGAAAAGAAAATAGGTACATTTTAAGTATCTTTCCCTATGTTGACAGAAAACTCCAGAAATTACATTAAAATAGCTGGTATCCTAATACACTTAACAGGGTACAAGCTATCAAGTAAAATCAGAAGGAGTAAGCACAAAACAATAACCATTGAAGTCAAATGTAAAAATATTCCTTTTTTTTTTCTCTACTTGCTCAAATGTCATTGACAGCTGAATATTGACAGTGGCCTCCTTAAGGCTGCAGATAAACATTTAGTGAACAGAAATCCATATTTTATTTTTCCCACCCTAATTTAATACATAAAAGGGTTTCCTGTCTCCTCTCTGATATGAGGGTTCTGGTACTATTAAACTTGGAGAAAAGAACTGGGAACGTTCTTGTACATGTGTAAAAATACTTAATGTGAAGAAACAAAAAAAGACTGAGACAGACTCTTCTCCATGTTGCCCACTAGAAGGACTAGAGGCAATAGGGCACAAACTGAAATAGAGGGAACTCTTAAAAAAATACTTTCTTTCCTCTAAGATCTCTGCAACACTGCCATAGGTTGCCCAGCTGTAGAGTCTATAGCGCTGGAAATACTAAAAACCAGAAAGGACACGGTCCTGAATAGCCCACTCTAATTGACCCTGCTTTGAGCACATCAGCTAGAGAATCTCCTCTTGAGAGGTCCTGCCTCTCTAGTGAGTTAGATTTTGGCTGAGATAATAAAATATGCTGAGTTACAAGGGAACCACAAGGATCAGAGAGTTCAACTCCGGGCTCTGCATAGGACAGCCCCAAGAATTACATCATGTGCCTGAGAGTGTTTTCCAAACATTTCTGGAACTCTTATCAGGCTGGTGCTGTGACTACTTCCCACTGTGCCAGTGCCCAACCAGCCTCTGGGAGAAAAACCTTTTCCTGATATCCAAACTAAACCTCCCCTAACACAACTACAGGCCATTCCCTTGGGTCCTGCCATTGGTCACCACAGAGATCAGATCACTGCCTGCCCCTCCTCTTCCCCTAACAAGGAAGTTGATGACTACAATGAGGTCTCCCCTCAGTCTCCTCCAGGAGGAACAGACAAGTGACCTCATCTGCTCCTCATACGGCTTCTCCTTAAGGCTCTTCACCATACTCATGGCCCTTCTTTGGACACTCTCTAATGGCTCAATGTCTTTTTTTATACTGCAGCATCCAAAACTGCCCCCAGCACTCGAGGTGAGGCTGCCCCAGTGCAGAGCAGAGCGGGACAATCCTGTCCCTTGCCCAGCTGATGATGCTGTGCCTGATGCCCTCCAGAACAGGGTTGGCCCTCCTGGCTGAATGAGTCAGCAGTGCCAGGGCACTGCTGACTCATTCAGGTTGCCATCAACCAGGACCCAAAGGTCCCTTTCCATGGTGTTCCTCCCCAGCATCTCATTCCCCAGTCTGTGTGCATCCAGGTTGCCCCATCCCAGGTGCAGAAGATGGTGGAGTTAATGCTCCACAGATCAGTATTGATCAAATCTTCTATTGAGCAGAATAATTATGTTTGGTAACCTCATACAGGGACAGCAGCAGTGGCATAAAGCTGGCAACTATACAAGTACACAACTGAAACATACGGCTGTTACTATCTACAGGACAGAATAAAAACATTGCAAAGGAGGCAGCAAGCGGGACCTTCTCAGCAGAAGGTCCTGCTATCAACCATAGCAGGAATATAATGATTAATAATATGATAGAGAGGGCAATCAGCTGAGTAGACTTTTATTTCAAAGAGGAAGCCCTTCTCTCAGTCAGAAAAATTATGAATTTTTTTCTGTCCAGTCTATCTGTAGCTAACACTCAGATGCAGAGTCAACTAGAGCAAAGTCAACAAAGAAGAACAAGTCAAAGCTGCATGCAATAAGCTCTGGGAAGAAATCACCCTGGATTCAGGAAAAGGTGTGTGATACCACCATTCCTAGCTACCTGCATGTTGTAAGTAGGTGTCTGCATGAGAAGAGGCCTGGGCTTCTCTGTTGGACACAGCCAGCTCCAACAGACTCACCACAAGCCACAGCTGAGCCTCCCAAACTAGATGTCTTTGGAAAGACACGTTTTCCCAAAAAATGCTGCCCTGCAGCTCTAAGAGAAGGGACAGATATGGCAGAAACAGCCCTGCAGACATTAAGGTTGGTGGAGAAGGAATGGGAGAAGGAGGTGTTCCAGAGCAGAGATTGCCCCACAACACATGTAAAATAAATATTCACACTGCAGCCTGTGGAGGACCCTACACAGGTGGACATGTCCTCAATGAATCCACAGCCCAGGGAGAGCAGCCCACACAGCAGCAGATTCCTGGCAGAACCTGCAGTGCGTGTGAGAACCACATCCCTATAGTAATCTCTTCCTAAAGGACTGTACCCTGCTCAGACCTATGCTCTTAAAAGATTGTATCCTGTGGGAAGTGCCTATACAGAAAGAGGGGACTGAGAGAACAGCAGAGCCCTTATAAACTCATCACAACTCATATCCCTATGGAGAGAAGCCATACTTTTCTTTCAAAGTCAGATTTTAAAAAAACTTTAACACTAGTAGCTCTACTACTCCACCATTTTTGCAAATGTCTGTTTCTCCTTAAAGAATGATGGGAAGACTGAACTTATCACAAAGATTTTTGTTTAAAGATTAATAGATTTTAAAATAAATGCACGAGGAAAAGGCTTCGCCAAGAATACATCAGAGAAATGAAACAAATAAGATTAGAGTATTACATAATGTACTTTGTAAGTATATTACCAGAATACATTCAGGTCAGGAAGGTGCAAGCTAGCCTCAGCCTGCACTTTAAGAACTGGCTATATTAGAACTTGTCTTGCTCATTTCTCTTCAAGGTTTCCAGGAAATCTTTAAAATCTGAATACAGTCAACATAGAATACTATAATCTATAAAGTACGTTTCCAGATGTTTGGGTATCCTGAGTTATTAGATCATTGAGAGGAGACTCCAACTCCTAACATATGCTTAGCAATACTAGAAATCCTGTCACATCATAAATAATAGCATGACGTTATACAGGAAACACTTGCTTCTTGGTGCATTTGCATCTGTACTTCCAGAGTACAAAGCTAATTAAAACAGCAATCACAACAAGTGATTGCTTGTTAAGATACTAATCCACTAAGCTGAAAGACAAATGCACAGAGCAGAAGAAACTGTTGAGAAACAGAACACCAGAAGCACACTTACCTAAATTTAAGAAATCTGAGCTGGAAGAAGGTGGAAGTGAACTTTGTGTGGAAGGAACTGTATTAGCTGTAGATGTTGAGGTTGGATTAAGGAAGTCCCCGAAGAGGTCTGGACCAGACAGGGCTTGATTCTCTGAGCTTGATGACATTGTGAATGGGTCAAATGGATCGGCTAAAAAAGAAGCAGAAAACAAAATTATCTCATGAAAAACTGTAGAATAAATGAAGTTGAAAAAGTCTTATTCCTCTGAGGGCACCGACAAAAAGCAAAGCTCATGCTAGTAACTGCAGCAGCCTTCTGTGGATTTTGTGTGGCACAGGGTAACTACCTATTCCTTCCTCTAGACAAATGAACTTGCATATGGTACAAAAAGGATCTCAGCCATACATAATATGAACATCTATGTCTTCTAACAAAAGCAGCAAGACTGCATACAATTCAACAACATTGTTAATTTCATCCCTTTAAGACACATCTTAAGTTTGAGTGACCATCTGGCACGCAGAAGAATTACATTTGTTAAATACTCTATAATGCCAAATCTGCAACAGATTTGAAGAAAATGGACTATTATACTATCAAAAAGAATATGAAGTAAAACATTCATACTACCATTCAGACTTGAAGGCATTGGCGATTCTGGGGCAGAAAGCACGTCAACCCAAGAATGAAAACCAACAGAAGTAAGACTTCAGCAGGTCTCTAGTGATCCCAATGAAGAAAAAACTAACTGGAAGAGTATTTATAGTCAGCATGAAGTAACATGTGACAGTCAGCTGGAATCACCGCTTTAGATATTCCTGTTTCTGCTGCCCTCTAGGGTCAAAACCCCTCAAGAGCCCAGGGAGTGCTGCCAGATTCACTCAGAAGGAATAATCCTGCTATAATACCCCAGCACATCCTCAGGTAATGACCACACTGTACAGGACTCAACAACACTTCAACCAAATTTACTATAGCATCACACCTAAACAAAACCTCAAGTATAAATTTGTTGTGCATGAGAAAATACAATAGTGGCCAAATATTCTCACTTCCACAATTATCTCTCTTAATACAATTCAGTGAAATAAGAACGACTACAAGAATGAGATACATACATGACTATTGCTCAGCTGTTTCATGCAATAGATATGGTTAAAGAAAGATAATGTAATAATGGTTTCCTTTTATAGAGTTCTACCTATGTAAAAATGGTAAATTAAAATTATTCTTCCCTGACCGCAGTAACAAAGTTGAATAGTGAATTGCCTCAAAATAAGAAAATGTCTTAAATCATCTAAATGCTCTGTAAAAAATACTTCAAGTTGTCTATAGATGAAAGCTTTTAGTACCTATGAATTATCTTTGTGCAAACAAACAAAACCTTGTAATGATTTCCCAGTTTATGTGACTAATATTCCCAGAAATCTTACCATTAACTTTAGGCAGAGAATTGTTATTCCTGAAAAGCGACAAGGAGATGAGTATCCACTGGTAAGAGGAACAGAATCTCTGAAGTAAAATACCTTGCTTAAATACCAAAGAGACAGTACTATGTAGCATTCTCTTTCAGAATACTGACCTGCCAACAACATCAGTAAAACCAGCAACATCTTTTAGCAGTATCATTATCCTACTGGTTTGAACAATAATCTACAGGATTTCCAGTTCCTCAGCAGTCTTATGCAATTAACACTTAAAAATCCCACGCAGACATTTGACCTAAGCAGCACAACTCTGAACATCTAATGTCATTGCTGAAAGTTCAAGTTATGACAATTCCATGCCTTAACAAGGAACATTATGGATTTAGAAAAGGATCTAGTGTGTAACATTCATATGGGAAAGGTAAGAATTCTTTAAGACACTGAATTCCCTTTAAATTCAAAATTTGATACTTTTCTATTTACAAGAGTTTAACGTTAATAGGATACTGGCAACATAACAGAATACCTGGATAATGTACAGGAATTTCTCTCCTTCATGCAAAAGTAACACCTATTCTATTCACAGTCTTGCTACAGACTGACATGTCTTCACCATACTGTTGAAACACAGTACTTATTTTCTAAGCACAATGCAAGCAGCAGTTTTCATGTGTTGCCCAGGTGACAAGTACTGATATTAAACTCACATACCGGAAGACATGGCTGGTGCTGAAGATGAACCCTGAGTAGCAGTTGGACACTGACTGCTGAAAAAGAAATCTGTTCCTTGTCCAAGAAGATCTCCAGTGGGCTCATTTGAAACCTGTGACACACTACTCACAAACAGATTGTTCAACAAGTCTGCATTACTTGATGAAGAGTTTATTTCTGAGATAGGTTGTTTCTGTTCTGCTGAAATATCAGAGTCTAGTCCCAGCAAGTCTACATTCTCTTCAGGGAGAGATTTTTGTAACGGTGCAGATGGAGCTTCAAAACTGGCTTCAAAAAGCAATTCTCCTTCTGGAGTAGAGTCTTTCTCATCAACAATTACTGCACTTCCTTCATCTGGAAATGTTGTGAACTCCTCATCTGAAGGATCACTCTCTTCCCTGTCATCAGATAGCTGAACACGATCATTTTTAGATGAACTGTCCTCTAGTCCGCCTTCTGGAGATTTTCCTTCTTGAATAGAAAAAAAAAATAATTAACATCTTTAAATAACCAGCATTATTCTGACTAGGGTAAGAGAAACTTTCATGGTAACATCATATGAAGTTAATTCCTAACTAACCAGAACTCATATAAGAATTGATGAAAAAGGAACTACATGTTGCCTGCCACCTCTTTGTACAGGGCAGAAAAAGCAGCAGCTGACTACCATATTTGCTACTCCACAAAGGCATTACAAATTTTTTCAAAATGAGACTGACTTGGACATTCATCTTAGATCACTGTGTCTCTTAGAGCTTACAAGATTTCTCAGTAGCTGCTGCACTCAATAAAAGCATAAGCAGCTCCTGACATTTTTGCCAACAAAGCAGCAACCAGAAAAGAGAGTTACATGTGTTATAAAACTACATTTTCTTAGTCCTACTTACTGATCTGGACCCCACTGGCTAGTCTACTTTGTTTCCTCTGTTCCTCAGCCAAAGTGGGGCTGTGGGAGTGAAAAGCTTCCTTGCAGACCTTTAAGGTTAAGATTTTTACAGAAAAATTTAGCTCAGCTTTTAAGTTATACTCAACACCAAACCCTCTTACTTGGTGTTTATCCAAATGAAGCAGAATAACTGCTTGTTATTCTGCAGAGCTCACTCATTAAATAGCTTTTCCTCATGGTTAGTGAGTTAGAGACTTTTGCTGCCTAAGAAGGCTTAAGCATTCACTGGAAGGCATACAAGACAAACATAAACCACATGTTGACTTCAGAGGAAAACCTGTACCTTTCCAGTCCAGAGAGTGAAAGAAGTTGTTTGCATCAGTACTACTGCTGTGTGGGGATTCTGTATCAGTAGGTGCACTTTCTGAAGACTGCTCCAACTGGGATGCCTCTGCTTCATATTGTGCCGTTGAACCTGGCTGTCTAGGCAACTCTGGTTTCCCTATAAAACATAATTTAAGCCACAGCCCTTAGAGAGAAACTTCTCAATCCTCCACATGGCACCTGATACTTGCCTTTCAAGCTGACTGCTGTAGGAAGACAATTATCTCCAATCTTTTGCTCTGCAAATGCAAATTCCTGCCCCCACTGTCTCTGAAATTAGCATTAACTTCTTTTCAATTGCAAAAACTGGTAAAACCCAGTTTTGAACTAGGACATTAAATCAGAATCATAAAGTAACACTCAAGCATTCTATTTACATTTGTAGGAAAATGTAATTAACACCTCACTCGTACCAAGCATCCCCTAAAAACATGCAAGAGCTATGAACAGTATCTGCAATAAGAGACAGAAAAACAGAAAATAGCAAATGCAGCTGTAGAAAATCCCAGAGCATGAAAAGCCAGTGAAGAACATGGAGTGGTTAAAAAATACCACAAAGGGGTGGTACACTGTATGCTGCTATTACCTGTTTCTTATATTTCTTATTTTACTGAAATCAGGTATTAAGTGATTCTTGTGTAAGATTCCATTGCACAGTTATCTACTGCTGTGTCACCTCTCAAAACCCACATTTCCTCAAGACAAATGAAGAAGACTTTCTGAATTAGTAAACATTCATCCACTGTTTGAAAAAAGTGGATGGATGGCTGGGAGAAACCTATTTGTCTAAATTTAAATACATGACTGGTAGAGCACTTTTTCACTCTCTTTCCACATTCTCAGTTGTGGCTTAGAGATGCTGAAAAAATAGTCCACCTCAAAAAACATACATGAAAGATCACAACTAATGAAAGAGTAAACTCAGTTTTAATGGCAAGTTTGGTTTTTTTTAAATCAGTTCACAGCACTTACTTTTGTCCTATTCCCTTCCCACCAATCTTAAGAAATACTTTCAGCGTAATTTGAAATCCTTATATTTCCTGTATCAATCAGAAAAAGGAAACGACTTAAGAAAATAAGAGTAACTTTTACAGGCCTCATCATCAATGATGATGTAAAGCTAAACACCTTAGCTTTAGAGAGCTGATAGCTGTGTCCACAGCAGGATTAAGCTAAATTAAATAGAAAATGGCCTAAATCATAATACAAACAACACATATCCTGCCTAAAAGAAAAAAAGGCCAGCAGCAACTATCTTGTATGAAATGTACTTGAGATGTACCATATTAACAGCATAGGGTGATCTCATGTATCACTAAAATCACCATAGTAATCTTCATCATGCTTTATCCTTGAAACACAGCGAAGACTTAAGAGCCTGAATGAAAATGTCAAAGCTAATCACTGATGCCAGGAGAAAAAGAAAGCTACTGAATAGCATTAACTGCAACTAGTGCAGGCATGTACAGATAAAGCACTGAATATGTAGAATTAATAAAATAAAGTCTGCTGGAACATATTAGGAAAAGTTCAGGAAATTATTTACAACATTACATGGCTATGCATAAGAATGTTGATAAAAACATTCTTAACTAAAATAATTTGTGAGGAATGCTCACACAATTTTAAGTGAAATTATACTGGTGCCAGTTCAGCCAAATAAATCCCATTCAAGACATTGTGCCTACAAATACTGACTGTTACAATTCCGTTTGCTAGAAGTCCCTCCCTGCAAATGACCTACTCATAGCTTTAAACCAAGCACAGGTAAGCACAGTGAAAGTAAGACAGGTATAATTATAATCCATTACTGGAAGATAACTTAAGCTCCTCAATACAATGCGTATTTTTAACTGATATTTAAAAAAAAAACCTTTTAGATTTCTTTCAATTAATGGAACATCAAAAATTGAACAAAAGCCTCAAATATTAAGTACATTGAAAACTTTTTCACATTCTCTAGTTTTTCAGTGGATTCATTACCAAATTTTGATAAAATCTCTTGCTGTTCCTCTCGGGTGGAGAAGAGGATCTTGGGATTCAGTCCCTTTATATTCATGTTATCCCAAGGTGGCTGTTCACAGCTGGGCCTATCTCTGGGCTCCACATCTACTTCCAGATTGACTTGAAATAAATCAGGGTATTTCTCTTGTATGTCACAGGCATCCAGATCATATCTGTAAAGACACAGACAAGAGGTTTCTTGATACTGATGGCTAACTGGATTAGACCTACTACAGTTCAAAAGAAAACTCCAAAGCAATTAGTATAAGACATTAAAAATGCTGCATTTGTTTACTTTTCCCATTTTAAACAGGTGGTATTTTTGTACTTTCTTTTTTTTTTTTCTTTAGTATCATGAACAAAACATTTTGTGTCCTCAAGGTGAGTAAACAAAAGACTCTTATTACAATCAAAGTCATCTACTTTCTGCACTGACTATATTCCCTGTCCCTGATATATGTTTATGTTTGACAGGTTAAGCAGTTTCAAAGACAACTTCTTCCAATCTCCTACAAAAAGGTGTCAACATACTTGGCAAATTTCACTGTAGTGGCATTTCGGGGCACAAAGCCTGTATGGAACTGAATCTGAAACATCTTCATTGAAGCCATCTGTTGAAAAAAAGGAACAGGAAACTGTATAAATCCACATAAACAGTATGTACAGTGTTCTGCCTTTAACATAATGCAAAGTATTATCAGTATTAAGATATTTTGAAGTATTTGCTTTGCTACAAAAATTGCCATTTAATTACAAGTATACTTTATCTTGAAAGATTTAAATGCAGTAGAGACAGAACATTAATAGATCTACTACTAGCACCAACAAAACAAAAGACCTTCAGTCAGATATATCTCATCACTAACCTCAAAACAGACTATCAAAATCTAAAGTATTTCCAGATCCTGTTCTGGAGGCTAAAACTGTATGACCCTTTTTCCTTTTCTGAATAGCATATGGTCAGAAAAATCCATTGTGCAATACACCAACCAAGAAATATATGTACATCACATATAAAGGAGTAGATTTGAAACAGTTTTAAATGTAGCACATATGAAAGGACACTTCAGAAGGCACGCAAGGAGTTTTTTTCTGCGCAACTTCAAGTCAGCCATTCATTCCAGACAGAATTGTAGGGCTTTTGTGAACTGACTTATTTTAATCACTCAACTGTTCACAGGAAAACTACTTTCCCATGACTGATGGGAATATGAGTGTCCAGAAAATGCTACTATAGAATATTCAGCTCCTGATCTTGCACAAATCCAAATTACAGCTCACTGATCAATGCAGCCTGTATTTGCTTCCTAACACTAGTCACAACACCTGTGAAATGATGAAGAAGTCACGCAGTAATAGTCCAGAAAATAGGATATAACAAAACTGAATTATGAAAGCTTTCCTTGAAAAGGAGCATTTACTGAACATCATAGCCAGAAACCAAACAATACAAAAAGCACTGCCACAGATTAAGGGCGGGTTGATCCTTCCCCTCTATTCAGCACCAGTAAAGCCTCATCTGCAATTGCAAAGCCCAGTGCTGGGCTCCTTAGTACAAGAGAAACATGGACATACTGGGGAGAGCTTCTCTGATTCTTCTGTCCCTACCATCACTTTCCTAGAATATAAACTAAACTCTGTCTCAAATTAGCTGTGAGAAAGTAGAAGACATTCACAACACCCAGCTCTAAACAGAGGAGAAATCTTGAAATGTGGTGGTTAATCTATGTAAGAGATCTGCAGAGAACTTTATGGAGAACTTTAAGGGTGCAATTTACAGCACATAAAACTAAGGACACATTGAATATTGTTCCATCAAACTTCCAAATCCAGATCCTCACATACCCTGTTATGCATCATGTGTTATAGCTGACAGCTGGGAAAATTCTAGTTTTTTCTATCAGCAAATAAACATCAGAGAAACCACATCAAAGAAACTATCATAAATAAAAGTGAGATGGTACAAAGAGTATAACCTAACCATGGCTAAATTTTGTCAGTTTTGTGCCTTTCTCCTGATGATCTTGAACCATACAGTAGTTATTTTTGTGCATTAAGAAATAATTTCACTGAGTTTTTAGTTCTAAGGTGTTCTGGAAGGTCTTGTTGATTTGGTACCTTCCTATTCACAAAGCAGAAAAAAATACAGAGGGAAAACAATTTCAGTAACACCAACTATGTATGAATACACATATATGTCCTACATGTACCAAAACTGGCTGAAAAACTGTCTTATCAATTTCCACAAAGCCCCAAGCTCTAAACTTGGTGCTACCCATCCTTATCTTTTACATGGATTTCCAAGTTTAATTTGGGCTACTTATCTGGAGAAAAAAGAATATGCCTCTCTTTTAAAAATTTTGAAGACAGGCTTCATTAACAAGTTTTTTGTGATCTGGAAGCACATTTGCATCCATAGTTGAATTAAAAAAGGAAATATGCATTCTCTCTAGTAGAACAAATATAAGTAAGAAAATTAGCTACAAAAACTGAACCTGACTTTAGAAACAGGCTATAAAACCAGATGGACAGTCTCTGGAATCACACTTTTCTGCTGAGTGGTATTTTTCCTTGGAGTTTGGAGTTTGTGTCCACAGAATTAAAAAGTTCTGGCTTGTTGTGCAACTTAACAGATAATAATTGCTGTCTCAAAAAAACCGGCTAGGGTTTTCCTTACAAATATAGCAATTATCAGCACTGAAGTACTTTCCAGAAATGCTTACAAAAGCATTTACATGTACAGCATTAGGAGTGGACATACTCAGAAGGCTTGAAAAGGTTGAATTCACAAGTGAATGAAAACCTCAAACATTTTTCCAAAGAAAGAATAGTAAATAAAGCAAAGTACTCAGTAGATAACTAGTAGGATACAAAATTGCAACTAAAAAAACCCAAATCTTCCATTCAGGCTATTAAACTTATCATTACCTTGGCTTGTAGTCGTCCTCCTAGAGTTGACCTGGCATGATAGATCACAATGAGAACATCTCCTTGGACTGTTATACCCAGTGGGATTACTGCTTTCCCATCTTCAATTTTAAACTCCCTAAAGGGAAAAAAAAAAAAACATAACCACAGTCAATTTAGTTTAAAAAGAGATTAAATAGTGTATTACTTTAGATTTAGCCTGCTTTCTCCAAGGCCTTCAGTAGCTGAAAAGCTCCAAGGACTTTAGTATTCTCTCATTTTTCTTGTCTATGATTACACACATCTAGCAGTGTTAGCACCATTTGCAATTGTGCAGACACCAGAGATGTACAGGGGCTACTAAGCAGTCACCTTGCAGCTGCCATGCCTGGGGGATCCTTACAGTTCCCATGACTGAGACACGATGCTATGCTCAGCACGAGTACATCAGGGATCAATGTTCCCACACACGGAGTGAGAAGAGGGTCTTGCTCACTGCCTCGCAGTGTCCAGTGTGCCAACCCACCATCTCCCCCACTCTTCTGCAAGACCAGATCCAAGCTGCTGTAACAACCACATTCACAATTCACCTTTTGAGACAAGCTAAAAGGGGATAGAGGAATCTAGAAACACATAAAAGCTAAAATCTAGAAAAACATAACTTGCTGTTTCAGAACAAGTTATAATCTGTACTTACTTCATTTTGTCATATTCCTGGGAAGTAGTGGCTACTCTCTCATCTCCCACATAAACCTCACAAAAAGGTCTGCAGCCATTACGCTGCTTACTGAAAAGCGGAACAGGAGTCATGACAATTGATCTGATCAGGATGGGCTTGCTGTGAGGAATAATGGGTTCTTCAGCCATCATGTCACACATGTACTCAATATATCTGCCAAAACCAGATGGTACTCATTTAGTCAGAGCACAAAATTCTAAGAAACAGGTGAACACATATATGAAGTTACTTCAGTTCCTACCCAGTCCCTAAGCATTGTTAAGTGTTAACAGTGAAACAGTGTGAACATTTACCACCACCTCCAGCAAACAGATTTTCAAATCTGATAGAATGACACAAAAGGGTCTGTAACTTTACATATAATGACTTTTAAAACAAACTAGTCATTATTTCAAAAGGCCTTAAAACACTAAACTAGGAGAACAATTTTTTTGTATCTTATACATAATGGATCCCTCAAATCTTCCTAAAGGCTTTACATTTGTCCTGATCAATATTTATTATTTTGTGGAGAACCCCTTAAGTATACATGAACTAAATGTGTACAGAAACATAATCTGTCATTTATACTGAAATAATACTTTATTTCCCACCCTTCAAAATCTAATCCTTTTTGTAGGAAAGACCCTTACTACCACTGTCACTTGTTATTCATACTTTATGGTTATAAGATCTATCAAATTAAATCAAATAAACAGTTTAAAACATTTGTCAAAGTATATGCAAGTCACCTCTGCATGCACTCCAAGAAAAAAAGCACTAGGCATTTTTACCCAATTGACAGAAATAATTTCTGGTATTCCCTCAGAGCTCGCAGTGTTCTGACATAATAAAACCTACTGTAATAAACTAGGAAACACGAAATAAGTGTTCACATGTGGAAGAGGATTTTATAATTAAGAAAGCATTCAAAAGCTTGCATACCCTTGATATTTACTCCTAACACTTTCTCACCACAGAGTATACTTGACCCATTTCTGATGGGTACTTACAGGCTCAGAAAATTCAGAACTATCTTTAATTCACAATACAGCAAAGTACTTGGAAAAACAGATGTTTGAACACTGACATTATTGAAATAATTTATCTTTCTAAAGACATCCTATACCAAATTCAGAATTTAATAACTACTTGGTTCAACAGTACCTTACAGTACCTTTTATGAGAAGGCCAAATGCCAGGTGGACAGCGTTTCATACTGAACATATAAACAGCAGCTTCAGCAGTAGTGAAGAGACGACAAAAACACAGAAAGGAACAAACTACAACAGCAGATGCTGCTCTTCCATCCTAGTAAAAAAAAAGCAGCTTTGTTAGTAATCTAGTGGAAAAAGCATTATCCAAGTTACTGAAGAACATCCCATTATGTATCCTATATCCTATCGTTATTGAATGTCATGATGTCCAAGGTCACCTGAGTGTGAAAGGTTTTTATTTAACTTCCACACCATACAAAAAACACTACATATTACTTTCTTATTCAAACGTGAATAACTACTTTAGTTCAACACTATTTGAAATTTTCAATCTATATTCTTTACCTTACTGTCACTAATACCCATTTTTTAGGTTTGTTTCCTGGCTGCTATCTGAAATCCCAGAACACTGCTATTTTTGACTGACAGCCATGGACTTCTGCTGCAAGAGAAGTACAAAGATTCAGAAGAACTAAACCACACTAAATTCTTTCAACTTCTGTCTAAAACTCTTAATAGCTTGCCAAGAAAGCAAGAGAAAAAGATTAAAACACTGAGCTTCTTTCTGCAGGAATCCCAGCTACACACACATCCCAGATACATCCCTGTATTATAAAAGGCAGAAGATTTGAAAGAGGTAATGGTTGACAGAACAAGACTTCTCCAGGTTTGTTTGCTAGCAACACGGAACAGAATTTTTATAATTCATTTCTTAAAGTTCTGGTGTACAATTTTTACATCACGTCTGGCACAAAGATATACAAACGTCTCCCTCACATGTGAGGAAAAGGAATGAGTTATGTACCTTGAACAAAACACTTTGAGGGAAAAATGTTACAGAAACTGGTGCAATTCATCACACCTGCTTCTTACCTACTTGACCAGTAATCACGTGACACCAAGGTATTAGAAGCATCACATTAATATAGAATTAAATGCCTAAGTTCACAGCAGCACTGAAAATTATACTGGCTTTCAGGAGCTGACATAAACTGTGTTTTTACTTGCAAAACACTACATAACACACACATATAGTTTGTCAGGTTAACAAATCCTGGTTTTGACTCTGATAGTGATATTCCCTATTGACAGCTATACCATATCACCAGACAGCTTTTGAATGCTTTCCAGCAGCATTGCAAGCACTGTCACCTAGTCACGTTTCGCTTTTTACTCTGCAGCAAAATAAGAATGTCAAAGTTTCACATGCAATTCTCTTAAACAAATGTAAGAGTGACCTAATTTTCAAACTCTGAGCAAAGTATTCTTTAAATTCATTCCTCCCCCCACCATGTTTGATATGAGGTGGCTCTATAGACAGTTGTATTGCTTTTTTTGGTTATATCAGAGTTAATAATACTTTGGAGAATAATGAAATCTACAGAGCTATCTGCCGCCAGAAAAAGCAGGTAAACCAGAAGTCTTACAGCCAGTTCCTAAATTTCTGTGGCTACAGATTACATTCTAAATGGACAGTAATGGGATATTACGTGTACACCTATCTATCACAGAGGAAACAAAAAATGGAGCAAATACTCTAAGAGTAGAGCAGGTATTTTTTTTCTTGCAAAGGCTACTTTCCCTTAGTACTGCCTGTATACTGCCTTCCACTCTAAATGCAAGTAAGCAAGGGCTACATTACCCTACCAATTTCCCTAAGGAGAGAATTGATGCAAATAACTTCCCCACAAACACAGCAGGAAGGAATTGACCCCAGGGCTTCCAGTAAAGAAAGCCAGTAACAATCACAAACTGAATGGACACTAGCACCTTTATTCACAATTTAAAGCTCTATTGAACAAAGCAGTTCAGACTTAAACTGATTTCTTACAAGGCAATGCACAATGCAAACATTTTTCTGGTCTTGTTTCAGCCATAAATGCATGTTCTTGCATATGCTATAGAGATTCTGAAGATTTGGTGCCCGTCTTGCTGGCCAGCCACATTCAGAAACCTGCAATGAGAGACAAGAGACAGTAGATGTGAGAAACAGTATTATATTATCACATATACACAGCTTAGGTTATGCAAATGTCTACAAGACAATTTTACACTTTAATGCCACCTTCATGTTGAAATTAAGCAAGGTGCTCAAGAAAAGTAATGTTACACAGTGTAAACACCACATTTTAGGATGAAGTGCAGTAAAACTTCAGTTCTGTCTACAAATCTGCTGCACAAGAAGTATCAAGAACTCCGATTACTACTTGAAATATTCTTAGAGCAAGGAGTAAAATAAGACAGCTTTCAACTTAATTTGAGCACACATACTAAAGAAAAAAAACCAAATCAAAACAAAAAAATACCAACAGAAAGATTAGGCTTCTTTTAATATTTGTCCTTTGTTCAAAGAGCTTGACTGGTTCAGTAATATTCCATTTACATTTACTGCTTCAAAACACTAACAAATAATCAGCTTCACTGATAAGAATCTATATACTTAAAATAAACTGTCCAGTAAGGATGTAGTATATAAAACTTGATTCTCTGGGCACTTGAAACACCTAAAGAGAAGATATATTCAGGATCAAGGAAGCAAGTAACAAATTAAGCTTTTTGCATTTTTGTTTTTAGTCTCAACTGCAATTGCCAGATATTGAAGACCAAGTTTTCCTATCACCAACATGTCCTCCTATCCAGATAAAGAGTTCAGGGGTTACTCTGAGATTAATTACCTGAACTGATTATCACCAAAAACTGTGCTTATGCCAAGCACAGGAAACAAGGCTGAAATAAACACTCTAAATCTCCTTGTACTGTAGTATTTTAATTTAAAAATAGGGCCATTTCAGAAAGCATCACTTTGCAAGACATTTAAATTGCAAATTCCTTTGGTAGTGCAAGCTTATGTAAAGTCACCACTAAACAAAGAAACATTAAGGCAAAAAGTCCTTTATATCCCTGTTCACCACAGGATTCAACGTGGGCTTCAGTACATCTCAAATATTACAACAGTAGTGTGTGCTGGTTTCAGTTGGAGTAACTTTCTCTGTAGTAACTCAATGAGGCTGCGTTTTGTATTTGTGAGGAAAACACTATTGATAACACAGGGATTTTTTTTTTAATTGTAAGCATGGCTTAGACATAGTTAAGGTCTTTTCTGCCTCTCACATCACCTCACCAGCAAGCAGGCTTGGGGTGCACAAGAAGCTGGGAGGGGACACAGCCAGGACAAGTGATCCCAGCTAACCAAAGGAATATTCCATACCATAAGACATCATGCTCAACCCATAAAGCTGTGGGAAAAAGAACGGAAGGGGAAATATTTAGAGCAATGGTGTTTGTCTTCCAAAGGAACCATAATGCATGATGGAGCCCTGCATTCCTGTACACCTGCCTGTCTGCCCATGGAAAAGGTGGATAAATTCCTTGTTTTGCTTTGCTTGCACCTGTGGTTTTTGCTTCACCTATTAAACTGCTTTTATTTCAGCCCACGAGTTCTCACTTTTACCTTGTGATTCCCTCCCCAGTTCTACCAGGGAGGAATAAGCAAGCAGCTGTGTGGGGCTCAGTTGCTCACTGAAGTTAAATCACAACACTGCAAAAGAATCATATTGAAGCATTGCAGCTTCAGACCAAAATACAGCCTAAAAAACCCTGAATTCAAAAAAGCAAAAAAGTACTGACTTTTTTCCTTTTAATTTACCATTTACTTTGCACTCAGACACTAGGTTTCCTACAAGATGTAAGAAAAAATTACTTTCTGTTTCTTTAGCTGTATTTTAAGCTATAAGTGTCCTGACAATTAGCAGAATGATGAATAGTGCAGAAACACTCAGAGCAACCTATTCCAAGAAGGACTCAAAACTAGCAGAGAAGACTTCAAAACTACCATTAATTTTAACCAAAATTAAAGAAATTTGTAGAAGTTCCATACAGACAGCAAACAGCAAGAAATCAATAATTCGTCATTTCATAAACATCTTCCAAACAAAGTGCCAAAATTAAGAATTTTAGAAGCTGTTCTCCTCTGATCATGTTTAAAGGCTTGCCAAAATCACCTTTTGCAGGCATTAAAATAAAACTAAGCTTCTTTAGGTTCCTACATGGCTGTTCTCACCCAGCACTGAACAATTAAGTTAGTCAACATTGCTGGACATCTCACTTTCAAGAAAAGACAGCTAAGAGTTACAAATACAATTAGAGTTTGTTTCCAAGTAAAATAACTGCCTTCCTAAAATACTCCTAAAGTGGTCACAAACCTATAATGTTTCAACTAATTATGACCTACTATGACTTCCGAACAAAACCAAGATCATGTTACCATTCTTAGTACCAACGCATCAGAAATACCAGGTGTGTAGACACCTCAGACTTGCATAAGCAAAAAATCCATTGGTAAGCAAATTCCTAGCCACAGAATTTATCATTTCATGAACAGAAACTGATCATTTTGCAGGATGTGGAACAAATCAGTTCACTACACCAGTCTCAGCCTTTCCAGCAATCTAGTGCCAAAAAGAATTATTGAACATTTTGCTTTGAGGTACTTGCTACAAATAATCATGCAGCAGATTTCCTGCATAATCAAGCTTTTTTGCCTTCCATCTTGAATAGCCTCTGCCCGAACCTCATATTGAACCAGATACAGATAAAGAAGCTGATTGCATTCATCCAAAGAGGTAGTAATGGTTTCTTTCAGGTGTGACAATACTTTATCTTGTTTACAAGGAAACAAAAGGAAGTGATAGCACTAGAAAGAATACATTAAATATACCTCACCCCAACATTTTCAGTCAACTCTGGTAACTGAAATAATGCTAAGGATGGCTCTACATAGTAAGACCCAAAAGGCTTTATTATTCTGTAACAAAAAATGGTTCTAGACTCTCTTCTTGACAGACTATTGTGTGGAAGGGGCGTGATCACTACAGACTGTTAAATGCTGGACAACTGACAGCACAGTAACAGTCTCAACTGTTGAGCCTCTTACAGGACAGCTGAGGTTTATTTAGGAGCAAATACTGAAGTCCAGTATCTTGGCACCTAACAAGATGTCCTCAATACCTTGTTGCTGAATTAGGCAAATGCATTCATATCAGTATCAGAGAAATTGCCAGGAAGGATAATGCAGGCTCAGCTAAGCTAAGCAATACTGAAGATGGGAACAATCAGTCAGCTATGGCTGAGCCATACGGGAGTCAAATGGTATGTAGTGGGACAAGGAGAAACTCCAGTGAACAGGTTATGCATATCAGTAACCATGTCCTTGATAAAGGAAAACAGTAAAATGTACAAGAGATTGACATTTTAGTAAGACTTCAATTACTTTAAGTTTTCTCCACTTAAATTTGAAACACATAAGGTACATGGGCATGTTTTCAAAGATATCACTATCCTAGAAAAACCAGACTTTAGTCTGTTTAAGATTAGTAAAATGTTTTAAGATTAAATCTGTTTAGGATTAGTAAAACTTTTTAAGATTAAACATTAATCTGCTACCAGTTAAGTCTGGTTTTAAAGAAAAGACAAGGAGAATATAGGTAACTCTTTGACCTTGCGTTTATACTTATTCTTTTGTCATCTTTTTGATTAACCTACTTTAACCTATTTTACAATAAAAACCTGAAGGTATAATGAAAACATTATGTTTCAAGGCCTTTTAGAGAAATACACAAAAACTATACACACCCTGTTATGGAATCTTGAAGGCCTGTATGTTCTTGGAGAGAGATTGTACACAGCATAATGGCCAGGATGTTTAGAGTCCAGACACAACCGCACATCTTCTATGTTATTTTTGATGGCAGATTCTACACCCTCAGCTGGAAAGGACATCACTGAAGACAGAACAAACAGCAACTGAAATTTTTCATATACTAAGACCAAGGAGAAATTATGTTTAAGAAATATATAGACATCATACCAGCAATTCTGGAAGTGATGTATGATATATCCAAGTCTCCTTTTGCATAACTGAAAGAGAACACATTGGTTTTAATACTGGGAGATACAACCACTCAAGCCATAAGTCTAAAAGCCAGATCTCTCAGGTGGCACCCGCCACTATGAATAATGTTTTCATTTCTTCCATCTGAGGCTTGTTACATTCACATTTCAAAAGCTTCAGAACAGAGCTTTCAGAACAGATACTCTGTTTAAGCAGTTACTCATTTAAATTAGTTGAACCAAAACCATCTGTGGGATTTTGTACAGATGCCTTTAATCTTTAACTCACTCCTCTAGCCCCTGCCCTTACTGATAAAAATGCACTGTAGGGTGTCACTTTGAAAGCCTAATGATGATACATTAGTATCTTTAATGAAGAATATCTCAATGCTTAAAGGAAAGACTACTAGTTGAACACCAAAGTTTAAATTACATAACTCTGGCATGTTACTATCTAACACAGATGGCCATGCTGCCCAATATCCAAATTCCATATGGACAGTGTTAAGAACACTTCCCTGTCTAGCCATTCAGGAAGGACTCTGGCAGTCACACTTGTACCACCACCAGACTTGTCACTGCCAGGACTGAAGTCCCTTTGCAGCTGGACAGCCGATGGGTGTCCCACTTGACTCCCTACAGACCCCGCACTCACGCAGACAATGTTTCCCTACCAGTTGGACCCCAGGTTTCCCATACTGGGACTAATTAAAAATATATATTGTATATATAAATGTATATTTAATATTCAAGGAGGAGGATTATTTATGCAGAATGGCATAATCAGTGTCGTAGCAATGATAGTGACTCACTGTCTCAAACTAAAACCACAAGGAAGTTTGAGTCTCACTAGACATAGCATTAAAAGAAAAAAAAAAACCTCAGCCTTGAGAAACCTTGCATAAAGAGGTAGATAAATGGGCACATTTCAAAATTTTTTGCACCTTTGGAAGGACATACTTCATCATGTAAGCTCAGGTGGTAATCCTGTTGCAGCCAAACTAAGGGAGAAATTTACATTCAGAGCTAATAATGATTGCTTACTAAAATTTGTTATGATTATAGTCCTTTACAGTGATGAGAAGTGTCAAATGCTATTTGTTGATTACATCCAGCAGTTTCAAGCAAGAAAACATGCAAACATTCTAATATCAATTGTTTTTGGAATCAAGATAAAGGATCAACTAATACAACAGCTGTAGAACACAGAACCATCAGCCCTTCAATGCTGTAACACCGAGGTTAAGCAGCAACTTGTAACATTGGCACAAAACTATTAAGAGCAAAAAACCAACAGTACTCACACCCACTCCCTTGGGAAGACTTTCAGATATTGACTTCTTACTACCAACACCACTCAACTCAGCTTTTCACATTTGTCTAAATTTAAAAGCGACATTAGCAGCATGGCTCTCACCATACACACAGAGATGTAAGAGTGCAGTTTAGTACGTCAACAACAGAGCACAGCATAGCCAACTTAAGCTTTATATTTTGCAGGAGTATCCCAAGTATATGACTATTACACTGAAAAAGCTTCAGAATTTTTGTGCAGTCTTAATTAAAATGAAGCTTCTTAACTGTAAAATCAACACAAGTCTCCAGAACCACCATGTCCTTCAATTCATTGAACTTTATTCTGAAGATTTCACAGCTATTTCAGTAGTAAGACCTGAACAAAAGGTACTGTTTTCAGTGGAATGTTATATGTCAGAATGGTAACTGAGATTTCTTTAAATAGTAAGAAGGTGAAAAAACCATGTATTCTTCACAGTCTTCAAGCATTCCTATGCATTTCAAGATAAAATTCTCTAACTAAAAATCACAAATAAGGTGTTTCCTTTCATATCCTTAACAGCAGAAATTTTATTTAGATAACAGTTTTGCTGGCAGGTTATAACAGAAGAAAAGCGTGCAAACATAGAAATATATAGCGTGTTTTCAGTCTGTGGTCCAACATGGGAAACTGTGCATTTTTAAGGGTCTAATTAAGCTAAAAAAAAAAGTATGATACGACACCAACATTTAGTCACTTTTCTGATGATACCAGGCTTCTTTAAAACTGAGACTACTTCACTGTGGGACGGCACTAGACTAGTCTAGTCTCTGTATGGAGGCATGGCGTTATTTCCTTACAATATCTAATGGGGGCCTACAGGAAAGCTGGAAAAGAACTTTTTGCAAGGGCATGTAATGACAGGATATGAAGGAATGGCTTTAAACTGAAAAAGAGTAAATTGATATTAGTCTGGTCTAGTTGAAGGTGTCCCTGCCCATTGCCCAGGGGTTAGAATCAGATGCTGCTTCCAATCCAAGCTATTGTTTGATTCTATGAAATGAAGCAAATAAGACATGAATTCTGATTTTGCAGAATAAATATCAAAGCAAAAATAAGAAGTTCTAACTACATGTTAAAAACTTCTCACTGTGTAAATGGTTGGCATTATCATTCTTGCCAGAGACTAGATGCACTTAAAGACCATAAGTAATATTAAACAAAAGATCATTCCAGCAAACTAAAAGCAATGAAAATAAAATTAGCAACTAAACTCACAAAATAAACTCGTTAACATACAGAACAAAATTCTACAACAGTACCTTCTGTTTACTAACAACTGAAGATGATAAAGAACAAAGAATGACAGACTAACAAGCACAGCTACAATCTGAGCATATAAACCATTAAGTTAAATACTGCCCTAACAATAAGCAATCTTCCTCCAGATATCTCTACAAGACTGGAAAAAAAAAATCTATCCATCTTTTTTTTTCAGTTTATTTTTTAAAAGCCGGGAAGAAAAACAGCACTAAAATTCACGTAGATCCGTTCCCACTTGGTTTTGCTTCATAAGACTGAATTAATCATGCAACTACCTAGTGCAATGCAAAGATCCATGAAATAAAATATTAAACAAGAAACAAAATTACCTTAAAAGGAAAAAAAGCAAGCATAAAAAGCAGCCAATTGTTCCTAGATTACTACATTATAATCTTTTTAACAAAAGACATTGTTCTGACAAAGCAAAGTAAGACTGATCACAAGTTCTGCCTGCTGCTTTCAATATCAGTGAAGATCCGATCCTTAAAACATTTAGCTATGTTTTTTGGCAGGGCATTTGTAACCTGTATGAATGCAGGCCTCAATAATCATAAAAACTGGCCAAAGGCACAGAAGCTCCACAAGCAAGAAAAAAAATGTTCTCTGAGCTTAACAGAGAAATACTGTGGTTGCACAGCTGAAGGCTGAGTTTTCAGGCACACACGGGCACATCTGCTGGATCGAGGCTCCCGTCTGTGCAGATGGTGCCACTTCACAAGGCAATGCATATCTTCTCCATCTCCACCCTGGCACTTGCTTTTAAGGCAGTTTGTAACAAGAGGGCTGAACCACCGTTGCTCTTTGTTCTCTTGCATGTAACTATAAGCTGCTGCATCAGGCTGACCTGAACCTGCAACAGAGGTTATGACACTTGCAACTGAGGTGGTCTGGGGGACAATGAAGATGGTCCTCATTTACTTTCCTGTTCCTAGCAGCCTGTAATGTGTGTTTCAGTTTTCAGATTTTATCATTTTTTAGGACTAACAAGAGACCAAAATCAGAATCAAGCTAAAGGTAGCTACAGAAAAAAGAAAATTAGGGTTTTTTGTCACAACAACAAAATACTTAAATCTTACACTGTAGTTTGGATTCGGTGAGATAGAAGTCTGTCTGCAGACAAAGGAAGTAACTCTGTAATTCAGAAAAGCAATGATAAGTAGAAAGGAGAGAGCCTACCTAATGAAATGATAGATTCCAAAAGTGCTTAAGTGGGGTGAGGAAAATGCATGACAAAGAAGAGACATTTTAATTTTTCCAGAATGTCTGCTTCTTATGTTGGTTGAAGAGTTTTGGAAAGGCAGTCAAAGATGCAACAGCAGAAGAGGTACTCTCACATCGCCGATTGTATCAGCTATATCCTCAACACAAGTTTGTGAAGGCAGAGAATGAACATGACAGAAACAGACATGCCCTATAGTAGATGCAAACAAAGAATTAACAATTCAGCTTGATTCAAACACAGTTTAAGAATGCACAAGCCCAGTGGTGGAACTCTCAGAAGAACAGTGAATGTTAAATGCTAGTAATGTTAAAATACTAAAGGACCTAACCCTACCTTAGGCCCTAGAGAGCAGTAAGTATTGGTCATGTTAATTCATGTTTTGCCATTTCACTGTTAAATACAGTAAGGATTCAAAACATAAGGCAACACAAAGAAGGAAAATGACACAACTCAGGGCTGCTAAATAATATTGGCAAATTACAAGTGGAGAGAGTTTGTCTTTCAGTCACAGGAAAATAAGTATTAAGGTAACTGATTCTCACTAGCAGAATTACATGCTTGGAGCATTCCCTCTTTTTTTCCCACGCCTCAGCCCAATGACTAAATCCACTTAGATAACAAAAGAAAAGAAAAACACAGTTGTATGGAGACAGAGGGTGCTCCACAAAACCAAGATTTGCTTATGATAGTGCAGAACTTCAACAAAAATTTGACAGTTTCACATGTTGTGTCAAAGGTGATGGTCAAGAGTCACCTAAACAAAAACTTTTATTTAACCAACTAAGTCCAAAACATCTGAGAGGGACTGATCTCCTCATGATGAATCTTGGGACATAGCATACACTGTCTGACAACCCTCTGTCAATCCACCACAGTCCATGCAAATGTGTAGCCCTCAGTAGCTTGAAAAGGTCTCTGGCTAATTGATCTTATTTGGATATGACAGTATACCCACCCATTAAAAGCTATAAACTAGTATGAGGCCAAACAATTACATTTTCAAGATACTCAGTTCTAGTAAACATCCATATGTGACTTACTGTAATTCAAACAAATGAGGTAAAAGTAGTGAGTTTTCCTTTGACTAATATTTAGTAAGTTCCACAAGCCATGCACTTAGCTTTTGTGTTCAGCCACAGAGCACTAACTAGCAACTGATAAGAAGCATACTAAGTCTCAATAATAAGACAGATGCAAGACTTATTTTGGGCAGTCACCATAATCTAAACAAACAGTTGTAGAGAAGAGCATGAGAACTGAACAGAATCTTTTCAGACAGCAAGTACTCACTGTCCAGTACTTCAGAAGTTGCTAGATGAGCTCTGCAGATGTGGTTGGATGTACAGTTACTGTTTTATTCCTTGCCCACTACACTTACTATGGAAGCAAAGGAAATCACACAAAGCAAAAAGCTACACATCTGTAAGGTAAGAGAAATAAAAATAAGGTGTAGGCACAGCACAAGCCATTCCATATTAAAAAGACAATTTTAGACACTCCTAATCCACCACAGAAAAGGGAAAAACTGCACTAGATGAAATTCATAAAAGTAATTAAACTTCCAGAAGTCTTTAAGGAAGAAACCACTTGCAAGAGCAGAAAGAGAAAACTGCTTCAAACATAACTAAGTGATGGAGGTGCACCCAGAAAGCCATGTCTCGTCAAGAGAATAAGAAAGCGAAATGTAGGAGTACTTCAGATGCATGTAGTGTACAATAAAAACACAATAAGATCTAATAGACAGCCACGGGAAAGTAGGGCTTGTAACTTTGTCAAAACTGCTTTTCATCATGCAACAGTTTGTTCCCCTTCTACACCTCCCTGTCCTGAGTCCATGTGGCTTCCCCAGGGAGAAAAGTTTAATGCCACTGTCCCAGTTACTTCTCTTGAAAGCTTAAGGACAAACCAAAGCAGTGCAGCTTTTGCAACTTTTAAAAAATAGAGGACCTGGCCTTTCTAACCCATATTTAGAAGTTTAAACAGACTAAACGTAAGAGCCAACAGCTAAAAACACATTTGAAGTGGATACAGAGGTACAGTATCTACAAATCTAACTTACCTGATCATTATAAATACTTTAGAGCAGTACTATGCATAAGTAACACACGAATTCTGAAAAACCTACACGTGAAGAAATATATTTCACAAGTTGTAACACAATATCCCAACTAAAGGAACACAAAACCTACAGGGAGAAATAGATGTCTGTATTCTTTTGGAGGCTCTAGGTCAGACAAAGTATTCAGTAGTGACTTACCTGCTCTTATTAGAACTAAGAAAACCCTTTAATACTGCATAGAATTTAATTACAAGCTAAAAATGTATAAATTGTACAGACTGATTAATATGGATCATAAGGAAGTATTAGAAATATTTGAAATGGGGCTGACAACCTGATTAGAAAAAAAAAAATCACACAATACAAATCTGAAAACATAGACCTCTAAACCTCAGAGTATTCATTCATGCAATACAGGGCAAAGGAGACAAAAGCGTGCCTCTCACACTGTGTTGAAGGCATAGGATTCCACCTGGAAACTGAACTGAAGAGCTTATTTCCCTGCAGGTATTTTCCCCTCCTCACATCTATTCCCTTGATTTGTACCTTTCACCACTCCATCTTTTATATTCCTCTTTTATTAATGAAGGCCCTATCTAATAATTCAATTCTCCACGCTGCTCCAGCTCCCACCTGCTCATGTCTCAAAAGTTTTCAGTATTTAAAATACAGTAGGGCAAGCAGTACTTACAGACAGGCTCTTACTGCAACATTCTCAATTCTAGTATACGACTGTTGAAGTAACTTTTGTATTAATATCATACACCAAATCTCAGAGGGTAGCTATCAGCAATTGCAGCTCAAACTTGGACAAATATGCTGAATTTACCATTTCTGAAGTAAACTCCTGTGCCTTCACTTAGAACTCTTATCAGCACAATTTTTTTTTTTTTGTATTTTTTTTTTACTCACTTGGCCACAGACTGGATAACTTTAGAAGATGTATCCTTAATATTAGTGAAAAATCGCTCTGTTCCACCCCTCAGAATATCAAAGAACCCTCCATAAGTCTGGTCACATTCCGCAACGGTCAGGCCTAGAGTAGTTGAATAAAAATAATTGTACTTTATTATGGAGCCCATTCCAGGATATGACTTAAAGTATGTTGCCTATAAAGCTGGAAGGAAGTGAATGCACATACAGGCTACATCTTGCGGTAAGGCTCACAGTTCCAAAGTCCTCTTTAACCTATGCAAAAAAATAGTACTTCCTGCAGTCAGGAAGTACTAGTGATATACCTAACACATTGTTTAATTTGCTGTCTGTATTTATGAGAAAACAAGGTAGAAAATTCCGGAAGTAAGGCATATGTTTCATAGTGTCAGTGCAGCAAAACACTTTAGTACCAGTTTCTAAAGTGCAGCTTATCATAAGCAGATCTACTTAATCATCTCCAGTAGACACACTTTAATGCAGGGCTTCAGAAGCAGCTGGCATAGCTAAGCTTACGTTTTAAGCACAACACCCCAGACAGCACAACATCACAGCACAATATATCTATTCATATGATTGTATACAACAAGCAGTAGGCATTCTTACACAAAACAGATGACCAGACAGACTTTTGATTCTAATTGTATAGGATGCTGGATTCTCCCACAGAAATTTATATACACATATTATTAGTGCAATAAATGTTACCCAATTTTAACATTTCCCCTGGAAAATTAATACCCCTTGTCTCATTGACAGTTCATCATAATTAATACCAAGAAAGAAATATCAAGCTGGAAGGAAAACTGAATATGAAATAGTCCCTTGACATCTTCTACACTAATCGAAGTGCTCCATATTCAGATATAATAGTTAATATGGGTGCAGAAAGAATAGTAAAAAACTAGATGTAAATAAGCCTATCAGGTTTATTTTCTTTATTAAGTATTTTCAACTGAATGTACTCTGGACTATCTATTTCTACAGGCTAAGTACATCAGCTTTTAATTGTGCCATTTCAGAGACGTGTTTTGGTTGATTCCATTTAGTTCTGCTAATCCAATAACTGCTTTTCTCAGATGGAACCCCAACTCCTCCTCCTCACTGCTGATGTCCTACGGTGCAACCCTCTCCCGAAGTTCAGCATGGACAATGCTCTTATAATTAGCTGGATTCAAGGCAGTACCAGTTACAGCTTTTCCTGAAAGTGCTGACTGGACAGCCACCAGACTGAATTTAGACTGCCGCCTTTTCCCTTCTAGGCTGTCAGACATGGATCTTTAGGAAGTGAACAACTAAAGAGCTTTAGACTACTATCACTGTCAGATGCACTTCAAAATATCATGGGGTGGTCAAGTGTCTTTTTGGGCAGGAGGGAAAAGGAGAGAGGGGTAGACCCAGATGCTTACAGAAGTATTTCTTCCTCATACAGGCTTTTTGCAGTCTAAAATAAACACATATGAGGTCAGCAAATTCTGAGCACTACTGAACTACTATGGTCCATAGCCAGAATCTCTACAATTTCTTCTGCATTTCTTTATTAAGCTCTCTGTATTAAGCCAGACATGAAGCCCATTTTAACACAAAGTGATAATAACACACCACAAATAGCTGCTATCTTTTTATGTTGTCACACATCTGATGTTAAATAGTTCCTCTTAAAAAGCAAAGGCAACTCTTGCTTTTTTTACCTCAGAAATTCAGTGTCAAACACAAACTCAAGCTATGTCCTGATTTCAGTACCTTCTGGCACAAGGTAACAATGTTTCAATTAAAATACAGAACCCAAGGATTTTTAACAGTTTAAATTCAAACTCCTAATAAATGCTGCTCTTTAGACAATGCACTTTCAAACATCATTGCCTCATTGAATGAAAAAATTTCAGGGTTTAAAATAAGCTATTTTCATCTGTTTGTCATAACCTGAAGACTCTTCCTCTACAGCTCTTATTCATTAGACGATTATTGCTTCTCATAATCACACTTTCATCAAGTTTTAGTTCACTTATGTTAACACTCCTGCCTCTACTGGTCAATAGTGCACTTTAAATTATTTTCCATAGGAAACAAAATTTTTATCTTGCACAGCAATGAACTTGAGAAATTAATATTTGCATATCGACATAAAATCAAACCTTGCAAAAAAAATATTACAAGGATAGAAGATATTATATAAATGCCAAATAGCTAGTACTAGTGCAAAATATCTAAAACTCCCAAATGACTTTCCCCCCACCCACAGAAGATATGCAATTGTCTTTATACTAAAATGACATCTCTTTTTGGACATACCTGCATTGTACAAATTGTTGAGCTGCCCTGCAGGCTTGGAGCTCTGTGAAACAGAGGTCACAGATGTCCGAGGCTGAGCATTGTTTCCATAGCCTCCATTTTGCTCCAGGAGCTGAGGAGAATAATACTCCAGATGAGAATTTTCTTGTTAATTTAGCCATATTGCTATGCTTGGCAAATTACTGCTACTTGGTGAGAACAAGCCAACTGAACCTCAGGACAAAGCCAGAAAGTTAAGATACACTAATTGACTCACCTGCAGTATAGTGCAAATTAAGCATTGAACAGGAGATGCCTAAGTGGGTTTCCATTTAGCGTAGGCAGAGCCTTCATATACAGAACTTTTCTGTGCAAGTTAATTATGATAAAACACAGCATGTCAAACAGAGCTAGCATACTAAGGAATAAACCAAGAGCACGAAAAGGTTTTCAAAAAGCAGTAAGAGATAATAAATTTCTTTTACGGTCTCTGTGCTTTAAAGGGTATATCTTCAAAAATCCTACGAGTGATACTGATCAATTCAACTGAACTTCAAAATAAATCCATGCAAAAGATTCAAAATACTAAGGAACAGGGGACCTGCTCTGAAATCTTTTACTAAATGGACATACACTGCAGAGGACAGAAAAGAGGCCTAAATCAATAATACTCCTCGTGAGACATTCTTACCTCTGTGATGGGGGATTTAGGATTGACATTCCTAGCTGCTGCAATCTCCTGCAGTTGGTTCACAAGTTCAGTAATTGACAGCCTCTCCTCTGGGTTCACTTTCAAAGTGCAGCCTAAAAAAAGGAGATTCAGACAATGTAACAAACCCTTCAAAGCTCTTCTCCCAGCTGATAATAATTTCTTCAATACATTCCACTGCAATAAGCAAACACATGAATGGAGTGGAGAAACTACTAAGTCAATATCCAAATATAATTCTCATAATAGTATCCATGAGAAAAAAACAACACTACTTAGGCTCAATAATATTTCAAAGAATACACCTTGGGATCAGTTAATAAAGAACATCAGAGGTAACTTTGTGTCTAATATTGTTGGAGTCAGATACATTTCTGGAACAATAATTAACATTTCCAGTAACCTATCTGAAACCTAAAGCAAACAGGATTTCTTAAGCAAGTTCAAATAAACCAAATCAAAACACTAGCTTTTCCAATGGACTAATTCAGATACTATGCAAGACACTTAACAGAAACTAAATAAGCAACTTTCACATAAAATTTCGTAATTTTTTTATAATGGATTATTACTAAAGTAAGAAGTTGCTGCAGTTTACCTTTTTCACCTTCATATGTCATTAACATTTAACTATCAGTAAAACAACTGTCAATAACAATACGTATCCACAAAGACACCAAATAAAATAACACTGTAAACTTACGAATGAGATCATGAAACACAGAGTAGCGGGTGTCATTTTGCGGGATGACGTATTTCCCATTGACTATGCGAAGTTTAGCTCCATCTTCAAATGGGTGTTGCCTAAAGCACAGCAAGTACAGGATACAGCCCAGAGCCTACAGAGGTAAACAGAAATAACAGGTAAACAGAACCATGGGGACCTTTAGGGTGGAAAAGACCTTTATAATCCTCAAGTTCCAACATTAACTCACCACTGCCAAATCCACCGCTATTCCATGTCCCTCAGTACCATATCCACATGTCTTTCAAATACCTCCAGGGAAGGTAACTCAACCAACTGCCCTGGACAGTCTCTTCCAATGCCCAATAACCCTTACAGTTAAGAAATCTTTTCTAATATCCAACCTAAACATCCCCTTCTGCAACTTGAGGCTATTTCCCCTTGTCCTATCACTTGTCACTTGGGAAAACTATTCCTGTCTATTTTTAAAAAATCGTTTAGAAGTCATTACAAGAAATCGATTTTATGAATTTCCAAGTATACAAAAATGAGTAGTCTTCCCATACTGAACATATCCAAGAACAGAATTATTCTTTCAAAAAAAGTTCAGAAGTTTTATTTCGTATCTCCATTCTGTGCTGCAAGGAGACACCTATTATTTGCCAAGACAGAATGTGGTCTAACTTAGATACATTGTTATGGAATACAAAAGCTAGGTGATTATGTAAGTGTTAAGCAAATTGCTTAAATAACACTAGGGAGACACACAACAATCTCCCTAAAACACATCTGGTAAAATTTTGAAGAAAATAAGCCCAAAATGACAGTCCCTTTATTCCCTATGGTCAGATGGCTATTCAGCTCTTGGAACAAAATTTAGGACCATTTTCAGACAAGTTCATTCAAGCCTCAAAAATCATAAAACCTGGACTACTACATCCTGGGAACTTCTAAGTTCCTTCCTGTGTCCAACTTGAGATTCCTGTAACCTGAGAAAACAACAACTGACAAAAACAGAAGTCAGTTTTGAATTCTAATCTCTGAATAATCTAGGTGTTAGGGATTAGCTAGGATAACTGAATCTGTTACTAAAGTAAATGTAAACTGATACATATTTTTTCAAATAAATTAAGATATGAAATATGCTGGCACAGATATATTATCATAACAGAAACATGTTCCGTTTCACCTACAAAAGGTTGATAATAAAGCACCCAATTCTTCCACGTAATGTTGGCACAATGAGTTGGTGAATTCCTCCTCAAAATTTCTTCCGAACCCCAGTATGTACAGTTGCTTAAGTATTTGGGCTTTTATAGCCCTCACAAATTAAGCACTCCATTGAAGATGTTACCTAAGAAAACTGCCCACTGCCTCCAGTGCACCATCTCCAACTGCCCTTGGTTGTCAACTTATCCCAAGAACAGCTTCTAAGGTCTGAAGGTTATTGAAGTCTCTGAGGTGTAGGGATTTAGTTACTCCAAAACACTTAGAGAGTCTGTCAGTGCAGGACCAGAAATAAAGTACACATGTTAATTCTGTATATTCTTGCACATTTTTGTCAGGCTGTGGAAAAAAACTCTCTGTAACATGTACATGGAAGCATCATACAGTCCACACTAATTAATCCAGCAGGGCAGTACAGAAAATACCATCTACACTTCCACAAAATGCTTGCTTACAAAGCAGATCATCATTTAGTTAGAGGAACAAAACTACGCCCTGTGCAGCCCAAGACGCTCTGCATATCAGGAGAGAGCACCCACAGCCACATAAGAGAGAAAAGCACCAAGGCAATCAGTTGAACACACAGGAAATGGAGAGGCCAATCAGTTTTGATTTTTGCTTCAATTGCTGGAGAATGTTTTTTGTTTCCTCTGTTTTACCTGTAATTTAGGATTGTAACTGTGATTAATTTTGGCTTTTTAAACACCAACTGTCATTCAATTTGGCTAGACAGCAATTTCAGTTGCAGCAAGGCAACTCCTCAAAGCCAACACCATCACACTGCCACACTTGACAGAAAAGTCCATTCCCAAGATGTTGTCCCAAAGCTGCACAGTCCCTTTACAGAAGCAGAACCACAAAGCAATCAAAAATAATTAACTTTTTGACCTGCTACTGGGCCTTTAATAGCAACTAATTTAAACCTTCCTTAAGGTGACAGTGGGGTTTTTGGAGGGTTGAGATAGTGTTTAGGGATTGAGGGGAATAAGGAAGGGGTGGGATGGTTTGGAACAAATGAAAATATTGTTATTTTTCCCCTGACTAACTTCAGGCAACAAGCAGCACACTGAAGTTCTACAGAGTACAGCTGCAGGATGACACAGACATTACACTGAAGTAAAATTAAATCAAATTAAACTACATGAAACCTAAAGAGATTGTTCAGCTCATACTGAATTAAAACCTGCAGGATGTCTTGCATGGACCATTAAGATTTTTTAATTAGATATTGGTAAGGAGAACCCAGCTTTGAAGTTTTGCTCCTTAACAAACATTTCTGAAGTCAACTCCTTTGCTTTTTCAGAAATCTTTGCGAGTGAGAGGGTATGAAGGGCCTTTCAAGCACGGAAAAAAATCACTTGACAAGGAACAACCTGTCACTGAGTTGAATTTCAGTTCAGGAATTCACATTATTTTGAAAACAAGTAACTAAAACATGTAGCTATTTGGAGTTAGTGTTTATTTTCTGATCTTTAGACTTAGGTAGGAAATGTACAGAAAGCTGTCAGCCAAGTCTAAAAACCTCTGGACTTATAATGATACCTAATCACATTCCCATTGTGGAGCCTATGTGGTTGATAACTAACCTTTCATCTGTACTGCTGTTCTCAGACATAACTTCCTTTGTTTTTAAGCTCACACACTGACAAACACACAGACTCAAGAGTATTAATCACCCTACCTGCTTTCTTTGGAAAACTGCTTTGTTTATCCTAACTACAAACTACAAATCATTTATGCTTCCAGAGACAGGGTCATATTCTACTGCCAAATACTTTTATATTTTTATTGAACCCAAAGCATAAAGGAAGAAATACAGAACAATAGGTTCCAACTCAGGTATGGTAAATGAAACATCTCCCAAAATACAGGAGACAATCACCATGTTAATACTAACATATACAGAGTTATTTTAAATAAAAAATTAACTGCAATTGCCCTTTTGTGTGAGGCTTTTATTAAACACATTTCTAGTTTTGTGTTTAACTGGATGTTAACAAGGCCAACATCCAACCTGGATGGGCGACAAGGTTTCGAAGGAATTTAGGAATAAAAAGAGGATGTATCATCTTTGGAAGGAGGATCAGGTCTCTCAGGAAGTATTTTAGGGGGTTGCTAGGGCATGTAGGAAAAAAGATTTGGGAGGCCAAAGCTCAGTTCAAACTTAATTTGGCAACTTTTGTAAAGGATAATGTTTTTACAAACATATTAATGGCAAAAGAAAGAGTAAGACGAACCTTTGCTCTCTACTGGATGCAGGAGGGAACTTAGTAACTGCAGAGGAGGAGAAGGTGGAGGTACTTAACACCTTCTTTGCCTCAGTCTTAGTGGGCAGACAGCTTGTCCTCAGGACAATTGTCCTCCTGGGTTGGCAGACGGTGTCAGGGCACAGAATGGTCCCCCTGTTATCCAGGAGGAGGCAGTCAGAGAACTGCTGAGCTGCTGGATGTTCATAAATCCATGGGACCAGACGGGATCCATCCCAGGGTGATGAGGGAGCTGGCAGTTGAGCTTGCAAAGCCGCTCTCCATCATTTACCAGCAGTCCTGGCTCACTGGGGAGGTTCCAGATGACTGGAAGCTGGCCAATGTG
>VXAX01006794.1:121035-135682 GCA_013399835.1 Leptocoma aspasia
CCCCTGTACTCAGCACTGGTGATGCCACACCTTGAGTGCTGTGTCCAGTTCTGGCCCTTCAGTTTAGGAAGGACGTTGGGACACTTGAGCATGTCCAGAGGAGGGCAACGAGGCTGGTGAGGGGCTTGGAACACAAGTCCTGTGAGGACTGACTGAGGGAGCTGGGGTTGTTTAGCCTGGAAAAAAAGGAGACTCAGAGGTGACCTTATCATGCTACAACCTCCTGAAAGGTGGCTGTAGTCAGGCGAGGGTTAGTCTCCTTTTTCAGGCAGCAACTGACAGAACAAGAGGACACAGTCTTAACTGTGCCAAGAGAAATGTAAGTTGGATATCAGGAAAAAGTTTTTTTACAGAAAGAGTTAAAGTACTGGAATGGTCGGCCCAGGGAGGTGGTGGAGTCACCATCCCTGGATGTGTTTAAAAAAATGACTGGATGTGGCACTGGGTGCCATGGTTTAGTTGAAACATTAGGGCATGGGTCGGACTCAATGATCTTGAAGGTCTCTTCCAACCTAGTCATTCTGTAATCCTGGCTCAGGCTGACAGTATTTCATGTAAGTGAAGAGACCAAGTGGTCAGAAAAATGTGTTTTACTTGGTGTTTCTTCACATGCCACAAGGACATCACCAACAGCTGTAAAAACTGAGTAAGAGTTTCCACAATATCTTGCAAGTAATTTAATAAACTGAACAAAGTTCCAAGATTCCATAAAAAGTCTTTTTAAGTACCAGCATTACATTTTCACAATTTGTCTTTTGATATACTGCTGAACAGCTTGACACCTGCCTCTATAAAAAACATCCTATAAACTAAATCACTAAGCACTACACTGCTGGGGAGTACCTCAGTACTGCAACATTATGCAGCTGGAAAAGGTACAGCTGAGGATTTAATTCTTGCTACAGATTTTTTAGTGAATGCAAACAGCTTATCATCTTTCTACACCAAGCATGAATGATCACTATTGTCAGTAAAACTGTCTTATATTTATTGTCTATTGCCTATAAAATAGATCACTATTTTAGCTCCATGCCATACCTGGACATAACCAATTTGAACTCAGCAATAGGCTGTCCCAGGATTATATGCATGGCAGAGCAGGAAAGGCAAGAATTTGAATCTAAGGACTCTAAGTAGTCCGGATTTATGGTGTCAAGTTTCAACTAGCCAACAGTTCTACTAAATATGAGAGAAGTTCAGCATTGCATCTCAAATAGAAGTCAAGCTTGATCCAGGAGAAAACTTTGAAGAGTACATCTCATTCTTTTAACATTTAGACACAGAGTCCATACTACTTAAGTTTTTTTGATCTAAGACGCCATCCTACATTTATTTCAGTGCTTTAGTTATTTAATCAACAAATTAACATAAAGCCTGCAAAATCAGTTTCATTATGGCATAGGCAACTATGATGCAGCAAGAAAAAAGACTTCTTACCCAAATGTCCTGCTTCTCACCAATTGGGAAATTTGAATACAAGTCTATCATTTCTGGTGTCCTGTACATTGGTGTTGTATTCCTTGTGATCTGGAGAAGACAGAATTTATTGAAACAATCTTGAACAATGAGCTTTAACAGCATTCAACCAAGGAAACAGCTCTCCACATAGAATGGATAGTGCTCTCATTTTTAAAATTAATTTCAGAAACACTCGTCAAGGAAAAAGCCATCAATTGAATCCTGCAATAGTCACAACAGCTTTAACATAAGGTCACATGAAGACAGTAGTACTCAAATAACATTGTGATAGTCAAGAGTCCTCCCAAACAGCAAAGCACATAAAGTGACTGTTCTACATGAAGCAAAAATGGACAGGAACACTAACATAAAAAATTAACAATAAGACAATAAGTGAATTCACACTCCAGTGCATCTCTCTCACTTTCTCAGTACACTTGTACAGGACAGTGCAGACACATCCAGAGACAAACTCTGGTCATAAGGATACCTGAAAAGACCTTTTCTACCATCCTTTTGCACACACTATACAAGACAGTGGTACAACATCATTTCATCAGTGGAATGCTTTCCAAGAATACCAGATTGCAAAACAGGGGCTTGTGATATCAGAAGTTGTACACATGAACTTAAGTGTATTTCTCCTGCTGACATACTACATTAGATTTACTAGCATTACTCTCAACTCTAAACTAAGAACAAATGCACTTTGCAGAAGTACACTGCATGCTAGGTTTGTATACTGTAGCATACTGTAGTCCAAGTCACTGCAATACTACCCATTCCTATTCTGCAGAGCAGACTTGCCTCTCATTTACAGATCATTCAACTGAGAAAAAACAGAGCAGAAGGAAGACGGGAATCAGTGTGGCACAACCAATTTCTTGTCAAGAGTGCAATTAGAAGAAGCCCTAGTAACCACTTGTTTTTTTCCACAGCAGATTGCAGAATGGACACTGACCATGCTGAAGCAGTGTTTCTACATGTAGCTACAGAACACAAGCTGTGATTGTAACTGCAGACAGCTTTTGAGCTCTGGCAAACAAATACAAAACCAAAACATTATAAACAACACTCTAACTGAAACAATCTTCAGTTGTCTTAGACACCTCATGAATTAATACTAGATTAATAATAACAGTTAAATTAATCCACTGTTGATATTAGAATTAAATCACATTAAAATAGTCTCACCTCTTCTTCAACCAGTGCTCTCTTCTGTGCAGACCAGTTGTAGTCAGGATAGTAAGCTACAGTTGTAGCACTACCAAAGTCACAAAGTTTAATCGTCCCCTGGTTACTAATAAGCAAATTTTCCACCTTCAAAAAGATGTAGAATAACAGATTAAAAAAACATGTCTTTTTTGCCGTAACACACATGCTTTTACACATCATCTTACTTGTGCATACACATAAACACTAATCACTTTAGCCAAAAATATTGGTTACAGGAGAACAAAGATTTCAGACAGTACTGTAGTTTTATATAGTAGCAACATAGCCAAGGTTTTATATGCTGCTGACCTTAGTTTAGACTGCTAAAAAGGGTGGCACAGTTAAATGATCCCTACTTGGCTCCTGGGTGTAGTAAGGCCTCTGCCTCTTGCAGCACAACAATCATTTAATCTTATTTTGCAGCCTCTGCAACAAAACTGAATTCCTGTATTTTCCCATGTTTTATCTCTGTCAGGAAAGTACACTCCTTGAGAAGAAAAAACGGTTCTGAATTACAGCATTAGCTCAACGTCTATGCAGCTGGCTATGAAAGAAATTGTATTTTTATTTGTAAATAGGTTTTTTACTTTTTTTTTCAGAAGAGAGATGCCCCTTTTCTACAAAAGCTAGGGACTGGCATATAGAAATTTCAGTGAAGAATGGTTAACATGTCTTTGACACAACCTCACAACCTAAAAGCCTGTTCAATTGTACCAAGCAAAAAAAAAAAAAGCGCTCTGTCACCAAAGCTAGGTTTATATTTGGGCTATATATATAAGAGCTATACTAATAGCTAACATCAAAGTTTTTATCAAGAGTGTTGAAAACAATTAACACATTTACTTCCAGAAGAGTGGTCTTATTTTTCTTTCCCTGAAGTAATTGAGTACATGCTTATTAAGGAGGAACAAATTTTCCTATTTTTATATTAAATGAAATCACATCAGGCTGGATAGACAAGTGTGAAATTTAGACACTATTCCAAGAATAAGAATCTCCTCTGTCTTATTTTTTTATGTTAATGAAAATTCAAATATATTCATAGTACAGCAGAATCTCACTGATGATGAGGGCTTCTTCATCTAAGGCATATTGAACAGGTAAAGGTGAACCCTTGTCTTCAAAATACAAAATTTAAACTCAGGTAAGTCCTTTCAAATATCCAAAGCTCCTAAAGGTAGAACACTTTCTACAGCATAACCCTATAGATTCGAAGTAAAGGCTAATAAAACAAAAACAAAACAAACAAACAAGAATCCAGAAACAAAACAGGAAAAAAAAACCACCTAAGAAACAAAATCTAACATGAATTACACCTACAAAATTTTACAATTCAAATTAAAAACAAGCACTGAAGCACAGTGCAAGTTACCAGTTCTAAAACTAACAGCTTACTACACATTCTCAATGCCAATATAATCCTTCACAGATAATTCAACATACTTCTCCTTCAAAGCTTTACCTCTTCTATTAAGACACCTACTTAACCCAGAACTGCAGTTCACTAGTTGTAACTGACTATTTTATCAAAAACAAAATACTCAGGCTAACTCAATCAGCAAAACATGATACACTACTTTTCTGTCAGCTTGCTTCAGATAGAGTACAAGCCGTTCCTAAACAGCAAGCACAAGGAAAAGAAGTTGTATCAAGAGATGCAAGTATTTCAGTGATGACCTTCACACTCAGCAGTTATGGCAAGGCAATAGATCTAAGCTCTATGCTCAAGAATCGTATTAACACTGATCCAGCCCAACAGGCTCCTTTGCTGTTCAGAAGTTCAGACTTTATTTAAATATTGTAACATACCTTTAAGTCTCTATGAATAATAGGAGGCTTCTGCTTATGCATATGCTGCACTGCTCTACAGGTCTGATAAAAGATCTTCAAAACTGTGTCACAAGAGATAGGTCCTTTGGATTCTACTTTCTTTAAGAATTCCACCAGCTGTCCTGCAGGAAATGAGAGAAATTCACATAAGCACACAGAGAACACTGCAAATTCTGAAAGCTTGACACCAATAGACCCTTGTCAAGAAAGATTTACAGTCTTGAGTTGCATTAAATAGATTTTCTGAAAATGGCAAGTCCACACTGACTACAGTGACAAAAGAAAGAGTGCTCTAAGGACTACTCCTACTCTTCCCTCCTCTGACTAGTCTTACACACAAAAAACTTAATGATTACCTCATATTTAAGACAAAGTTAAACTGTAGTCTAAAAAAGCATGATCTTTATCCTATAATAGGTTAGTTTGAACTCTAGCTCCACTGAACCATGCTATCCTCTACAGTCATTCCAAACTTCTAAGTTAACAAGCAACCCGTGCAAAACAGCTGCCAGAAGCAATGTGCACTGCTGGGAAAAGAAATAAAGTTTACCTTTACACAGCTCTGTAAGCAGAAGAAACTCTCCCTGCCCCGTGTCTGATTCTTCTTTTCCTATAGATGCTGCAGAGCAAAACTGGACAATGTTGGGATGACCTGAAAGTTTTTTCTGGAGACAACACATTCAAGGAAGATGACTCCCAATTTCATTGATACTATTGCACCCAGTAGTTCATTTTAAATGTTAGCTTAAAACCACAGAAAGCATAACAGCTGCAATCAATACCCTAAGCAAAACAGGGAAATACATGCCTCAGCTGTAAGAAATCTGAGACAGCAATCTAAGGTAACGTAATAAAAAGTCAAAATAAAATATTAAAAAATCATTATGATTATGGCTCGGAAGATCCTGGACTCAGTAACAGGTCTAGTTCTTTTTGTCTTTTGACAACAACTGCCTAACACGAGTAGCAGGGACATGCTCTAATTATCAGCTGCTTCTCTAGATGGCTGATCAACAAAGGGCTATGGTATCCTCACCTATCTTTTCCAAGGAAGTATTAAGTATGCCATGCTTCAATTTTAAGTAATTAAAATAGGGTTCAAAACAACTAGAGGTCTAAAAGGGCAAGGAACTTACTCTCCCATCATTAGTAAAAATTTTTCATGCTAAAACCTTTATCATGTTTCACTTCCAGTTCAAACATCTGAGGTATCATTTTTGAGCTATGTAAAGGGGACTACAGTGTAAGTGATCTCAGCTCCTGCCAGTGGAAGTTATGTGCATACACTGAGACTCATGCCTGTGAGACAAACACAATCTATTTACACGATGCATTCACCACATCTGAAGAGAGAAAAGCAAAGACTTTGTAAGTCGAACAAAGGTATTAAAAAAGGGCAAGTTGGATCCACACAATTCACATTAACCTGATCTTACGCATCTCTCCATAAACTTCTGCTCAGAGCTGCAGGAATTAATTGCATTCACGGTCTTATCTCAGAAAGCTAGCAACAATTCATCATGTTGTACACCTGCTTTAATGACTCTGAGCTGTGAAAAACATCCAAAGAACAATGAGTTCTTTACTCTTGGCAAGACAATGTCAGAGTAGATAGAAAATGTATGGTGCTATGGTACTCTGTCTTGAAGCGTACTTCTTGTAAGTGCCGCTTAGGCTAAGATTTTGCCAAACATCAGCAATCATAAAAATAAATATTTGATTAGGTTAAGTTCGGATCAGTGGGTTTGCCTGCTAATTCAAAATGAAGCTGGACACATCAGCATACCACAGCTATTCACTGACTCTTGAAGGTCCAAGAGGAGCCAGGCCAGGGAGAAAATATTGAATTTACTAAAATCAAGGATTTAAAACACTCTGAGATTACATTATACCCTACTATCTGACATCACTGAAGATAAGGAGAACAGCAAGGTCACTGAGAAACATCTGCTTCTTGTTTCTGATGCATGTAGTCTACTGAAATTTCTTCCTTAATAGCCAGGATTACTTCTTAAAGCCAGATGTATCCAAAGCAGAAATTAATAAACACTGAGAGTAAAAGCAAAGAGCAATAAATCCAGTGCATGTGAGGAAATTCTATTTAAGAACTAAGTATCATCTGAAGTCAAAAGGTCTCTTGACTACATTCACAGGGCTGCAAGAAAGCCCAAATAAGAATTTCACTTTCTGAGAGAATTACATGGCAAAGTCTACACTAGGTACAAAAATTATCTGCACACACTGTATTACTGGAATTTTTGAAGAACTGAACTTTCTGGATGTTGGTACCAGATTCATGACAAACCATGAAGCCAGACCTGCAGAATGTCAGTGCTCTTAGGCATGAAGAAAAACAGAATCTGTACAGCAATCATTTGTTACCCATAAATCTCAGGCAGTTAAACATGCTACAGAAAAGGATACCATAAAACAAACTTCCTGAATGATGGCTTTGTTCTTTTCCTCTTCATTAGACAACAATCGCTGTTGAAAAAACCAAAATAATTGAGAAGATATAGTCACTGAAACCTACAGAGTAACAATGCATAGATTTTTTTTCACAGAATATGAAGGATAAACTATAGTCAAAAACCTAAGGAAGTGTAATGGGGCAGTAAACAAAGCTGGCTTATGGCACATTTTGACATTCTGTCATAAATAATACCCAGGTTTCCAGTTACCTGGACTATTCAGGTTTAGTGATAATTGAGCAGTTGTAACTTTTTGACATTCTTAAAAGTAACTGCTCTGACAGCTTTGATAAATAACACACTAAAATCTCCTGGCTGCAGCATTGTGGCCTAACAAGGAAAGATTCACCTTCTGTCTGAAAGACTCAGCAACAACATTCAACTCACTCTAGAATAAACCCCTCCAGATTATATAGCCAGGCTTTTTCAATGGTACTCGTGTAATCAGTAGCAAAATTAAGCATTACTGTTTCTAGTATTACCTGGATTTGCAATCAACATTTGACTACAATCAGCCTGAGCATTCACTACAAAAGTACCAGTTTTACAGAACAGAGAAAGTAAAGTAATGGTTCACCTTTTACCTCTTATTTTCTAATGGGGCTACTTCTAGAGGACCTTTTGAACACATACATTAACTATATGGCTTTGGTCACGTATTTTGTTAGTGTAGGATGTGGAATGAAAGGAAAAAGCTGAAGTTATTACTGGTGGTATAATGCCAGCTTACCTCTCCCACTCCCCATACAACTACCCTGTTTACAGCTGATTACCAGAAGCCTCTAGAAACCAAGAATCCAGAGAAGTGTCTCTAAAAAGCACCAGGCTGAATGTTTAACCAATGAGTCAAAGTATGGAGCATTATTTTTAATACTAAGGAAATTTACTCTTAAGGTAAGAACATAGGCTAAATCTGCTTCTGACAAGTGAAAAAGATTCCTGCACTCCACTTCAGGTAACTATGAAATATTCTTTTTACCCAAGCAACAAAATGTTTTGGACTGGATCATGACTTTCTACACCAAATAAAAAAATAAAGACCAGCACCATCTAAAAGACCAATTCCCCTGTTAGTCACCTAAGTATGAAGTGCAGGGTTCTAACTGGAATGACCATTCTAAATAGTGGGCTACAAACACCACTAATATATTGGATTTTTTCAAGTTACTTGCTCAGTGGCATACATCAAGGACTAACTGTCGTGCTAAAATATCAAGCTAAAGAAAGACCTTACAAACCTATAGTGAAGTAATTAATATTACCTTTAAAGCATAATCTTTGCCACTTCCAAGATCTTGAGCTTCATAGACAAAAGCAAAACCCCCTACAAGAAGAAGGCACATCAAGTCAGTTTTAATTTCAATATTCAGATACATCATTCTTTTTAGTCTAACAGAATCAATACATGAATTTAGATACATTTCTAAATGTACCAAGCATACATTTTTCAGCAAGTCAAGATTCCTGATATTCAGCAAAAGTTCAGATATTCTATTTCTTTCTTGTACATATGCCAAAAGCACAATGACTTTGTTACTTTCCTGCATTTTGTTAAGCCTGCACATGCAGATTTCTTATGAAGCTATTTTTTTTAAAAGGCCCTTATAAAACCAAAACACAGTATGGCAAATATTACCTGATAATTTCAATTAAACTTTTTGGTATTATACTGCGAACATTGTACAAAAAACAGCAATAACTGGTTTTTAACAGTTAACAGTTAATAACAACGAAGATAAGTGCTAAACATACACATCCTATTTTTAAGATAACTGTCCTGTCAGAAAGCATTTTCAAGCACCGAATCACACATTACAATAAGGGTAATATCGTCACTAAATTGTAATGTGTTAGTCCATAAAATATTTCCCTTCCAGCTCCTTTTGTCAAACTATCTATTTTCTCAAACACTTCCCTTTACTCAAGAGCACTGTGCAAACCTCATTGAGATAGCAGAAGTTTGAGAGTACATAACTAGCTTAAATTAGGCATTTCTACTTCAGTGATTGAAATACTAAACAGAATGGAGCCCATTCAACTTTCCAGATCTCCAGAGAAAAGCCAATGGTATCATACCTGGTTAATTCCTATTTCATTGCACCTGCTTTATAGAGAATACAACCGCTATGGCCCACAAGCTCACCTTTCACAAATATGCCCCTCTCAAAACATAGCTTCAAGTACATTTCCCATTCTCTCCTGTCACTCTTTCACCTGAACACAATTCAGCTCCATACAACTCGGCTCATTCCATGTAGTGTTTGGTTCACTACTACTGCAGCACTACAGCATGTTTAATTCCATGGATTTTCAGGGATACCAAAGGAGTTAGAGCATGTTGTAATGGTACTTTTAACTTTTTTTTTTTAAACCTTTTGTTATTAGTGAAAACAATTCTTAAACAAAAGGTAAAACTAGTCCTACTGCTTCATTCTTAAAAGCAGTTTCATTTACAGTTTGATGCTGGCTCTCTTGAAGAAGTAGTCTATTAAAGCAGTTTTAATACACTCAGTAGGGACAAGTTTACTGGCAAAACTTCTCATCTGCCATAACAGTTTACTCCAAGCCCCCTGACCTATATATTTTGCAAACATTAAAAAAAATTTAAAAAGCACTTTCAGCAAACCTCTGCAAACAAACACCTGTACAGCAGACATAACTGAGGCAAATGGTAAAACTGAAGTTAAGAGAAGAACAACTTCTACGGGTGGCTAAAGAATGTAATTACATTTGGGGTGTTTTCATTCATTTTCTCCACTCACGTAAATGTTTGTAGATGGCTTTAAGACAGTTTTCTGAGGCTTCCCATATCAGCAAAATCATCTTAGTATTCTCCCATACAGATCACCAGTGTAGAGATACGTACACACCCATCCCAGATATTGCCCAGAGAGACAGGTTTTGCATTGCCGAGGCATTTCAGAGCCCCACTCCCAGAAGACAGCCCAAGCTCTCCAAGGTTGTCTCAGACAGTATTTTCTAGTTCAGAAATTACAGCAGAAAAAAACTGGGTTTATTTCTTTTCTGTAGACACAAGCTCTCACACATCAAGTCTCACTACAGAGCACCACACCATCTCATGAAAATCAGGAACTAACTACCTCACTTGCTTTATTAGCGAGCACTCTACACTTACCCTCACACCGCCACTGGCCTCAGGCAGTGCTCCTGTCAGTACTTCATCACTCTCTTAGAGATTTGAAGACCCTTGCTTTTCCAGCCAAGAGATTTGGATTCTCCCTCAAGTCAAACCAAAGTGTCACATAACACCAAATAACTTCACTGCATTTACACATCAACTGGATTTTAAACTGCTCTTTTTTATCATGTCCCTGTTATTCACATCTTCACAAATTATTTTTTCAGATAAGCAGCTTTCAAAAAAAAGCTAGAGAAGCATCAAAATAGGGACATCAACTACAACGTAACAGTGGTTGCTACTGTAATTCACTCACTGTTTCATTACACGCTTAACTAGTCATGAGAATGTGAGGGTTTGAGCAGTTTCCTGTTTGTAACTGTTTGACATGACTTGTCTACTCCCCTCCCAAATACTGACCAAATTTGTTTCCATATCAACTTTCAGTGGTTTATGTTTCAACTATACCTTGAATGAAACACTATAATTCTAACCTGGAATGTAAGTTACATTGCATCTTACCAGAAAGTTTTCTATCAGAGTATCAAAACAGAAAAGATGCTGTGTTATTATTGCCAAGCATTGAACCACATGCATTTTTTTTGAAGTCCAGTCATGCATTTGTGTCCATTGCAAGTCCTAGTAACACGATGAAACTGCCTCAAGAATGAGGGATGGCTCAAACTTAAAGATCTGTACATTTTCCCACACTCTTGTGGGAAAGTGGAAGAGGTAGAATAGAAGAGAAAGGGGAAGTGGAGAGGTAGAATAGCTTCAAACTTTCAAAGCTCCCCTGCAAGAGGAATTGCTACAGCCAAGAAACAACAGCTTTAAAAAACAGAACTGTTCTGTGCCATGTTGAAAACATTGTCTACATTTACAGTAAAGAGAATGGAAACTGGAAAGCTGCTAGGTCAGGTGCTTTAGTTGCTCTTTAGGAATATCTTTTCTCTCCCTCTATCTGTCAGCAAATAAAACTAACAATGTTCACAGAAACTTGACATTAAGCATTCACTGTCCCTCTGCTGCTAGAGGTTTACAAATTAAATCCACCTAAAAACCTGAACTTAATTAGGTTATCATTATCCTATGACTCCAGTAGTTGCAGACACCATCCTATAAGCTTGCCAAACTGTAATACTGTCTGTTCACACTCAAATTACTGAGGAAGTCCTGAAGTATCAAAGAAAAAAAAGTTGCTTTAATTGTAGAAGTTTCACCTTGACAGAAAAAAGCTTGTAACAAGTCACCTACCTATGTGGCTTCAAGTTATGACATCTATTTTTAAATTAAAAAAGAAAATTAAAGTCTGTACCCACCTGTAGCCTATTGCTATCTTTCTGACTAAGAAATAATTTTTTCATTATGGTAAAAGCTTTAGACTCAGATCAAACAGATTGAATAACGCATTCTTTTTCTCACCATGTTTCTCTTCTCGTGTGCTTTTTTGTCAATGTTTGCTACTCAAATGAAGCATAAGAATTCTTTACATGTGAAGAATGAATTAAACGTGTGCTACAGAATTTGCTTGTTCCCCATTTTTCACACAACCCGGTTTATCCTAAATTGTTCAGTCTCATATACACAAGAAGCAACAATATTCACTAATTAGGCAGGAAATCTGTAACTATTTTGCTTAAGGAAGATTGTCTGGGGGTCTGTGCACTTAACAGGAGGATGCAAGAGAGCCATGACACCTGAGGCCACCATCATGCCAAGAGTGAGTAGGGATTGTATGTAAAGGCCCCCACCAAGGTCCTCTAAAATCTTATCTGCAGTGAGCTAATGAAATGTCCAAGCAGAAAAAAACACAGGATACCATATTCTAGAAGTGCTCAGTCCAGTCTGTGACACACTTTGTTCATTCTTGCATTTAGAGGTAGTATCAGCACAAGAGACCATCCACCACCAGTTCATCCCCCACAGGTTGCTGTCAGCCTCCTGCAGCAGCACACCGTATTTTCCATCAGCCCAGACCAACCCCAGCACAACACCTCTGTGAAACAACCAGGAAAAACGCATCCAAGCGACCTGAGCAACAAGTCTCAGCTTGGAGCACAGCCAAACATGGATTTGCACCAGCACTGGTGCACACTACAGAGCTGGAAGGAGCTGTGGGCTACGGGAACAACTGAACCTGCGCTGCCACATGACACCATGCAATGCCGAACCACAGGCGCTGCTCGCACCAGCTACAAAGCTGAGCGTACAGCCTACAGAAAAGTCTGCACTGGCAGATGACACGCAGTTCACCACGGATTTCAAATCCAGATTCAGAAAGCAGCATTTGACTTTCCAGAAGAGAATCCGGCATGAAAGAACTGATCTAGAAGAAAAACATATTTGTAACCATGGAAGGGAATACATATAAGCTACAGCTGTGGATCCATGTATCAGAAGGTACCACAACACATCCAGAGTTAAAAGATAAATGTAATTTGAGCAACAAAATAAACTACATACTACAGAACGGACAAATTCAAGTCTGGGGATAGCAGGAGATGGTAGGATTCCTATGTTTCATATCTATTTTACCTTTATATGCAATATACCACAAGGGTTCTTTTAGATCAGCTACACTGGCTAAAAAATTATACTGTCCAGACAAAGCAAGCAGCTAGCCCAACTTCAGTTAGCAAAATAAGGAAAGAAAACAACATAGAATAAAACCATAACACTGAGACATGGAACACAAAGCTGTGGTTACAGAGAAATTGACAAGAACTGCAGAGTTAAAGCATGTCTCCATTTTAAGTCAACTTTAAGTTGACTTTAAGCTTTAAGTCAACTAACCTGGCATCCTTCCCCTGACATTTTACAATGCCTGTGTCAGATTCTGGGAAACAGTAGGCTGCTGTCAAAGTGAAGTATTAAAATACCTGCTCCAGAACCAAGAACTAAATAGCATATAGGCCTCAAAAATAGCTTCCTGCCCTAACTTTCCTTCGACCTTCGGTAACTGCTGTGGTCACCGCAGGCAAGAATGTTACAGTATCAGCAGCACAGACAGTTCTTTTAGCACTCACATCCTACTGAGTGCTTACATTTCAGTCACAGCTCACACTGTAAAGAAGCTGTAAGTAAAGGCTGAAGGCAGAACAGGAGGACATGACATCTAGTACAGTTTTAAATGCAACTTACTACATAAGAAACTGTCAGGTTTTCTCCAAGATCATATGCCAAAAGTGCTTGAGCATTCAAGCAATAAATTATTGCCCTTAAGAAGATAAAGCAGTGGTGAAGAGCTAGTTGCTGTTGTTTTACAGCTCAAAAATTTTATAAGTAGCTTACAAGCGGTTTGAAGTAGCTAATCTTAACCAAATTTTTCTTCTATGCTGATCACCAAGATTTCAGCAGAAAACTACTTAGTACCAGATAATTACAAGAAGAAACTACAGAAAGAAACTCCAATAACGAAAAGGAGCTCTAAATAGAGCCTTGAGGTATTTAACCTAAATAACATCAACCACCTCTACAAAGTTAATGAAATATTTAACTGCAGTAGTATGGAAAAGTTCACATTTTAGTCTTTTGAGACTAGCCTTCAATAGTTCTTCTGCTGGAGGAAATAAAGTGTTTCCTCTGACCACAAGCACAAGACGATCCAAATTTCTGCTAATATCTAAGTAATTTGCATCTATCAAACATATCATCTTTTCTCAAACAGATTAACAAGTCGTGTGCCAGGCTACCTACTCAAAACTTCACTGAAACTGGAAACTGCCCAGATATTTAACTCCCTGTACTCTAGCAAAATTTATGTGCACAGTAAGACCAGCCTCCTGACACACATGTTTAAAGCAAACACATTTCCTGCATTCCACAGTCTCACAAACAACCCCAAACAACAGAGGCAACCCTGCATGTTTGGCATAATATTATACATGGTGATTGAAAAAAAAAAAAAAAAAAAAAAAAAAAAACCAACCAAAAACACCAGAAAAAACACACACACTAAAAAAAAAAAAGCCAACCCACAAAAAACACGCAATCCATAATTTCAGTGAGGTCCTTGGTAGATTATAAAGACCCTGACAGACTACAAAGTCCTCTGAGTTCTGTTATATGGTGAATACATTTTAAACCACGAAGCAAGCGAAGAAGCGGCCACACAACATAGCGGCTCTCGGTGGCTATTCCTGAGGTGGGACAGTAATACCAAGCACTGCTGCGACCCCCGGGCCTGGGGACACCGTCCCCCCGTGCCTGGGACACCGGCTCGGCGCGGACACCGCCGGCCCTTCCCGAGAGGCCGGAACCGGCGCCCCGGCCGCCCCCCGCCCGCCCCCACCCGGGCGCGGCCTGCCAAGGAGGAAACCCTCCCGGTCTAGGAACAGGAGACGGCGAAAACGGGAGCGGAGGCCCACGGGGAAGCCCATCCCAGCCCCGCAGCGCCGGGGTCCGCCCCGCACGGCCCGGCCCTGCCGCCCGCTCTTACCCTCAGCGATGACCCGCTTGATGCGCAGCTTCATGTCGCCCATCTCCACCGTCTGCCCCACGAAATCGTTCTGATCGCGGCTGGCGGCTCCCAGGG